>OY987255.1:90492237-90830203 GCA_963920725.1 Rhamphomyia laevipes
ATCATCATCGTCATCATCATAATCATTTTCAATATTATAATATTCTTTGAACTAATAATAAATTTATATGTCTATTATTTACTTTTGATTTTGTTAATCTGAGTGGTACTACTTTAAAACGATTTTCTGCAACTTTTTTCAATATGAATACATTAACAGATATATTATTTAGATCTTCAATTCGCGTAATTTGATTTATATTAACTGGAAACTATATTAACTGGAAACTTTATTCCAGTGAAATTTAATACTGTTGAATAATGTGGATAGGAACTAGTTCTACAATTATTAATTGTTGCTGGATATAAAGCTGATGTAATTGCCCAAGCAAAGCACCTATTATCATTATTTTTAATATTTATGCATGCTTTTTTCCGTTGAATTGTGTTAGGGATTTTAATATATGTTGATCCAATCAGTCTGTTGCAATCATTCATATTTATAGCTAAGTAAATAATTGAGGAAAGAGTCCATCCACTATCTCTTTCTTGAAATTCATCAAGTTCTTTCAAAATACTTTCTAAAATATTTTTCTTAAACCAATCCTCATAATCGTCAAAGAGTTCAATTTTTTTATTTGATGTAGACAAAAATTTATCTTCAGTTATTACCTCATCACCCGATTTAATTAAAAACTCACAACATAATGTTGCGTTAATTTTTAAACATAATTGATCTGATTCTTTAATACATGTTTTAACATTATTTTCAAATGCTTTGCAAGCATCAATTAAAAATTCTCTAGGATCTTTGTGACCAAAATTAACTATTATAGCTGTTTTTATTCGGTTTTCAAAAGCACTTTCAACATATTCCCATTTTACTTTTACAACATCATTAGCAACAACACTACCTGCACCCGTTACACTAAATAACTGTTTTTCTAATATACATTTAATACTTTTCAATCGTTCAATTTGATATTCAAAATGTTTTTTAGTACCATTATAGTTTGTTTGTCTTATTGATTCACTTATTTCTTTTATATAATTATCAATTTCAATTATTTTGTCTATAGATTCTTCAATAGGTAAATTATATAAATTTATACTAGAAATAAATTTTTTGAATACATCATCATTTTTTTTTTTTTTTTTATAATAGACTGTTCTTCATCCCCAACATCACTAACAAATTTATTTTTATTAAACATTATTCACTCAAAGCGTATTTTTGTAAACTAATTCTTTTACTAAAGAATATCCTATATTTATACACAAAATTAACCAAAGTAAAATTATGAGATCAATATCTTCAAATTTTTTTATTTTTTTTTAATCCCAGAAAATTTTGATTTAGTATGGAAACTTAATTTTTAAAAAAACAGTAAAACAAGTGTTTATTTATGATAAGACTTAAAAATTATTAACAACAAAAACTGAAAAATAAATAAAATTATTAAATTAATTCATATCCCATGAAATCGCTAGAAATTTTTAATAAAAATACATATGTGTAAATTGAAAATATTTTTTTATTAGTCACAATATTTTACTTAAAAGTATTATCAATATATTCCAAAATTTTTTTGTATAGATGAACATTTTGTAAAGCACAACATCCTCCGCCTTCTTTGTGTTGAAGACATGATGATATGTTAGTAGAATACCGATTCATTAAAACTTTTAGATTGGGACAACCATAATCTTCTAAATCGTGTATACAATAGGTATCCATATATCCAACTAAATCATTAATCCAAGAGATTTTTTGAGCGCCTTTAAGATATATATTCTTGTTTGATAAATTGGTTTCCATATATTTAATTACATCAATCAATTTGCTTGTACCAGTATTCCAATGTATTCCGTGATGATTGTGATATAGCCAAGAATTTTGAATTTGTTGATCAAGAGATAGTTTATGAAATGCAAACGGTTTTTCAATAATATAATGTTTGCATTCAAATGGTGTTTCATTGCTTAGTATAGCAATTTCTTTTAAAATGAATTTTTTATGTTTACCAATGAAACCTTGTAAATCAACTATTACACTCATTAGGTTAATTTTTTAACTTCACTGGTCAGTGGATTGTATTCAACTATTCTATCATGAATTAATAAGCAATAAGCTGTTGTTTTATTGGGAATATTTACAGAAGTTTTAAGCTCGATTCTTACATCCACAGGCCCTGTTTTAATCAATTCGATTTGATGTGAACAATCTATCACAATAATTGATCCAAGTGCAAGAAATTCTTGATTACTAAGTAATGGTTGACTAACTTTATTATAATAAGATTGTTGAAATTTAGCATACATATCATACAGGATTGCATATTGACCTTTGTTAAAATCTATATTTAAATTATCATATGGAAAAACTTCAGAATTCAAAAACACCTTGAAATCGGTAATGTTGCAATGATCAAAATAGCTATTATCTTTACTCAAATGATTTTGTTTATCTGTTTGCAATGCGAAAATAACATAACGTGGTTTTTCGATTTGACTTGTAGTTTTCACAGTCCATACATGACTTGTGGTCTGAGGTAAAATTGGGTATTCATACATATCCCAACTACGAAAGCTCATTTTTATTGGTATACCTCTGTCAATAAACTTCAATAATGATAACTTTGAACTGTCTGATACAAGTATGTGTGGGACCTTCCATTGCACTTTGAATATTTCAAGTTTGACTTTTTCATCTGCTTCTGTGCTTATAATTGCATTATTATCATCTCTAGCTCTGGTAATAATAAGTTCATGTTTAGCATTAACCAATATCTTTTTATAATCTTCAGCAAATCCTAATAAAAGTTTTAATGGCACACAAAAGTTAAAATGTTGTTTATGTAACAAGTTACTGCTTGCAGTATTCCATCCAGAATTGAATGCCATTTTACTTTCATCTGCATTAAAGGAAATATAGTTTTTCAATGTTGATGTGCATCCAAGTTTTCGAGTTCTATCAATTTCAACACCATTTATTTCATAACGAATCTCATCAAAGAGATATGCTGCTACATTATTAACTAAGTGAGCAGTTTTCGAAACCACACCGGCTCCATTTAAAAGTGTTCCTTCAATATACAAGAAACTTTCGCTTGGTAAAATATTCAGATTTTGATGTTGAATTAATATTTGAATGACATCATTGTTTTTAAAAGATTGTTGAAATGGTGAATAAGTATGATATTCAATTTTTGAAATACTTTCATCATAGTTAATGTTTTGAGAAATATCTAATATTTCATTCATTTTTTAAATTTAATCCAATAGACTTTAAGAAATTCTTATTAGCTGGTGTCAAGATTTTTTTAAGCTGTCCACCTTTTTTAGGTCTTAACCTGTTCACTACTTTTGATGAATTGATGTTTATTTCACTTTTTTTCGGATATTTATTGATATTATAGAGAAGCATCTCAAGGTTTTAAATGCAGTCGAATAGTTATTGTTTCGTCTCTAAAATTTATCAGGTTATTGTCTTGGTCAACAAGCCTTAGTGTGATTGAACTTATTCGATTGGTATTCACTGGTAAATAGATTACATTTCTAGGAATTTCATTTATTTTATAGCCTGGACTAACTTCTGGGCAAAATTCGTGTAATGTATGTACTTGCTTATTATTCATATATGACCCATGTATGATATTGCACTGAACATGTATAGTGTTAACATTTGATATATTTACAGGTAGATCTGATGAATGCCATTCATTAGAGGTCAATTTTCGTTTACTGAAACCAAGTAGCTTTCCCACCGAACTTGAAGTATCAAAATAAATATCCTTAGTACACAATATTTCACATTTCATCGTATTATTGTTGGCAATCAGTTGAATATCTTCTGCCCCATCATATAATAAATCAAGAGCATTTTGTAAATATGAAGCTATATCATCAATTTCATATGAGCCTATCGGTATTGCAATTATATTGTCATCTATTTGTAAAATATTGTTATGAATATCAATATTGGGTATGGAATTATAAGCAACTAATTCAACAAGTCCGCAAACATAGTCATCATTTAATTCTAAAGGTGGAAAATAATCTGTAGTTAATACAGATTTATTACCCGTAAATGTCAATGTGAATGACATTATTAACAAAGAAACAATGAGCTTATTTATTTTAAACATTTCTTTTTATTCATTTTCAAAAACTTAAATAATTATTATTATAACAACTGATTTAAGAAAGCTAGACATAAATGACCACATATTATTGTATTATAATTTTGATATGAGTTGTAGTTATACTGCAAATTATAACCTAAATATTTAATTATTTCAATAGGTGGTTGCAAGTTTCCAAAGCTATCAAAATATGTTACAACATTTTTATTTTTATTGTATGCTACCCAATGAGTACCAGAACCCGATGAATTATCCAAATTAACAATACCACTCTCTTTATTTAGGGCTTTTACGGGTAAACTATTTCGCATAAATACCCCTCGAAAATGTGGTATAAATTTTGCATACTTATGTAAATCAATTTCACTTAATGGCCTCCTGGGTAGGATTTCTATTAGTTTTTTGGCTGTGGATTTAAATACAACCCTAAACCTGTTTTATAAGGTTTGAGATATAAGCCTTTACCCATAGAAATACTTTCCATTGTTTGATTATGACATTTATTCTCAATTAATTCTTGTTTTGCATTCTTGACATCGTTTATTGCTTTAACTATACCAGTAACACCACCAGACAATGCTCCAACAGCTGATAATCCTGCAAAAAGAGGTACTAGAAATGGTATGACTCCACCAGTTTTAGGTACTGAAATAATTCTAGGTGATACAGCTTTTTTGCGTTTAATCACATTTTTCGCTACATGAAGTGCCAATTTTATAGCATCATCATTGTTACTGGGTTTTTGTAATTTTATAACATCTTTAGCATCTTTTACGGCTTTTTGAAATAACTTTACGGTTGTTTTAATTTTTTTATTAAATTTCCTATGTCTTTTTATGCCCATTCCTAATTTAATTTTAGCTTTCATAGCGTTTGTTACTAATAAAGCGTTCGCTCGTTCTAAGAAATTAGAATCTTTAGCAATTACACGTTTCCAAGCTTTTTCTGCTAAAACTTTGTCAGCAATGTGTCGATCTTCAGTATTTTTAAATTTCGTATATTCTATATCGTGCTCTTTACAAGCTGTATCTAATGGGTTTATTCCAGGATCACCTCTGTCTAATCTTTTTTGTAATTTCGTACCAGGTCCACAATATTGATAACCGCCTGGTAAATGTAATTCAACTGGCAACTTATTTATAATTTTATTCAGAATACCTTCTCCTTTAAAAGCTTTCTCATGACTGTCATAAATTTTATTATAATCAATCATTATGAAGCAATCAATTTATTATGACTGATAAATTTTTTGTTTTATCATTGCAATATATAAATTTAAGAGTGTTGAAAATTTACCAGTAGTCAAGATGAAATTCATCAAACAACACTTTACTTTACCCGTAAATAATTTAGATATCAAAATCAAAGGAAACGGCTGTAAACAAAAAAAGCATGGCGAATTACTACCAAATAGTATACGATGTTTAATAGTGGGTCCATCTAATTGTGGAAAAACAAATGTTATATTAAGCTTATTAGAACAACCCAATGGATTAAAGTTTGAAAATATTTACGTATATTCTAAATCTCTACACCAACCAAAATATGAGTTCCTTAATCAAGTTATGACAACTATACCAGAACTGGAGTACTACACTTATTCTAACAATAGTGATATTATTCCACCTGAAGAAGCAAAATCACATTCTATATTTATTTTCGATGATGTAGCATGTGATAAACAGAATAATATTCGAAAGTATTTTTGTATGGGTCGTCACAATAATATTGATAGCTTTTACTTATGTCAATCTTATACACATATACCAAAACATCTCATTCGCGATAATGCAAACTTTTTAATAATTTTCAAGCAGGATGATATGAATCTAAGACATATTTATACAGATCATGCTAGCAATGATATGACATTCGCACAATTTCATGAAATGTGTCTTAACTGTTGGAATGAAAAATATGGTTTTTTAGTTATAGATAGGGATAGTGAAAAGCAAGATGGTGGTTATCGTAGAGGGTTTGATGAATTCTGTTATATAGATTAATAATAACAGATATAAACAGAACACTTCAATAGCTCAACCAATCAACAGGTCAACAGCTAAACAGCTTAATAGCTTAACCGGTCAACAGATTAACAACTCAATAGCTTAACAGATCAATAACTCAACCGATTAACAGCTTAACTAATTAATTAAATATAATACACATTTTCAAATATGAACGAGAAAATTATGAAAGATATTATTAAGACTAGTAAAGCGGTAAAAAATAAATATCGATCTTTAAAATCTGGTCAGATGGAAGCAGAACATGTCTTAGAAGAACATTTTAAACCAATTACATTACCACTCAAAAATGTTACAAAAGCATTAGAGCAAAAATCAATTTATCCTGAAATAAAACAAGAAAAATCATTTGGTGTAATTAAAAAAGAAAAGAAAACAAGATTTTATGATGATATTTCTAGTATAAGACAATCGAACAAAACTGATTCTGATGATGACAGTGTAGGTGAATCAAATACTTTATATCAAACATCTACCCCTAAAAAATTTTCATCAAAACTTTTATTAACCCCAACACCTATAAAACATATAATTGAGAAACCTATATCAAAATATTCCAAAATATTTGAATCTACTTCTTCTATACCAACAAATTTTGATACAACTTTTGGTCCATATTTCGATCAAAGTTCTGCTGAATGGAAAATTGGTAATAAACAAATACAAGTAAAACAAAATGAAATAATTATTGATGAAAGTTCATATATTAGTTCAATTGGATTGCAAGAGTTAATATTTATGAAAAATCCAGATCCAACTAAATATACTGATGAAGATTTAAACATATATAAAAAAATATTAACAGAAACCAATGCACATAGGCGTGAATATGATTCAAATCAACAAATCCGAGGAAATAGAAGTAATAAATATAATTTAATAATTAAAAAATTATTTCCACATCAGTATAATACTCGAAAGCCATCATCATCATCAATAGCATCAGGCAAGGGCCTTATGATGAAAGTTTCTAAAAGAAAGCTTGATTATGTTTACTGGGACGATCCAAATGAGCTAGTTGATAGATTGCAGTTGTTAGTAGGTTCTCAAAAGGCTGGTCATAATAATCATAATAACGAAATTATTTGTATTTTGGAGGAGCTGAGAGAGGCTAATATTATACAATAAAAGGAAATATTTTAAAGAAATCACATCATTTGCAAATATGCCTATAGATAAGTTTGGTCGTACCGGTCATCCAGTCAGAAAACCTTTACGAGGACTAATGGGACCTATTGGACCAACAGGACCTATTGGACCGACAGGACCTATTGGACCGACAGGACCTATTGGATCAACAGGATCTATTGGTCCAACAGGACCTTATGGAATAGGATTTATTTTGGATGAGAAAAATGATTATAACATTCAAAATAAACGAATTGTTAATGTTCATCAACCTGTTCAGAAAAATGACGTTGCAACAAAAGGCTATACTGCTGATATAATTGAGAAAAAGGTTAAGCTTGTATTGGATGTTTTACAAAAAGAACAAAAAGCTTTGTTGAAAAAATATGAAACATTTGAAACTTTTGTATTTAACCATATAAAAACAATATCAGATGCAAAAAAGGTTGATAAAACCAATGCAATTGTTACTAAACCTTTTAAAGTTAATACTGATCCAAAGTATGAGTGAACGCAAAATATATATATATATATATATATATATATATATATAAATATATATATATATATATATATATAAATAAAAACTAATATTATAATAAACATTTTACATCGAAATGAGTAAGAAGGATGTTGTCGATGAATTACATAGACCAGCTCGAAAAAACTTTCGCAGACGACGTGTTATTATTAAAGGTTTTGATGATCTTTGGCAAGCTGATTTAGTTGAAATGGGTGCATATGCGAAATCTAATAAAAATCATCGATATCTTTTAACAGTAATTGATACATTTTCTAAATTTGGCTGGGCAATTCCAATTAAAAACAAAAACGGTAAAGAAGTAACTAAAGCAATGGATACAATTTTCAAAGTCGGAAGAAAACCAAAAAATCTTCAAACAGATGATGGAACCGAATTCTTTAATAAAATATTTCAAGATTTAATACAAAAATATCACATAAATCACTATTCTACATACAGTTTCTTAAAAGCATCAATAGTTGAACGTTTTAATAGAACTTTAAAGAATATGATGTGGAAAAACTTCAGTCTTAATGGGTCATATAAATGGATTCATATATTAAAACAATTAATTAATGAATATAATCATAAAAAACATCGCACAATAAAAATGCGACCATATGATGTTACAAAACAAAATTCTAAATATTTACTCTCAACTGTGTATTCACATATAAAACAATTTACCGACGGCAAATCTAAAATTGGTGATAATGTGCGCATAAGTAAATACAAACATCTCTTTGAAAAAGGTTACACACCAAATTGGACAACAGAAATTTTTAAAATACGGAAAATTCAAAATACAAATCCTATAACATACTTACTTGAAGATTATCAAGGTCAACCTGTTCAAGGAGGATTCTATGAACTAGAACTAAATAAAGTAAAACATAATAATATGTATCTGATTGAGGAAATTTTAAAAACGAATAAAGATAAAGTATTTGTAAAATGGCTTGGTTTTTCAAGTCAACATAACTCATGGATAAATAAAACTGAAATTGTAAAATAAAAACAAAAAACAAGTCTTTTATTCAAATATTGTTTTTTATTGATTATAATAATAATAATAATAATAATAATATATATTTAGAAATTTAAAAAAATGCCGCCTCACAAAGTAGGTTATCTTGTTGCCTGCCTCTTATGCGGCGGTAGAGATGATTACAATAATTGTAATATATGTTACGTACTCCAACGTCGTTAAGTGCTGATGCTTCCTCCCAAGCAGTTATTGAGTAATAGAGGCATAGTTGATTATATAATACAATTTTTTCTTTATCAGTAGAATTTGGCCTCATATTCTCTTCATATGCCTGTTGTATGAAGTTACCTTGCTCCGTAAAGAAACGATCTTCCATTTTGTCATAAATTTCTAGTTCTTTTAGATGCCGCTCATGCATAAATACACGAACAGGTCCTCGTGTATTTTGTATTTCCATTTCTTGTTGTCGCCTTAAACGATTGCGACCTTTTTGTGACATAGTTATTCGGTCATCTTCATCTGAAAAATGTAGTTTTATGTTCTGCATTCTTTTTTTCTTTTTTACTTGTTGTTCTTTAAATATGAAACAATTAACTGATCAAGAAATTTTTTTTTGGTGTTTTATACAATATTTCTATTGATACCAAAAAAATTTCAATCAAAAATTACTCTTTTATTTTTTTTTTTACTATGCGAGTTATTTAAACAATAAATTTTATGTATAATATGGTTAAATAGACTATTATAAACAAAAATTTAATTAATAATCAATATTTTTTTAAAATTTAACTTGATTTATAATTCTTATCTAAACAATAAAATTATAATTATATGCAAAAAAAATCATAGCATGTTGGCTTTTAGTTTTTGTCTTAGTATATACAAAAAAAAAAAAAAAAATGTGCCCTTTAATAATAATAACAATAATACTCTATATGTCCACGCAAAAAAAAAAAAAAAAATCAAAACCATAACAAAAATTCTTTACAACAACAACCATACATATATTAAAAATATTCTTATCAAAACAAACCCAAAAAACTCAGATGTATAACAAATTTGGAAGTTTGTTCACACTTTTACATAATCAACCAAACACACAGAATTATACATAGGCAAACTGACAGACTGGCAGATAGACCTACAGACTGACTTTTGAAGATTATCAAGGTCAACCTATTCAAGGAGCATTCTATGCACTAAAACTAAATAAAGTAAAACATAATAATATTTATTTGATTGAGAAAATTTTAAAAACGAATAAAGATAAAGTATTTGTAAAATGGCTTGGTTTTTCAAGTCAACATAACTCATGGATAAATAAAACTGAAATTCTAAAATAAAAACACAAATATAAGTCTTTTATTCAATAAAATTTACAATTTCAAGTAATAGCCATTGCAAGGATTTGTTTAATTGTTGTTATTGTTATTGTGGGTGTGGTTGTGTCAGTTGATGTTGTTGTTAACCAGATATCCATTAGTTCCAATGTATTATTTAAGTTATCAATATTTATTTCAGTTGTTTCATCTATCTTTCCAATAGTCATTAATTTAAAAACTAATTCCACAGCTGCTCAGCTAATTCAGCATTTGTTTATGGTTTTACTTTAAAACATGTTCGCACGTGTTCATTATGATTATTATATGAATTAATAATATTGATTATTTCACAATACCTAATTCTCATCATTATGCAATCACATTTCAATGGATCTTTATTACACATACAATTACTATAATTAATATCAAAGTGTGGGAATCGTAATATGAGATCAAATATTATTTGTTTATAAGAATTTTCAATTAAATTATAATTAGTTTCTAAGAAGTTTTTTATTTCCAACATATTTAACAACATGATTTAATAAATTAGAATAACTTTAATTATTATTTCGATAATCTCGAATATAATCTCATAAGTTTAAAGCAATAATCTGCAGTATTAGAAGCGAACATACAAATTGGGTGGTGGTGATCATGAATTGAGTATTAATTTTAGATAATGTCTCTACATCAATATCAAATTCACTAATCGTTTTCAGATCCTCCCACGTCATCCTACAAAGTTAAACTAAATACTATATGCATATATTCAGGTGCTCTCAAAACACCACGCCAAAAACACATCATCTCACTCAAAAATTATATATTTATGCGTATATTCAGGCGCTTTCAAAACACCACACAACAATTCCCACCAATTACAGCCGGGCTTCTTCTTACGGATTGCGCCACCAATTACAGCCGGGCTTCGGGCATATGCATAAATTATATATTTATACATAAATTCAGGCGCTTTCAATACACCACACAACAATTCCTACCAATTACAGCCGGGTTTCTTCTCACAGATGGCGCCACCAATTACAGCCAGGCTTCAGACATTACAGCCGGGCTTCAAGCATCACAGCCGGGCTTCAGGCATTATAGCCGGGCTTCAGACATTACAGCCGGGCTTCAGACATTACAGCCGGGCTTCAGGCATTACAGCCGAGCTTCAAACCAAATTATATATTTATGCATACATTCAGGCGCTTTCAAACCACCACACACAAATTCCCACAGATGGCGCCACCAATTACGCAGCCCGGGTAGATGGGCTTCAGGGGTGTGAGCTAGCTCTCTCTTAGGTCTTACTACTGTCTTCCATCGAATCCAGCACAATTAAGATCGATTTACAACAAATATCATGAAGGTTTCTGTGTTTCACTGGATACTGCATCAATTGATTTATAGAATCTTACCGTAGAGAAATGTCTTCGAAAAGAGAGGAACACCTACAAAAACAAAGAGAAAGCCATAATAGGTATTTTCGGCCATGTTCCTAATCCATCCAACACTTTTGCTAAATTACCTAAGGCTTGTTTACCAGTAACTTTGAGTTTCACAAATACAGTAGAATATAACGACGAATATACAAATGTTACAGAGATCCCGGGTGACATAGAAAGGCTTTTTGCGAAAATTTATATTAAATATGTTTACATATCTATGACAGAGGTAGATATAATAAATCTAATTTATAAAATTTTCGGTTGAACTGTAAAAGGTTGTAATTGAATAGTACCTTGGAACAAGGTATCTTTAGAGTTATATTACTCCAATTTTATTGTTACAGTGCCTAGATCTCAAGTGAAAATACTTGTAAATAGTACCAGATAGCCACCTTACTTTGTAGTCCGTAAATTCGTAAAAAGCAAAGTCACATGTTCATCAAATTCTGCAATAAATTACACACATACACGAAATGAATTAAGTATATATTATCAGAATATGTCTGGTATGCGAAGCTGTTTGGCCAACTTTTATAGATTAGCATCTTCGTGTTAATATAATGTACTAATCATCACCGAAACTTGGCTTAAACAAAACGATTATCTCGATTCTGAAATCTTGGACTCTTAAACGTGATCGTTTGCTTCATGATAAAGAAGTGTAAAGAAATTCACACAACGTCAACTTTAATACTTCCCAACAAGTTTGGATTGAAATTATCGCTAAGGACAAAAAAAATATTATTGGTTCTTTCTATATTCAACCTGGTCTAAACGATGAAGTATATAGTAGCAACATGACAATACCTGTTGACATCTTATCAAATCTTAATACGCATGACGACTTCTTTATGTTTGGTGATTTTAATCTACCACAATTAAAATGGATTCCTAGTGATGAAAACGACTCCTGCTGGGACGCTGTCAAAATTACATCTATTGAGCAAGCGTGCGTCTTGGACAATTTATTACAATTTGATATAAACCAAATTTGTAGTCTACTTAAAAATTTTGCCAATGTGCTAGACTTAGTATTCACAAATGTCGCTGACAACTTTATTTTAAATGAATTCGCATCTAAAACAAGTGTATTTCACAAAACTTTCAATGTCTGCTATTTCTGTGACGATAATCTAATGGTTCCAAATCATGATATTGAAAAATACGACTTTCTTAAAGCAAATTATGACCTGATTTCATCTCTACTGTGATTTCACAGTTCATAACGGTGACTTAGCTCATAAGGTTGAAAATTTTCACAATAAGTTGTCGGAATTAATAGATTTAAGTGTGCCAAAAAAGGTTGTACGCGTCACTAAGTCACCACCCTGGTATGACAAAAATTTGATAAATTTAAAAAATCGTAAATCGAAAGCTCATCGTAAATGGAACAAATCAAAGCTGGATCTACATTTATCCATATTTAACATACTCAGTTTTGAGTTCCAGCAACTGGAGTCAATTTGTTATAACAACTTTATATCTAAAACGAGTTCTGAAATAAAAAGAAATCCACGTAAATTTTACTCATACATAAACTATAAAACAAAATCGAGTGTATTACCTCAGAAAATGCAACTTGATGGCATTGATGTTTCAACGGAGTCTGATATAAATAATAAATTTGGCCAGTTCTTCAACTCGGTTTACACTGGAAAATTATCCTTTAACAAAGATAATTTTGATTATCTTGCAAATGTTGAACAATCTTTCACTAATATTTCTATAAGTCATGCAGAATTGTTGAATGGACTTCTATCGTTAGATAGTACCAAAAATTGTGGACCAGATAATATTCCACCGTTATTCTTAAAGAAACTTGCACCTCATTTAGTCACACCACTATTGCACATTTTCAACGCATCATTGTCTTCAGGAATATTCCCATTTCGTTGGAAAACATCATCTATTTGTCCAATTTTCAAGAGAAGGGATAGAACTAACATCAGGAGTTATCGTGGTATAGCTATTCTATCAGCAATTCCTAAACTCTTTGAAAAGTTAGTTACATGTAAACTATACGAATATCCATCAACACGGTTTTATGAAAGGCAGATCAGCTGTTACTAATCTAAGTGACTACACGTCCTTCATCCTTTTTGAAATGGATAAAGGTAATCAAGTTCATACAATCTATACAGATTTCAGTAAAGCGTTCGATAAAGTTGATCACGAACTACTAACTTTTAAATTGAACAAATACGGTGTAGGTGGTGTAATGCTGAATTGGATCTCATCTTATCTGAGCAAGAGGAAATTAATTCGTGCTCCGAATTAATTGAGGTTTAATCCGGAGTACAAGGAAGTCACTTGGGTCCAATACTATTTTTCGCTTTCATCAACGATCTGACATCATTATTCAAAAATTGTAAATATTCGCTGTATGCAGACGATCTAAAAATATACATTTCTAAATTCGACTGATTACACAATTCTACAATCGAACATAAACATTTTGGACAACTGGTGTATGTCTAATGGTATGCGCTTAAACACAGACAAATGCGGAGTCATATCTTTCAGTCGTCGTCGTCAGAATATTACTAAAGACTAATTCATTGGCAATATTAAACTTGAAAAAGCTGAACGTGTCAAGGATCTTGGCATTTTAATGGACACTAAACTAACATTCAAAGAGCACCTTGACAAGATTTACTGCAACTCTAAAAGCAAGTTATGTTTCATTAAAAGAATATGTCTAAAGAATTTAATGATTCCTATGTCACTAAAGCACTCTTTTGCTCACATGTTCGTCCTATCATGGAGTACTGCAGCGTCATTTGGTCACCGATCTCCGCGTGTGATATTCAAAGATTAGAGTCTGTGCAGAAACAATTTTTAATATTCGCACTTAGAGGTTTACCTTGGCACCGTAGTACTTACCAGCGCCCTACTTACACTAGCCATCTGCAGTTAAAATAATGAAATCACTGCAAAGCAGACGACTACTTCTAGATGCTATGTTTGCTTATGACCTGATCAGTAACAACATCAACTCAGACTACATATGCGGCAAAATTACTATTAATACTTGCACTAGAAGCTTACGAAACCCTAAATTTTTATTAGAAAAGAAATGCAGATCAAACTACTGTGCCAATGAACCTTTCAACAGATGTTCCAGAGCTTTCAATCAATTTTCCAGATTTTACAGCACTGATATATGGAAAAGTTCATTTCGATATTTGGTTCTTGAAACTATAAAATAATTTATTCTTTAATGTTATAAACTTTGTATTTTTTATATTAATGTTGTCTAATATGGCAAAACAAATAAATAAATAAATATTCTGAATAAAAAAATAACCTTCAAACAAAATATAGATCATACTATTAAAAAATGTGACTCCATTATAAGAAATTTATATCCTTTAATATGTCGGAACTCAAAATTAAATAGTGATAACAAATTAATGATATATAAATCCATATTTCAAAGTACACTACTTTATGGCTCTCCAATTTGGGGTGACTGTGCGAAATCAAATAAAAAAACATTACAAATAAAACAAAACAAAATTCTTAAATTAATGCTAAATCTACCATGGCTATATTCAACTACAGAATTACATACAATAAGTAATGTACATAAAATTGAAGGCCGTATTCAACTTCATCTAATCCACTTATAAGGGGTTTAAATCAATAAATTTATTTAATTTTGTATTTAAATTATTTTTTAAGTTTGCTTCAGTTTAAGGTTAGTTTGTAAGTAGTCCAGCGGCAGCTGATCTTTATGGGCTATGTAGGCTGAGCCCACTGTAGAAAAATACCAAATAATTTGTATAAAGTTCAATATTTCTTGAATTAAAAAGTTCAAGAAATCTTAATTATATTCTACGAAACTTTCATGTTTTTTGCATATTTTTCTATGCCGCCCATGAAAATACTATTCATATAGTACATTATAACCATACAAAAAAATTAGAATACAATATGCAAAATTAACTTACGGTAATAGCCCACCTAAATACATTAATTTTGTAAACGATGTTTGCATATGTATTATTTTTCTATATGCTAAAGGTGGGGCTGCTTTTGGCTAGCCCGTTAATAAAATATTACCAGATATTGCAATATGTTGGTTCTTTGTGTTAACGTAGCCAAGAAAATTGAATATGCATACACAATACACATACTATATACATACTTAATTTATATAATATAATGAAATGATCATATAAATTCTCTACTCATCTACATCTCCATACACAATACAATTTTTTTTTGTGTACAATTTTTTTTTATGGATAAGCATTCTTAAAGAGAAAAAGCAATTAAGAGAATGTAAAAAATAAATTCTTATTGTTTAATAAGAATAAATTCTTATTCATTAATTTTTCATTAAATGGCTAATGAGCGAAAAATTGTGTGAGCATATTATACATATATAAATTATATATTATGTAAACTTATTCCTTGGTGGGCTAAATAATTACTGCCCGTATGAAAATTTGTATAGAATAAATTTAAGAGATTTTAATTTATTTTGCTATAACGTAACATATAAATATTATAAATATTATTTATGCATATCTAATAAGGTTTTAATTTTAAAAGAGATTTTTTTTATATCAAATAGATATAGATGTAAGATTTTTTAAATATGAATTAATTGCTTCTTTTTAGATTATAAATCCTAGGCAATTTTGTAATTATAACAACAATTTCCCTTTTGCAAATGTTAGAGTTCTAGTCAACTATTTTTCATTTAAATTTTGAACTTTTAAAGTACGAACTTACTATTATATATAATAATTAATTATTTCAAAAATTAAATTCAGTTTCGGAATTATATAAATTTATTGTCAAGAATAATTTGGATTTTGATCAGACTAAAAAAATAGTTGAAATAGTTTTGACTACTCCAGTAACAAGTGTAGGATCGGAAAGATGCTTTAGTACACTTAAAAATATTAAAAAAAAAAAACTAGCGTAATGGGACAAAATTGATTAAACTCATTAGAAATTCTATCAATAGAAAAATAATTAATTTCAAAAACTTTAAATTTAATGATATTAATTACTTTATATGTTTCCTATACATATTTGTTTATTTTTATAAGTTTATTATTTTTTTGTTAAAGTGTCATAGGCCTAATGTCTGTTAAATATTATAAACGTTAGGGAAACTGGACACTAAATTCTAGTTAACGCTTTGAGTGCAGTACCTCAGGATGAAGTGGAAAGCTGCACATTTTTTTAATAATTAAAATTAGCCCAATCAGAATTTTACATCACGAACCGCCACTGAAGTAGTCTTAGGTAAAGTAATAAAATATGTGATCAGAAATAAGGTTTTTTAACTGATTTTCCATATACTTATATATTACATTAATAATATAGACTTAAAATATAAAATTTAAAAATAATGTACAAATTATAGTTGTAAAGGACAAGCCTCCTCATCTCTAAACTACTTTTTTTTGTTTTTGTAACATACATTTTATATTGAACAGAATAAATTGAATTGAAAAAAAAAAGTTAAGCTTAAACACTTCAGTTAAGAAAACTACGTCAGCCATTTCACGTCTTTTTTCTAAAGTGATCAAGTTAATAAGTTTTAACCTATTTTCATGCGGTGGCAAGATTAACGGTTTAATCCAAGAAAATTGACGGAAAGAAAATCTTATAAAATTTCTTAGGATAGATTAAATACGATGGGTATGTACATCGAAGTATAAGAATGGATTCCAGACTAGACTTGACTAGACGAACAAGGCAAGTGTAAAGGGATTTTAAAATATAAGGATTTAAAAATCCATCTTTTAATAAAACCTAGCATTGAGTTTGCCTAATTAATAATATAATTAAAATGCAATTTAAAATTAATTTTGGGTCAAAATAAACACCCAAAAAGATTTTACAATTAGTACATTTTTATTAATGGTGTGTAATTAAATTGAATTTGAGAATTTTGTCTAGTAAACGTCATAATAGCACATTTCTCAACATTAAGTTTCAAAAAATTAATTTAAATTACACCATGTAGAAAAACGATTTAAGCACAAAGAAAATATATCCTGAGTAATCAAGTTATATACCTCTTTTTGAAAAAAAAAATATTTAAAATATTTCAATTTGTAGTACCCCAGAAACCACGTGTTTAGCTAAGGCTTCAGAAAAGCTGTAAGGGTCAGAAAACTCCTTAGACCACCGTTTAACAAAGCCAAGCATAGAGTTAGCCCTACTAACTATATTATCGAAATGGGAGTGGAAGTATAAGTCACTGTCACAGAGAATAGCCGTGACTCTTGGAACAAGCGCACCATTAAGATAATAATCACGAGGTGGATGGCGAATGCGTTTACGGGAAAACGTAATAGCTTGGCATTTGTTAACATTAAGCTCCAGATAGTTCTTTTGACACCAAATTGAAAATTTATTTAAATCCTCCTGAAGGACAATACTATCAGAGGGACATGAAATTATTTTAGAAATTTTCATATCATCCGCATAAATATTGGATTCTGACTTTTTTATAATTAAAGTAACATGGTTTATGGATAAAATAAAAATTAGTGGACCAAGGTGGCTGCCCTGAGGCACTCCAGACTTAGCCGTAAATGAGATCGAAGTAGCTGACCTAAAAAGTACCCTATATTGACGATTTATTAAATACGATTCTAACCAAAGCAAAAAAAACGGTGGAAACTCAAGTGCTTGAAATTTGAACAGAATAATCTTATGCGAAAGTTTGTCAAAAGCTTTACTAAAGTCAGTAGTGATAGCATCGACTTCCATTGCATTAAGACTGCTAGACACGAATTCCGTTAAATTAGTGGTCGTCGATCTGCCCTTCAAAAACCCGTGTTGTTTAGGTGAAATCAGGGATTTACAGTGAAAGAAGAGGGTATCATAAACAATACTCGCAAAAAGTTTAGGAACGCAGGATAGCTTGGCTATGGGCCTATAGTTACAAATTTCAGCTTTACAGCCCTTTTTATGTACGGGGATAATAAAAGAATCCTTCCAAAAACTTGGAAATATCCCCACTGACATAGATTTACTGAAAAGTGCTGTGAGAGGTTGTGAAAGGCTATCGCTGCATTTCTTTAAAACAATTGCTGGCAGACCGTCAGGACCAGATGAATAATCATCTTTTAAATTGCTAATTTTATCAACCACCGTTTCTAAATTAATACTTACACTTACTAAAGATGTCTGAGCATTATTATTTAAATAGGAAAAGTAATTAACGTCTGGCACAAAATCATTATCATTAAAAGCTTGATTAAAAAAATCAGCGAAGTGATTAGAAACAACTTCGGGATCATTTGATGAATGATTATCATATTTTAATGTGGAAGGGTACCCGTCAGATTTCCTTTTAAAATTAATAAATTTCCAGAATTTTTTCGGATCTGAAATAATGTCAAACTGCATTTGACTTATATAATTATCATATAGATCTTTAGATAACAGCATTCAAAATTCTTTGACTACTAACACAATTACCAATTCCGTTACCAAGGGGTGACGGAATCCAAGTCCTTCGCGAACTTGATCCTATTGACCCGTTGCCACCCGTCAATGGCCGATTAAATTTCTAGCACGTCGACCCATTCGACAGCTTAACGAATGAGTTAACCTTAGCCGGCTTAAAGGTACCTGCTTCTATCAAATCTGTCAAGAAATGATGATCCTGATGTTTCAACCGTCTATTATGTACCGCAGGACATCGGCATAGGAGGTGCTCTACAGTTTCATCAACCTCACCACACCTTCTGCAACAGGATTCTGCTGATAGACCTAACCAAGAGGCATGTTTTCTCAACAGAATGTGTCCTGTTGAAATGCCCGTGAAGAGTATAATCGATGATTTGGTCATGGAAAGGATTTTATTCGTTTTCTTAGAATTAAGAGTTCCCCAGAATAGTTTGGTGTGTATACACCCTACCGAGTTCTGCCATCTAAGAAAATGTGTTTCTGGGGCCCAGGTCGCAATTAAATATTTGGCGATTTTTAGGGGGTAGCCAATTATTACAATATCTTTGGCAGTGGTATTTGAATTGGCTTCTTGACGTGCCAGTTCATCCGCCCTTTCTTGGCCTTCGATTGATATATGACCGGGTGACCAGAGGAGTTTTACTATGTTACGGCTTCCTAGTATATTTAGGTTTGTTTTACAAATTTTAACTAACTTCGAGTCGGTAGAATTTTTCTCCAGAGCCATCAGCGCAGCTTGACTGTCTGAGCAGATGATAACTGTGTGTTCAATAAGGTTTTTATCTAAGTCTTAGTTTTAGAATTTCTTCTGCTGTATTGATTGCAACTAATTTCGCTTGAAAAATCGAAGTATGTTCTTCCAGGTCTGAGTCTGCCGAGTAGATACCCGCACGACAGCCTGTTATCATTTTAGACCCATCTATGAAGATCGTAGTTCCGTTCCTTGGGATTGGATTACCATTTTCCCATTCCCTTCTCTACGGTATTCTTACTTTATATTTATTCCCGAAAATAAGTTCCGCTGTTTGTCTGTCACATTCTGAGTCAAGCTGGCAACCTGCCGACCTGATTACCTCGAATATCACAGTGTGGAACTGTTTGTCTACAATTTAATAAATAAGAATAAAACAATCATGTATAAAACCCCTAAAACCCGCATTATATAGTTTTTTAAGCAATAATTCGTTTGTCAATAAACAAAGCTGCTGGAATTTCACAGTCATTTAGTGAATTATATAGTTCACCACATAATTTTAGTAAGACATCTTCAGTAGTGATGTGCAAATTCGTTACTTTCAGGTAATCATCGGTACTCGATACTTTTTTCATAAGTAATCAATACGAAGTATTCGTTACTTTATGATTACTTTTCATTTCAGATGACATTTGAAATTATTCATACATGAAAAGTAATCATATGTGTTTTGTATTGTGGCGTGACTGACTACAACTTCAGTTACACACAATACAATACACGTATGAAGAAACGAAAAATTTACTCAATACTCACACTCATTTTGAGTAATCAAATGAAAAAAGTAATCAAATCATTCCTCGGTCTCAGTACTCATACTCATATGCAATCTTTTTTTCTCGGTAGTATAATGAAAAATGAAATGAATAATTTTCTGTTGGTTTGGAAATTTGGTTAACTACAATACTACAATTTTAATTTGGGTTTCATATTAAATGAAAAGTAATCATACAAGGATCGAATACTTTTGAGTATAAGTAATCAGTACTCATTCATTCTTCAAGTAACGAATACTTTGGTAGTCGGTACTCAATTTTTGCACATCACTAATCTTCAGTTGATTTTTAATTTAAAACCCCAAAGACATCTTCAAGAATAACAACATTCTAGTTTTGATACCCTTTTCGAATACTTTAGAAAAAACTGATAGCAATGAAATAGGTCTATAGTTATTAACAGTGAAAATGTCATTCTTTTTATGCAGTGGAATAAATATATAAGTCTTAAGAGAATCAGGAAATATTCCTTTCTGAATACTAAGATTAAAAATAAAACTTAGAACTTCAATAGCCTGTAAAGAAATATTTTTGTCCAATTAAAATTTTTTAATGACATAATAATTTTCAGAAGAAGAAAAGTTATCAAAGAAAAAGCTTTGTGTTTGAAAACATTCCTGCCTAAACAGTTATTACAGTGACATAATGACTGATTACAACTTGCACAATCCTGAACTGAACTAGATACTTCAGAAAATTGTTCATTAAATATATTAGCAAACTGATAGCATTTGAAGTAATCGAATTATTATTATTATAACACAATTTATGAATTTGGAACGTTTCTATTAAGGATTTCATTTACAAGTTGCAACTCTTTTTATGGATTATTCAAATTTTTGGTTAGACTACTACTAAAATATTAATTGCTACATTTGGGAATTTCAGTTTTAATTACAGCACATAGTTTATTATAATACTTTTTGAGCCTCACGTTATTTGGATATTTTTTAACACTGGTACTAAGTTGATTTTCTTTTTGATTTTATTTAGTAAGGATAATGATAACCATGGTTTATGACATTTAAATTTTATACTATTTTTATTTATATATACACTACAATTTGAAATATGATTTTATAATTTTGTTATAAAAATATCAAATGCAACCGAATTATATACTTCATCTCCCATTTTATAATTCAAATTATGTTTAAAAGTTGTAAAATTAATCTTTTGAAAATTATTGGATTTACATGATTTGTTTCTAGCAATAATATGTTCAAACTGAACCCTTACTAAACAGTGATCAGTAATTTTGATATCAAAAATTGCAGTTTCACATTTAACACTATTGTTTCTATGTAATCTCAAAAATAATTAGTAATCGAGTATCTAATCCTCATCAATCTCAGAGCCAAGCTCCATCTTCTCGTAGCAAAGAAAATGGGGCCCGAAAAAGTGACCGATAATTTGTTTGGATCAGCGAAAACAAGCATAAGGAGAGATAATGTTAGTATGTTATGTTAAAGAGAAACATATATATAGAAAGAAATTATCTTTTTATCCTTTAGCTTGATTTCTTGCACTTTCTCACATGCTGAGAAATAATTTACTACCCGCAATGGATTAAGCTCTGATGTTTCCACCACCGAAAACAAAACAGATATTAATAGATTAGACACTTACTGCTTAATACAAGCAGTTAAATAAATTAAATAAATAAAATAAAAATAAATATATAAAAATTAAAGCAACAAAACATTAAAATTTGAATTAACAAGCTACCACTTACATAGGGCTTCACAATTCTGAAAAAAAGCTACTACTACACTATGTCGTCACCTGCTAATTCAAATCATTAAAAAATTAAAAAAGTTAAATTGATAGAACTAAAGTAGTTCTAAAACTATAAGTAAAAAATAATTAAAATAAAAATAAAAATAATTCGCTAAGGAACAACTAAAATAGCGTACCCGCGTCAAAAAAAACCAACCAAATTAACAAGTTACCACTAGCTTTAGGCTTCGCAATTCTGTAAAGAACGCTACTACTTCCCTCCACTGTCACCTGCCAATTTGAGGCATAAAAATTTAAAATAAAAATATAAAATAAAAAATAAAAAAAGCGTGCTAGATTGCAATTAGCAGTTTGTAATAATCAAAAATCATGAAAAAAACCATTCGTCAAAATAAATATTAAATATGTGTATATAAACAAACAAATTAAAGGGTTACCACTAGCTTCAGGCTTCATCGATCTAGGAAGAACGCTACTACTTCCCTCCACTGTCACCCATTAATTTGAGGATTAAAAAATTATAAATTAAATATAATAACAAATCATGCGAATTGCAAATAGCAGTTTGTTATAAAAATCGAAATTAATGAAAACGAAAATCGTCAAATACTATATATTTATTTTATATTTTAAACATAAAAAATAACATATACATACTTACTAATTAAGTAAAACATATAATATAAATATACATATAACACAAATATACATATACACATAAGACAAATACATAAAAAAAACTCATTGGCTCAAAATCCTTTTAAGCTGAAGTTTGCTGTAATTAAAGTCAAATTTCCCGGCACAATTATTAACTTCGCGTAACATTCTCGAAATGGGTTCATTTTTCCCATAATCTGTGCTATGAAATTGTATTTTAAAAAGCGACACAGATTTAAGCGAGCGAAAATTAACATTAAGATTCATCCGTTCTAAGAGAAATGGAGAATCAATAGCACCAGCAATTACTTGGTGCACAAACACGATAGCAGCTATTTGACGACGCCTTTGAAGCGTTTGCAAATCAATAAGTTTGAGACGATCTACATAAGGAGGTAAGTTGAAAGTGTCCACCCAAGGAAGCCCACGGAGAGCAAACCTTACAAATCTACGTTGGACCGCCTCAACTCTTTGTATATGTACCAATTGATATGGTGACCAAACTTGACTAGCGTATTCCAGTATCGGCCTAACATAAGTCATATATAAAGCCCTAGTAACGTAAGGGTCAGAAAACTCCTTAGACCACCGTTTAACAAAGCCAAGCATAGAGTTAGCCCTACTAACTATATTATCGACATGGGAGTGGAAGTTTAAGTCACTGTCACAGAGAATAGCCGTGACTCTTGGAACAAGCGCACCATTAAGATAACAATCACGAGGTGGATGGCGAATGCGTTTACGGGAAAACGTAATAGCTTGGCATTTGTTAACATTGAGCTCCAGATGGTTCTTTTGACACCAAATTGAAAATTTATTTAAATCCTCCTGAAGGACAATACTATCAGAGAGAGATGAAATTATTTTAGAAATTTTCATATCCGCATAAATATTGGATTCTGACTTTTTTATAATTAAAGTAACATGGTTTATGAATAAAATAAAAATTAGTGGACCAAGGTGGCTGCCCTGAGGCACTCCAGACTTAGCCGTAAATGAGATCGAAGTAGCTGACCTAAAAAGTACCCTATATTGACGATTTATTAAATACGATTCTAACCAAAGCAAAAAAAACGGTGGAAACTCAAGGGCTTGAAATTTGAACAGAATAATCTTATGCGAAAGTTTGTCAAAAGCTTTACTAAAGTCAGTAGTGATAGCATCGACTTCCATTGCATTAAGACTGCTAGACACGAATTCCGTTAAATTAATGGTCGTCGCTCTGCCCTTCAAAAACCCGTGTTGTTTAGGTGAAATCAGGGATTTACAGTGAAAGAAGAGGGTATCATAAACAATACTCGCAAAAAGTTTAGGAACGCAGGATAGCTTGGCTATGGGCCTATAGTTACAAATTTCAGCTTTACAGCCCTTTTTATGTACGGGGATAATAAAAGAATCCTTCCAAAAACTTGGAAATATCCCCACTGACATAGATTTATTGAAAAGTGCTGTGAGAGGTTGTGAAAGGCTATCGCTGCATTTCTTTAAAACAATTGCTGGCAGACCGTCAGGACCAGATGAATAATCATCTTTTAAATTGCTAATTTTATCAACCACCGTTTCTAAATTAATACTTACACTTACTAAAGATGTCTGAGCATTATTATTTAAATAGGAAAAGTAATTAACGTCTGGCACAAAATCATTATCATTAAAAGCTTGATTAAAAAAATCAGCGAAGTGATTTGAAACAACTTCGGGATCATTTGATGAATGATTATCATATTTTAATGTGGAAGGATACCCGTCAGATTTCCTTTTAAAATTAATAAATTTCCAGAATTTTTTCGGATCAGAAATAATGTCAAACTGCATTTGACTTATATAATTATCATATAGATCTTTAGATAACACGGAAAATTCGTCAGATACACTAACATATTCAAAAAAAAGCACAGTCCGACCTAGTTTTAAGAAACTTACGCCATAATTTATTCCTATTATTTCGTAATGAGCGAAGTTCATTATTGTACCATGGAGGCGAAAAAACAAGGTTTTTTTTTGGATGTAAATTGGAACTGATACTTCTATGCACTCAAAAATTAGAGCATAAAAATTAGAAATCATTATATCAATGTTATCATTAGAATTAAAAATTATATCAAAATTGACATTACTAAGTAAAAAATTTAATTTATCAAAATCAGTTTTACGAAAATTGAAACGATAAGGATTACCATTATTATTATTATTATCATTACTCATAAGCAAAAGTTAAGGAAAGTGGAGGATGGTAGGCATCCATAACAGACAGACATTGAGTACTTTCTATAACAATACAGTTTTGTATATCAGTTGTAAAAACCAGATCGAGTTGACGATTTAAGCTATTTTTAACATTACTAACCTGGAAAAGGCTACAATCAGATAAATGATCAATAAATGATGTTTCAACTAAAGAAGTTGCATTAGAAGCAACGTAATATGATTCATCATCCGATTCAACCCAAACCAGCCTAGGAAAATTAAAATCACCAACAATCAACAGATCATCGCAATCATCCATAGTACAATGCAAGAAATCGACAGCATTTAAGAAAAGTTGGTAACATTCAATGGGACTAACAGGATGAATATAACAATTTAACACATAAATACTACGACGACTAACAGAAATTCTAACACATATTAATTCAACATTAATAGTATTAGGAATATTGAAAAAGGAATCATCAAGATTAGAACGAACCGCAATAAGAACCCCACGCCCTGAAGAATTAAACCCATCTTTCCGAAAGACACTAAAGTCTGAAGTAAAAAGTTCATTGTCGCGGAAGGAATCAGTTAAATTAGTTTCAGTTAAAGCGAAAATGTCGAAAGGAAGCATTTGCGATTTTAAAAAAACTTCAGCCGCTTTAGGTCGAAGTCCCCTTACATTTTGATAAGAAAGGAACAAGCACTTTAGTTTTTTGGCACCGAAACCGGAGTATTTAAATGAATTATAGAACCCGGTGCTCGAGATGATGTAAATTCCTTAATAAATATACCACTAGGCCACGAATCAGATTTCAATAGCACGGAAAAGTATTCTGCAGGAACGGTTATCTCATGAGCATCTTGTTTACTAATTTTATGGCACTTAATATGATCTATATTAATATTTAGAAAACTATTTTTTATAAATGTTAGAACTGCTTCAGACGTAGTTTCTGGGTGGAACCGTGAACTAAAAATAATTTTTGGACGCGAAACAACACGCAAAGTAGGAGGAGGTGATCATGGTTCTAACGACACAGAAGAATCTAATGAGGATGGACAAATAGTGTTATAGTTAGTAAATGCACTATTATTATTGGAATTTGTAATACTAATAGTATCTAGTGCAATATTTGAATTAGTAGTTTTCGTTTTAATACATGATATAAACAGAAATTTGAATACTGTGATTCACGTGTTGAATTCAATAACATAGAACTAAAGCCAAAACTAGACAAAACTGACAAAAAATTATCAACAACAGATGAACTTGACAAGAGATCAATATTAAATTCACCTAAGTTTTTACAAGTTTGATTTTCTGAAAATGTCAAAAATTTATCCAGAAAGACACCGGCACTATACTTATGCAGTCTATAGACACCAACAAAATAAAAACGTGAACCAGAAATTTTTCAACAAAGAGTAATCATATCTGCACTTTTAAGATTAAGACTAATATTTCTTGTTTCGCATTTCATATCACTTCTAAAGAATACTGTGACACCACCAGAAGAGTAGATATCATTACAATTTGCAGCAAATGTATATTTTGGAATTATAAAATTGAATTTTCAAAATCATAAATCTAAATTTCAGACAAAAAAATGTTCAAGAGAAACAAATTGTGCGAAAAATAAATCAAAACTCCTTCCTAAACTTCGAATATTTTGATGTATTATTGAAAAACCTGAACTATACTCTGTAATGTAGGTCATCTGATTCGCGAGGAAAAAAAATAAAAAAAATCGATTACAACTCATAAGGTCCCTGTTCGGGTACCATTTCTGTAATAAAACTTTTACCAAACGACTTCGCAATGCACGACTTGGTTGGGTAAGCTCTGGCCGGAAAATAGGGAGGTTCAAAAAAATTTGCGAATAACATTACAAGAAAATTTTGCGTGCATATAGACAAAAATTAAAAATAGAAAAATTGAAAGCTTTACGTTAAATGGATAAAAAAATAGAATTACCGACAAAATTTATACAAAAATGGATCATCAGGGTATTGTCATATCTGCATGGGTTCGGCACTAAGCCATCTAGCACATCCTACCAAAATTCCCTACAACCATTGAGTACCTGGATCAATTACGCCTAATTCAGCGTACATGCGTTGAAAAAATCACAACAACAAAAAAAATCTTATTGGGGTCCGGCAATAGAAAATAATTAATTTAGTTCGTTGGAATTTGCTTACAATATTAAAAAAATTTAATCAATATATAAATACTATGTAATAAAAACTAATGATACGTTTATGTAATATAAAATATAGAAAAAAAATCAATTATCTGGTATAGTCTTCTTATTTGTTGAAAAAAAACATCCGAGTTTGTCCCGTTGATGGTGTAGAAACTGTGAAGGGTGTACTGTTGTTACCACCCGAAAAAAAATTGATGTTAACTGCTGTGGGTGCCCTGATGTTACCACCCAAAAAAAAATTGATGTTAAACAGCCAAGTTGTTGAGGGTGTACTGTTGTTACCACCCAAAAATATGAATAGTCAGCCAAATTGTTGAGGGTGTACTGTTGTTACCACCCGAAAATATGAATAGTCAGCCAAATTGTTGAGGGTGTACTGTTGTTACCACCCAAAAATATGAATAGTCAGCCAAATTGTTGAGGGTGTACTGTTGTTACCACCCGAAAATATGAATAGTCAGCCAAATTGTTGAGGGTGTACTGTTGTTACCACCCAAAAATATGAATAGTCAGCCAAATTGTTGAGAGTGTACTGTTGTTACCATCCGAAAAAAATTGATGTTAACTGCTGTGGGTGCCTTGAGGTTACCACCCGAAATGACAAATACCACCCGTCCAAGCACTTTACCCCTAAATTAAGTTTTCTTTCAATCAATTTGTGGTATCATTATTTGATATGACAAAAAAAACTAATTCAAAATGGCTGAATATATAAAAAAAAGTCTTGAAATTAATTTTCACAAAAACCAATTTTTAATATTCACTTTTATATAAAATTATATTTTTATAATTAAATATTATTAATTATTATTTCTTTTAATAATTAACACTAAAAAACATTTTCATATTTTCTGAATATAAATTTTCATTAAAATAATTTTCGACACAAGAAAAAAATAAACTTGTAAATTTTCAAAATGATTTTCTATTATGCGTAAAACTCGGAAAATTTGAAATATTTTATCAATTTTTTTTAATTAAATATTATTTAAAAACATTTATTTTATTTTTAAACGCTAATATATCCAAACATTAATCAATAAAAATATAAGTAACTTGTTAAAAAAAATCAAACTTTTCTTATATCTCACTAAAATTTTTAATAATTACATATTTATTAACTGATTTCTAAATTTCAGTTTATGGTGACAACATATTTTAATTTATTTTTAATCTTTTTTACTAAAATTTATCATATATCAGATGTATATGTAATTTATTTTTGATAGAACAATTCATTTTTTTTTCTTAGAATAACAAATTCACGCATTGATTACCGCGTAATTCTTATACGTATTTAATAATATTTTTTTTTTTTTTTTTTTTTTTTATTTGAAACCCATTTTGTAATTTTACGACAACTTGTATTAAGAATACAGTAAAAATATTTTAATCACAATTCGTGAACACTATAATATAAATTATGTCTATAATATATTATATATATATTTCCAAATCACAATTATCTCAATTTTCAAATTATCAAATTATATACAAAATTTGATTAATATTTTCCACTTTTACAACGTACAATTAAATTTAATGAAAATATTTAATGAATTTTACTGTAATTTTATCAAACAAAAAAAATCAAAAAAAACTATTAAATTACCGCGGACTCAACTTAGTTATATAAACAAAATTACTATTTTCTAGAAAAACATCTACTGACTTTCGCAGATTCCAACTGAATGAATTAAAACTCTTCCAGCAATAAAAATTTCAGTCACCAGACAAAAAAATATAATACGACTCACGCCACTTGTCGTTGGCCAATCAAAAAGGTTCTTATATCTCAGCGTCTGTCATCTCTTGTAGATGCCGATATAAAACCCTTTTTCATTGGTCAGATCAAGGCAAAAAAATTAAAACTATTACGCAACAAAATGATAAATTTTCCATTTGTTTCTATGCGGCAAAGATAAAATTACTTTGTTAGCGACAAATTCTTTTTTTCTGTTTATACGCTACAAAATATATTTTTTCCCTGCACCAATTCTACGCGACAAATTCTATTTTTTTTTTTTTTGTTTCTTTACATGTACTAGAGTTGGTGCATAAAAAATATATTTTTGAGTTTCAGTGCTTGCCAACCTTTAATTTTTTTTTCTTTCTATAAATCTTCAATGCAACCATTACAGGGCAGATTCATTGGCACGCATACTGAAAGTCAATGAAACTGAGAGAGGTTGTAATTGAACCAAATACTCAACTATAGATAACTCAACCCTATCAATTAATTAAATTATTTACTAATACTTAAAATTTTCTCGAATTACTCCAATTCAGAAATTTACTAAAACTAAAATTTTCTCGAATTACGACAATTCAGAAATCTATTAACCAACAAAATTTTCTCGAATTACGACAATTCAGAAATCTATAAAAAAATTCTTAAACCTAGTTATATTAATAGGTAATAAAATTTAATTGTGAATCAATCAAAATCAATATATAGTCAAACTACAGCATTTTGTAGAAAGCTAATTAAAGGTCAATATTAAAATTTATTGATGCTGCAACATTTTTTTTTTTTTTTTAAGTTATAATTATTGACCAAGTGCAATAATATTATATATCAAATGCATATACAAATAAGTAATTAATTATTTTAGTAATTAGTTAAACATAAGAAAAATAAAACCAGATTTTAATATTCGGTATTTCCATAATCAAAGATTATAATTTTTATTTATTAATGATCATTACACATTCATTAACTAAATTGAATAAATTTCTTTAAAAAACTATCTCATTGCATAATTAAATTACCGGCTTCGAAAGTATGTTGCTAATTTAAATAATTTCGCAAAAATAGTGAATAGTGAAAGCATAAATTTGTTTAACATCTTACAAAAAAATATGGTCAGTAAAATATTTGAAAAGAGTAACTTCAATTTTCAACATTTTATGTATACATTATCATATTTTTGGACTAAAGAATTTAATCCGAGTCTCATGAAAATAAAGTTCTTTTAAAAATGTATAATTGAAACAAAACTTTTCCCAAAATTCCTACTTACAAAATTTTACCACAATTTCACACTTCTAGAATTATTACAATTAAAAAATTCATGAATTACTGCAATTCAAAATCTAATTAACCATTCTTTTTAAATTTACCTCAATTAAAAAACTTTGTACAACATAAACTAATTACTATACTTCACACGAGAATGAAATTACATTTTGCTCGCAATAATAATAATAAAATCAACAACCTGACATGATGAAAATAATATATAACATCATAAAAATGTAGATCCAATTGAATTATGGGCAACAGATGAAGCGAATAACAGCCACGACTGTAAAATAGGAAATGATAATAAAAAAAAAAATTAAGCAAAATCCTGAAAATGATTTTGTTAAACAACCAAAAAAAACCATCAGATTAGGAACGCAAATCTTTGGTATGATACACACCAATCCTTTTACCATTAAAATCTTCTAATTCAAATAAGGAATTGCTAATTTTAGATTTAATTTTTGCTTTAATAAATTTTCTATCTAATTTCGAATTATAATTAACCCCTGCTTTGGTCTGCTTGAAATTCCGATGGTAAATAGTTTGTCCTGGCGTAAAATCACATGTTCTAGCTCGTAAATTATAACGTTTCGAATTCTGTTCAAATGCTTTCCGCGTTAATTCTTTAGCTCGTTCGCGTACTAACCGTAATTTATCAACGTTTGGGATAACGTCAACTCCTTCTTCCACCAGATCGAGTTTTCTCCACAGCTCATATTCGGACGCGTGGGTTACCATATGCTGCCCAAAAGTGACATAATATGGAGAGTGGCCAACGGTTTTATGAAGCGAATTCCGAAGAGCACTACTAATGCTACTTAGATTTTCGTCCCAACGTTGTTGATCGCCTTCTATATACGCTCGAATGCTGGCTATCAACGAACGATTTACCCGTTCGGACGCGTTCGATTGTGGGGCGTACACTCCCGTAAAGGTATGAGAAATTCCGTACTTAGCGAGCAACATATCAAACGTTTTCGCTCGAAACTGCGAACCATTATCCGTTACAATAAATTCTGGAATACCATAAATATGGAAAATGTCTTCTTCGAGGTACTTTATAATTGATTTCGACGTTATTTTACGAAGCGGTTTTAAAAAATGAAATTTTGAAAAGTGATCTAAGACAATGAATATAGCAATATTACCAGATTTAGAACGGGGGTACGGACCAAGAACATCCATATATAACCGTTGAAATAACCGATCGGATTTAAAACACGAAGTCATAGGTGCACGAAGAGTAATATTCGGTGCCTTTGTTTGTTTACAAACGTCACAATTTAATACATAATTACGCACGTCATGAGCCATTTTGGGCCAAAAAAATTTCTTTTCAATCGTTCTAAAGTTTTTCCAATACCACCGTGACCTGACATGGGCGGATCATGTGCTTTCGAAATCAAATCATTAGTTAACTCACTCGGTATCCAAATTTTCCAAGATGTTCCTTCTTGAATATCATTACCCGTTGCAAATTCGGTTCATTTATAAATAATATTATCTAATATTTTCAAATCCGGAAGGTCATCACCTTTTGCTTCAATAATTAATCTACGATTTACGTAATTCGGAGTGTTAAAATATGGAGAAGTTAAATCTAGTTCTGGACCAACAATATCTACAGCACAGATTTCATCCGACGAATGTATACGCGAAAGTACATCAGGAACAATATTCTCACAACCACGGCGGTGTTCTATAGAAAAATCAAAACTTTGTAATTTAAGACTCCACCTAGCGAGACGTCCTGAAAGGTCCTTTTGTTGCACCAGCCATTTCAGTGACGCGTGATCGGTTATCACCTTAAATGACTGACCTTCTATATACGCACGAAATTTTTTTATCCCCAACACGGCCGCGAGACATTTCTGCTCCGTCACGGTGTAGTTGCGTTGTGCTGCATTCAGTTTTTTGGACATGTACGCTATCGGTCTTTCATTACCATCATCATCTAACTGTAACAGAACGCACCCAACACCATCTTGACTTGCGTCACATTGGAGAATAAACGGTTTACTATAATCTGGATTAATAAGTACCGGAGCGGTTGTTAACGCACATTTCAATTTCTGAAAAGCATCATCGGCATCCGCGGTCCAATTAAATTTATTTTCTTTAACATATTCGTGATTGGTGTTGACAGACTAGCATAATTTTCGATGAATCTACGATAGTACCCGGCCATTCCTAAAAACCTACAGACTTGACGAACTGTTTTCGGAACCGGAAATTCGGCAATAGCTTCAAATTTATCCGAATCGACACGTAATTGACCGCCACCAACAATATATCCGAGATATTTTACTTGCGGTAATAGGAAATGACTTTTCTCAACATTGATAGTAAGCTGAGCTCTTCTTAAATGTTCAGCCACCTGCTGTAATACAAATAAATGATCATCAAACGTCTCCGATATAACCAACAAGTCATCCAAATAAACAAATACGCGATCTTTTAATTCAGGTGGAATGACGCGGTCCATCAGTCTAGACATAGTCTGCGGCGCGTTGCATAAGCCAAATGGCATTACGGTATACTGATACAACGGACGCCCTGGTACGGTAAACGCAGTCATTGGTCTGGAATTTTTCTCAAGCGGTATCTGCCAAAAGGCATCTTTTAGATCCAAACTGGAAATAAAATTAGCTTTGGGTAGTCTACTTAATATACCGTCGATTTGAGGAAGAGGATATGCATCTTTCACTGTAACTGAATTGAGTTTCCTTGAATCAAGGCAAAGTCGAACTTTTCCGGGTTTACGGACCAACACAACCGGGGAACTCCAAGAACTGTCACTCTCTTCGATTACACCGAGTGATAACATCCTATCTAACTCTTGATACATCAGTTTCTCCACTGCAGGTGAAACTGGATAATGTCGTTGTTTAATACCATTTACATTATTTACATCGATAATATGTTCTATCACATTGGTTTTACCCAATCCTACTTTGGCAAAAGATGGAAACAGATCAATGTTTGAATTAAGACGATGTTGTTGATTTACTGTAAGCTGACTATTACTCAAGCTTTTATCCGTAACCGACAAATCACTAATAATATTCGGAGCAAGTTCAAAGATTTTCCAAAAATCGATACCGAGATACAAATTCTGAGTAAGCGACGGAACTACTAAAAATTCGATGGATTTCGTGGTGTTACGAAAAGTGACATTGGTTCGTAAACAACCAATAACTTTTTGTTTATCACCGTTGGCAGTACGAACTGAAGATGAAAATGTATCAATTGAAATTCCAGAATTTATTACAAATGCGGCTAAATCTCCACTAATGCAGCTAACATTTGCACCGCTGTCAAGCAATCCGATATATTTTTTTTTAAAAATTATTACCTCAGCATACGATCTTACATCATCGGCAACACTAACGATCGAAGAAACTATCTTATTTTTAAAATTTTTGACAACCTTCCAATAATGTCTTAAACGATTAGTGGATCTACGATTATATTTACTCTTATTTAAAATTCTCGGATTTGTAATCAATTTTGGAACTTCTCTAGATACGACTTTACTTGTGTTAAATATACGATTTCGAATTATTTTGTACTCTTCTAAATGCTGTTGGTATGGTTTAATATGAAATAAGTTAGATTTTGGAACATAGCAGTTGTTATTATTAATAAGGATTGTGGCTGGTGTATTATTTAATTCAAATTGTTTTCGGAGTGATAACTGGTGTTCACACTCCTTAAGCGGTTTTCCGATAAACAATGATCGCATTGCGGACGATAAACTTTTTCTTTACCACATCCCCAACAAAATATTGTAGGAGGTGCTAAACAATCCATGAATCTATGGCCTTCTTCCTTGCAATTCCAACATTTCAAAATTTTTCTTACCGGAGTTTTAGTTACAAGCGCGGAAATATCTTCGGTTAAATTGGATTCACAATCATTCTCATCCAATTCAGAAACAAATCTTGAATTAAAATTTACTTTCGGATCTCTATTTTTACTACGTATATCGTAAACTAAACGTTCACGTTCCCGGCACAAATGACGCAGGTGTTCAATACTGTAGACCTGTATGTATAATAAATCTTTACGAATTTCGTCAAGTAAATTTCTCCGTAAAATCTGTAATAAATCGACCTCCGAAATATTCGTACATAATTTATCACACAGCGTCATTATATTATTATAAAATTCATCAAATATTTCACCGACTTTCTGTTTACGATCCCTAATTAATTCGAGAATATCGGTGTCGGTACGTCTCTCTTGAAACTCCAATCGCAATTCACGCGTTAGATCAAACCAATTAATTTGACGATTTCTTTTATGATACCGCCAAAACCATTTAGACGCATTCTCAATAAAAAGCAAATGAGCATTATTACACAGGATGTTAAAATTACCAGCAAAAGTTTGTCTAGTTAAAGTATCAACACGATAAATAAATTCTTCAACACTTAAGTCTGAAGACTTTCCACTAAACACAATATTCCAATTCTTTATTAACGAGGTAAATTTAGTATTATTCGATATAAACTCGTTCGGATTTTCAGCGCTAGACATATTTGGTGAATTCTGTCTCGGCCTATTAACATTTTGATAAAAACCGGAATTTCTCGAACCAGAAATCCTTGGACTAACATGCTGTGAATTATCTTGACTATTTAGTCTATTATTTATATTAGAATTTGGTAAATTAGATGGTAATCGCTGAGGAACAACTGATGGATGAATTAAATTAGGAGGTGGTACAACAACATTTGGCAGTGGATCTAAACTAGGACGCGTAAGCCGTTGTGCACGTTCAATCCCTAATTCGATACCCCGGGAAATATGATGTTGCATATCTTGCATTAAAACATTTTGACTCGATTGTATAATTGTTTCTATCGTTCTTTGAAGCGACACCAGATCTAACGTATTCGGAGGAACCGTATTACTAACTGAAATATTTTCCACACTACTAGCGGGTGGAACGAAATTTGCACTACTTGCAGCGCCTTCACTTAGTGCAGCGGCAGATCGAGTTAATATTTGACTTGTTTTTGCCGGAGTATGCTCTGCTCTCAAAGGCAAGTGCGTACCGGAAGCACATTTCTTTAAATCCTTCACCAAACATTTCTTTCTACAAATATCACCAAGCCATTTCGAAATACATTCAAAATGAAAACTATGACTACATTTTGTGGTAACGATTTCATTAAGAGGGACTAATACCTCCTGACAAACCCCACAATTCATGTCCAGATTGATTGCTGGTTCCATTATACAAAACTTCAGAAAATTCACAAAAATTAATTCCAATAATTCAAATAATAGTTAATAACAATTAACTGTAACTAGAATTAGTTATAAAAGTTCAAAAATGATCACAAAAAAAATCCAAAATGATCAACCAACTACTAAGTTGAAATTTTAATTAATAATCTAATAATAACCCAATACCAAATAAACTAACAAAACTAAATAAAAGAAATATTTTTGGTACCTCGACTGTATTTAATAATTCGCGTTTCACAATTATCGAAGAACAACCCAAAAATATTTATTTTATAAAAAAATATTATATCAATCGATATATTAATTTTCAGAAATAACTACAAAACTTCCTAATCAATTTTATAAGAATAACCTATCTTCACAATTCTAAAATACGCAAATACTAATATTTGAAAAGTTAATAAATTTTAAAAAATAAAAAAAATAATTTGTTTGTATGACATAAAAATTAACCCATGCAGATAATCGAAATACCATGATGACCATATAAAATTATTTTTTAAATTGATTAATAAAATTAACAATTATTGACCAAAAAAAATTTTACTCTACTTGATTTATGAAAATGCGAAAGAAAACTAAAATAAATTTTCTATAAGTAATAATCTAACAAACAAAACTAGAACGTGAAATTAAAATGAAGCGAAAATTTAACCGGTCAAAATATTAGCTCAATAGCCGAATAAATTGCAGTTCCAATGAAAAAAATTTGATTAACTTCAAAATCACGAACCCATTCTAAAGTTAAATAATATCTGTAACTACTCAGTTTAATTTCATTCTATAAAATTTGTTCAAAAAAAAACTTACAAAACAAAGTCGATATAAATAGAATTTTGGTCGATATCCAGCTCACAGCCAAATAACGCATTTCCAAAAATTACTAATACATCGTATTATCCGAAATTATTTAAATGACAAAAATCATAAATGAAGTTAACAACAAAAAAAAATCAAGTTTTAAAAGGAACCGTCAAGTTCCTGAACTTTCAAGTTCCTGAACCTTCAGGTCCCTGCTCGGGCGCCATTTCTGTAATGTAGGTCATCTGATTCGCGAGGTAAAAAAATAAAAAAAATCGATTACAACTCATAAGGTCCCTGTTCGGGTACCATTTCTGTAATAAAACTTTTACCAAACGACTTCGCAATGCACGACTTGGTTGGGTAAGCTCTGGCCGGAAAATAGGGAGGTTCAAAAAAATTTGCGAATAACATTACAAGAAAATTTTGCGTGCATATAGACAAAAATTAAAAATAGAAAAATTGAAAGCTTTACGTTAAATGGATAAAAAAATAGAATTACCGACAAAATTTATACAAAAATGGATCATCAGGGTATTTTCATATCTGCATGGGTTCGGCACTAAGCCATCTAGCACATCCTACCAAAATTCCCTACAACCATTGAGTACCTGGATCAATTACGCCTAATTCAGCGTACATGCGTTGACAAAATCACAACAACAAAAAAAATCTTATTGGGGTCCGGCAATAGAAAATAATTAATTTAGTTCGTTGGAATTTGCTTACAATATTAAAAAAATTTAATCAATATATAAATACTATGTAATAAAAACTAATGATACGTTTATGTAATATAAAATATAGAAAAAAAATCAATTATCTGGTATAGTCTTCTTATTTGTTGAAAAAAAAACATCCGAGTTTGTCCCGTTGATGGTGTAGAAACTGTGGAGGGTGTACTGTTGTTACCACCCGAAAAAAAATTGATGTTAACTGCTGTGGGTGCCCTGATGTTACCACCCAAAAAAAAAATTGATGTTAAACAGCCAAGTTGTTGAGGGTGTACTGTTGTTACCACCCAAAAATATGAATAGTCAGCCAAATTGTTGAGGGTGTACTGTTGTTACCACCCGAAAATATGAATAGTCAGCCAAATTTTTGAGGGTGTACTGTTGTTACCACCCAAAAATATGAATAGTCAGCCAAATTGTTGAGGGTGTACTGTTGTTACCACCCGAAAATATGAATAGTCAGCCAAATTGTTGAGGGTGTACTGTTGTTACCACCCAAAAATATGAATAGTCAGCCAAATTGTTGAGGGTGTACTGTTGTTACCACCTGAAAAAAATTGATGTTAACTGCTGTGGGTGGCTTGAGGTTACCACCCGAAATGACAAATACCACCCGTCCAAGCACTTTACCCCTAAATTAAGTTTTCTTTCAATCAATTTGTGGTATCATTATTTGATATGACAAAAAAAACTGATTCAAAATGGCTGAATATATAAAAAAAAGTCTTGAAATTAATTTTCACAAAAACCAATTTTTAATATTCACTTTTATATAAAATTATATTTTTATAATTAAATATTATTAATTATTATTTCTTTTAATAATTAACACTAAAAAACATTTTCATATTTTCTGAATATAAATTTTCATTAAAATAATTTTCGACACAAGAAAAAAATAAACTTGTAAATTTTCAAAATGATTTTCTATTATGCGTAAAACTCGGAAAATTTGAAATATTTTATCAATTTTTTTTAATTAAATATTATTTAAAAACATTTATTTTATTTTTAAACGCTAATATATCCAAACATTAATCAATAAAAATATAAGTAACTTGTTAAAAAAAATCAAACTTTTCTTATATCTCACTAAAATTTTTAATAATTACATATTTATTAACTGATTTCTAAATTTCAGTTTATGGTGACAACATATTTTAATTTATTTTTAATCTTTTTTACTAAAATTTATCATATATCAGATGTATATGTAATTTATTTTTGATAGAACAATTCATTTTTTTTCTTAGAATAACAAATTCACGCATTGATTACCGCGTAATTCTTATACGTATTTAATAATATTTTTTTTCTTTTTTTTTTTTTTGTTTTATTTGAAACCCATTTTGTAATTTTACGACAACTTGTATTAAGAATACAGTAAAAATAATTTTAATCACAATTCGTGAACACTATAATATAAATTATGTCTATAATATATTATATATATATTTCCAAATCACAATTATCTCAATTTTCAAATTATCAAATTATATACAACATTTGATTAATATTTTCCACTTTTACAACGTACAATTAAATTTAATGAAAATATTTAATGAATTTTACTGTAATTTTATCAAACAAAAAAAATCAAAAAAAACTATTAAATTACCGCGGACTCAACTTAGTTATATAAACAAAATTACTATTTTCTAGAAAAACATCTACTGACTTTCGCAGATTCCAACTGAATGAATTAAAACTCTTCCAGCAATAAAAATTTCAGTCACCAGACAAAAAAATATAATACGACTCACGCCACTTGTCGTTGGCCAATCAAAAAGGTTCTTATATCTCAGCGTCAGTCATCTCTTGTAGATGCCGATATAAAACCCTTTTTCATTGGTCAGCACAAGGCAAAAAAATTTAAAACTATTACGCAACAAAATGATAAATTTTCCATTTGTTTCTATGCGGCAAAGATAAAATTACTTTGTTAGCGACAAATTCTTTTTTTCTGTTTATACGCTACAAAATATATTTTTTCCCTGCACCAATTCTACGCGACAAATTCTATTTTTTTTTTTGTTTCTTTACATGTACTAGAGTTGGTGCATAAAAAATATATTTTTGAATTTCAGTGCTTGCCAACCTTTAATTTTTTTTTCTTTCTATAAATCTTCAATGCAACCATTACAACTCTATGTCTAAATGATCTATACAGAAACAATTTTTGTCATCAGAAATTGACAAGGAATTATTTACATTTAAATTACTAAGAGGATTTAAATTAACATTACTTGAATTTAAAATAATTGAAAGAATAAAAAGTTTAAATTAAATTTTTGATAAATTCTCAAAACTCTTAATTTCGATCACCTTGTCGCCTTTCTTTCACCTCATAAGAATAGATGAGTGCCGTATCCAAACATATTTCAATTAGATTTTTTAATCATCATTTTTGCTTTTTCTAGTAATGATCTTGAATAACCAGTAATACAATCATTTATGTTAATACGCCTATCATTATGATCACCAAAAACATTAGAATTCAGTTGTATTTTGTTCTTATGCATCTTTCCAATAACGTTAAGTTTAGTAGCCATTGATGTAAACTTTACGTATACAATGTTAATATCATTTAATCTTACAATGTTAATATCATTTAATCTTACTGAAGCAAGATTCAATATCATTATTATTTATTTCCTCATTTATACCATCTTTTATCAGTTTAACAACTTGTTCTCTTATATTGTTATTACTCTCATCCACATCTGGTTTACCTACAATGTCAATTGAGTGTTGTAACTGATTTTGCTCTATTACATTCAGCCTTAATTCTAACATATTTAATTTATTGTCAGGAATACAATTTCATTCTTCAAGACATCCACTTTTTGAAAGAGCATCAGAATTCAATTATTGCAGTTTAATTATTTCACTATACAGCATTACCAGAATTTACGCTTTCTGGTAAATTTAATACTATATATTTTTATCAGCAAACTCGGAATCAGAATTAAAGTAGAGAGGCGTAACTTCTGGTGATTTTAATACTGTATTTTTATCGGTATACTCAGAATTAGAAAAGGAGACAGATTTTAAACACAATACAGAGCCTGATGTTATCGGAATAGTGTTAATAACCGGTGTATTCGCTAAAATAGACATTATCCGTGAAATACAGCTATTACATATACATATAGTCCTTGTAACACCGCACTGTTCCATTATACGGGCGCCAGGTCTGGAGTGATCCAATACCGCGGACCACCAACGGAACAAAACCGAATTTATAACAAAAAAAAACCTTGAAATTTTCAAGCACCGATTGGGATTTCCTCCTTTTTGGCCGGCTCAGCACAGTCTGTTGTGCGTGAGTCACCAATCGAACCTACCTGCAAATCAAATCATCATCAACAAGAAGGGGTTAAGGGAAATGCGGTAACTTCATCAATCCTAGGTCGGTACGATTGTCTTAGCCAACCATACTAACAAAAAAAATCTTAACCAGGAATACTAACTTCCTCAGAATATGGTAAATAAAAAGAAAAAAACTATAACTCAATTTTGGTTTTTTGTTTTTCATCCAATTGTCCATTATTGGAATTTATTGTATATAAAAAAAAAATTTAATCCAACAAAAATTTCTTATTGGCACACTAAATGAAGTTGATACTGGTAGTTATTTGTTTTATTTTTTTCTTTGAGGGTTGTTTTTCTCACCAACTAATAATTCACATTAACAAAAAAATATACCTTTTATATTTCATGCACGGTGCTGTCCCGACTAGGCTGGCGCAGCCCGGCTAAAAATTTATGTTTGTATAATAATTATAAAACTTACTACTACCAGCAGTAGTGCATTAATATTTGTTCTAGCCCAAAGAAAATGTGCAAATAAAATGTGCAAAATATTGAAAATTAATTCTATACTGCATACAAATAAATAAGCATTTTAAGAATTTTTGCGCATTAATTATTAAGTAATTTTCACCTTAATGAAATTCGACACCGCTTTAATTTGATTAAAAATATTTATACTTAATTATAATTGGAATTTTTTTTCTACTTCCGGTCAATAATAATAATGTAATATGATCTAAATTGATTTACTTTTCCAAAATTTTCGGGAATTGATCTAAATTAATTTACTTTTCTAAAACTTTTGGTAATTTCAAGGGTCAATGAATTGATTCGGATGCACGTGCATTAATATTGTTTTTTCACGTTTAAAAATTAGCATAACCAGATAATTAATTAAAAAGGTCAAAATATTAGAAATAAAATCCATACCACATACAAAATAATGCACATTTTGCTCATTTTTGCACATTTTAATAGTTTATATGAAATAAGTAATTCTTCGTAAATGTGCAAAATATTGAAAATAACTCCCATACCCCATACAAAATAATGTACATTTTGTTTATTTTTACACATTTTAATAGTTTATATGAATTAAGTAATTCTTCGCAAATGGGTAAAATATTGACAATAAATCCCATACCCCATACAAGTTAATGCGCATTTTCGCACATTTCAATAGTTTATATGAATTAAGTAATTCTTCGCAAATGGGCAAAATATTGAAAATAAATTCCTACCCCATACAAAATAACGCACTTTTTGCTCATTTTTGAACATTTTAATAGTTTATATGAATTAAGTAATTCTTCGCAAATGGGCAAAATATTGAAAATAAATACCTACTTCATACAAAATAACGCGCATTTTGCTTATTTTTGAACATTTTAATAATTTATATGAATGAAATGAGTAATTCTTCGAAAATGGGCAAAAATAAATCCCATATTCCATACAAAATTATAAACATTTCTTTCATTTGTGAACGCATTAAGTTTCAATTAAAAATATTTATACTTAAGCGTAATTTTAAATGTTTTTTACTTCCGGCTAAGGTAATATATAGCATGATCAAAATGGATTTTTTTTTACTTTTCCAAAAGTTTTGGGAATTTTAAGGGTCAATTAATTCGGATTCAGTTGAAATGGTCAAATGAAATGGGTGAAATATTGAAAATAAATTCCATACTCCATATAAAATAATGAACATTTTATTCACTTTTGAACATTTTAATAGTTTATATGAATGAAATGAGTAATTCTTCGAAAATGGACAAAAATAAATCCCATATTCCATACAAAATTATAAACATTTCTTTCATTTGTGAACGCATGGTCAAATGAAATGGGTGAAATATTGAAAATAAATTCATACTCCATATAAAATAATGAACATTTTATTCATTTTTGCACATTTCATATAAATTATTGAAATTAATTCGTATAAAATATTGAAAATAAAAAAATTGACATCGCATTAACTTTCGATTAAAAATATTTCTCTGGCTGAGGGGCAAAAGGACTTAAGTCATGATTTATAGTTTGTCAGAAAAGCGTTTTTATCGAATATGTTCTGCTACTTTTACATTTGACAATTGTATTATATTAAGATTTTTTATCCATTCAGAATTGCAAGTAGATTTACAATTAATTCTAAACTTCCTGGCAACCCTTTTTTTGGCCCGCAATTTATTTTAGTAATTAATCAATGTAGAATTGTATAAAATATTACATTCAGATCGAGTTAGATGTTTTAGCTAAAATATTCGATTGTCATTGAACTTGGCTTAGGTGAAGTAATTTTTTTTTGAAATTCTGAATTAAATGGTTTTGCCCCGTAGTCTGAAATTTATACTTAAGCGTAATATTCATTTTTTTTTTACTTCAGGCTAAGAATAATATATTATAACATGATCTAAATTATTCTAATTTTTTTACTTTTCCAGAAATTTTATGAATTTTATGAGTCCATAAATTGAATTAGTGCATTATATATTGTTTTTTTCTCACTTTTAAATTTCGCATAAGTCATTACTTAAATTTTTAAACTAACAATTTTTATCGATTTAATTATAATTTAACGGGAATGAATTCGTTTTTTGTCAAATCAATTATTATCGGAACAATAATATGATGCGGCAAAGAATTTAATTATAAATATATTTTATTAAAATCCTGATTTTTTGTTAATTTTATTAATTAAGTAATAATAAATTATTATTAACGTAAATTTGATAACCTATCGCAAATAATTTTAAAGATAAATATTTTATTTTTCTCAATTAAATTTGTTAATTCATCAATTAATAATTCATTATTACTGAAAAATCAAATATTTATGCTTAAGTTCAAGTTTAATTTTTTTTTACTTCCTAAATTCAATCCAATAATTATTATTAATTATTAAGCATAATACATTATTTCATTAATAACAATTTCGATGGCCTGCATATATGAATCCAAAATTAAAATATAAATTCGAATCCTCAAAGTATAATATTTTTATTTAGGAAACTTCAGCGGGATCATTCTGAAATTTCATAGGAAAATGTTATAAGTTCAAAAAATCATTTAAAGTAAGTTTTACCTGTTTTCAAATAAATTCGATACTAAGATTAGTTATGCGATATATCTGTTGATCTTAAATTAGCACTTTCAGCAGATTCATGAGCCTGTATAAAGTACATTCATATATTTTTTCAAACTTATTGATACTTCTTTATAAAATTGATTATTTTTCAATAAAACTAAATATATAATATATTTTTTAGCAAATTCCAATATTTTTTTTTATTTTCTATCCATCACACTTCAAATTATGTTATTATTGCATTTATAATCCGCGTTTCATACTATTTAATGAATTTTATTTTCTTTACAAAGGATTTTCTTGCGATGAATTTTCTGCGAGGAATTTTTTATGGGTATGAAGTTTTTTTGCGAAGTATTTTCTTGTGATGAGTTTTCCTAGCGATTAATTTTCAGCGATGAAGTTTTGCTGCGATGAATTTTCCTAACGATTAATTTTCCGTGATGAAATTTACTTGTACGAATTTTGCTAACGATTAATTTTCAGCTATGATTTTTTCTTGGCTACGAATTTTTCTTGCGATGGATTTTCTGCAATGAAATTTCCTGAGATGAATTTTCCTCGTGATTAATTTTCTACAATGAATTTTTCTTGGCGATGAATTTTCTTAGTGATTAATGTTTTGTGATGAATTTTTTATGGGTATGAAGTTTTCTTGCGAAGGATTTTCTTGTGATGAATTTTCCTAGCGATGAAGTTTTCTTGCGTTGAATTTTCCTAACGATTAATTTTCTGTGATGAATTTTTTATGGGTATAAAGTTTTCTTGCGATGAATTTTCCTAGCGATCAATTTTCACCGATGAAATTTACTTGTACGAATTTTGCTAACGATTAAATTTCTGCTATGATTTTTTCTTGGCTACGAATTTTTCTTGCGATGGATTTTCTTGCGATGAATTTTCCTAGCGATTAAATTTCTGCAATGAAATTTCCTGCGATGAATTTTTTCATCGATTAATTTTGTGCGACGAATTTTCCTAGTGATTAATTTTCTGCAATGAATTTTTCTTGGCTATAAATTTTCTCAGCGATTAATTTTCAGCGATGAAATTTTCTGCGACGAATTTTCCCAGCGATCAATTTTGTGCGATGAATTTTTCTTGACTATGAATTTTCTTGCTTTAGATTTTCTGCGATAAATTTTCCAAAAACCTTAAAAAAGACCTGAGTTTAAAACATTTGAGCCAATTAACGGTAATAAAAATGTTTAATGATGAAAAATCTTTTGCAGATCATAAAATCGTTTTGCTTCTCGCGCTTAAAATGTTGCATAAACGATTATTTTTTTTTGCTTTTGACTTTTCATGTGATTACTTTTGAACGTCGGCCCCATAAAAATCATGCCATTATTTTCAGTGAATTTAGCGGCGCTACTTTCGACTTTTAATGCGATTACTTGTAAACGTCTAAAGATCATGGCATTACTTTTAGCGAATTACTTTAAGCGGCGCTACTTCCGACTTTTAATGCGAGGACATTAAGCGGAGGACATACTGTACCCGAGGTTTGGTAAGATGGTTTGGGGATGTGGAAGCGTTTTTCTACGTCTCAAAAAGCGTCGACCAGATGACGAGAACGTGAACACGTTGGAAAACCTAGAGGTGGAGAAGGACCTAGGGTTGATCTCCGCAGCCACTGCTAACATCACGCTAGGACCGGAAGCAGATAGTCCATGTACTGACATGGAACAAGACGTCGCTCCGGCCCCAACGAATCAGTCTGCAACACCATCAGATGTTGCGAGTGATTCAGATAAACTTACACCACAGTAGTTTAGCTTCGGCTGAACTACTCCTCACCCTGGAAAAAGGGAAATATGACGTGGCGCTAATACAGGAGCCGTGGATCTCTGGGAAGGGAGATATCAAGGGACTAGCGTCACGGACATACAAACTACTATATTCTCAACAGGAAGGTAAGAAACGTTCAGCCATTTTGGCTAAAAAGAACATTAATATCTTTCTAAAGTCTAATTACAGCACGAACGACCTAACAGTGGCCCTGTGTGAAGGCAGTGATGGTCAAAAACCACTCCTCCTGGCATCGATATACATGGCGCATGACAGGGAATCACCGACGTCAGAACTCCAAACACTGGTGGATGATGCTTCCATACGAAGGCACAACCTAGTGGTTGGTGGAGACGTAAACGCTCATCACAAGATCTGGGGTAGTAAAGATGTCAATACAAGGGGTGAGTTACTACTTAATTACATTTTATGCTCCAACCTATCGATAGCTAATCGGGGCAATGTACCAACGTACATTGGCCCGACTAGTGAAAATGTTTTAGACATTACTCTCTTCTCAGACAACGATACCTGTGTGCTAGACAATTGGAAGGTGTTAGAGAAACCATCAATGTCGGACCACAGGTACATTATGTTTGATATAAACTTCAAATCTAGTAGTACTCCTAGACCATTCAGAAACCCAGTTAAAACAAACTGGGAACTGTATGTAAAACTAGTCGAGCAGAAGCTCGAAAACAAATGCCCAGTAGCTATCTGGAACGTACAAACTCTGGAAGCTACTGTCCAATTTCTCACAAGAACTCTGAGAGCAAGCTTCGAGCAAGCCTGCCCTCTCAGTAAACCCTCTAGTAAGACCTCTCCACCTTGGTGGAACAAGAATTTGAAAAACCAACGTGACACGGTCCATAAATTGTTTGCCCAGGCAAAACGCAAAGACGAGCCGGGCTTGTGGGCGGACTATAAGGACAGTCTTAAAATCTTTAAAAAAGAACTCAGAACCGCGAAGAGAACTAGCTGGAGGGAATTCTGCAACAATATGGAGAATACCTCTGAAACAGCTAGACTAAGCAAGATCCTTAAAAAAACACCTACCCAACCGGTACTTTTGAAGAGATCGAATGGGACCTGGACGGAAGGCAGTAAAGAAACGTTGGAGGCTCTGTTAGAAACTCACTTTCCGGGCTGCATAAGTCCGTCGGGACGACCAGTCGGTCCAACAACCAAGAAAAATAAACGCAAAAAACTCGATTCTAACCTTATAACTCGGAATCGTCTATGCTGGGCGGTAAGCACTTTCGACCCTTACAAATCACCGGGTCCGGACGGTATAATACCGGCCATGCTGCAGAAAGCAGCTGGACTAGTAATCCCATGGTTGCTGGTGATCTTTAAGGGATGCCTAAGGCTGAGCCATGTTCCTGAGTCATGGAATGATGCCACTGTTATCTTTATACCTAAAGCGGGCAAGATAAGTCATGTCAACCCAAAAGACTATCGGCCAATCAGCTTAACCTCCTTTATGCTAAAAACAATGGAAAGAGTTCTGGATGCGTACATAAAGGAGAGTATAGACCCCTCAGTACTATCCAAGTCCCAACATGCGTACACAAAAGGCAAATCGGTCGAGACGGCTCTTCACGAGGTAGTCTCAGTCATCGAAAAAAGTCTTCACTACAAAGAATACACCTTGGGAGCCTTCTTAGATATAGAGGGGGCTTTCAACAATATCACGATTGAATCAATAGTCGGGGCACTCAATTCAGCACGTATAAACAAAGTAGTTAGAGGCTGGATTGAGGTACTCCTGGAAAATAGATTAATCACGTCGAAATGGGGGGCCACTACCGCAACAATTAAGGTTACCTGTGGTACACCACAAGGCGGGGTCCTATCACCACTCCTCTGGAATCTTGTTCTAAATGAAATTCTAAAAACATTGCAAACGAGCGGTGTCAAACTAGTCGCTTATGCTGATGATGTAGTGGTACTTGCTGTAGGCAAGTACCTAAACACCATCAGCGAACTTATTGAGGCAGCCCTGGAAAAGCTCAGCAAATGGGCGAAAGCCAGCGGCTTAAAAGTCAACCCACAGAAAACGGAACTTGTACTCTTTACTAAGAAGTACAGGATTCCGGAATTTCAAGCTCCTAAACTGAGCAACATTACTCTGTCACTTTCCAAACAGGCCAAATTTCTCGGCGTCATTTTGGACAGTAAACTAAGCTGGAAACTTAACCTAGAAGAACGGGTTCTCAAAGCGAACAATGCGTTCTATACTTGCAAACGTATGTTTGGAAAAACGTGGGGTCTAAGACCCGAACTAACTCGGTGGATCTATACAGCCGTGGTTAGGCCTATCATGCTATACGGGGTTGTGGTATGGTGGCCAGCCATGGATAAAAAAGCGTATAGATCAAAACTCGCAAACACTCAAAGACTAGCGGGCCTGGGGATCACTGGTGCACTCAGAACCACATCCTCAGATGCGTTAAACACGATACTTTCTCTCGAACCGGTTGATATATTTGCTAAAAACGTGGCGACGAAAAGTGCGCTCCGCTTGAAGCTAACAGGTCAGCTAAAATGTAGGGAGTTCGGACACTCAAGGATCGGCTTGAACCTAAAAGGTGAATCCGATTACATGGTTCCCTACGTCGCAGATACAGTATTGATTTACTAAGCAGGGAATATTGGGCGCAAAGAGGCCCAGACCCTGCTGACTCGACCAACATCTATACGGATGGATCTAAAATGGATACTGGAGTGGGTGCGGCAGTACACTCTCCAGACCTTGAGATCAACCTTAGCTACAAATTACCAGATCATTGTAGCATCTTCCAAGCAGAAATTCTGGCGATCCAGAAAGCTGCAGAAATTGCTCACGAGCGCGCAATTACTCACACAAACGTTTATCTCTACATAGATAGTCAAGCCGCTATTAAAGCTCTGGCTAGCGCGTATATTAAATCTAAGCTGGTGCTTCACTGTCATCTAGCACTTCAGACTCTGTGTACTAACAAGAGCGTGGTGTTGTGCTGGGTGCCAGGGCACTCTGATATCGCAGGAAACGAAGCAGCAGACAGGCTTGCCAAGAGCGGTGCGAATCTCTTGGGAGCCACACCTGAGCACGTTCTACCCTCGCTACAATCGTATAAAAGAATCCTCGACAGCAAGGCCCTAGCTCAAGCTAGGCTGCGCTGGAATAAACTAACAACGTGCAGAATAACTAAGATTATGTGGGGCACGTACGACGCGAAAAAAACCGCTTCAATTCTTAGCCTATCACGTGTGCAATGTAGGAAAGTAGTAGGTATCTCCACCGGGCACTGCTTGATTGGTAAACATGCACACAGGATGGGTCTCACCACCACAAACCTCTGCAGATACTGCAACGACACGGGGCAAGAAGAAACCCTAGTGCATCTTTTGTGCTGCTGTCCGGCTCTTGCACGCAGAAGGTCGCTAATACTTGGTCACGCATTCCTCACAGATCTGGATGAGGCGGCCAAATGTGGATTGAGAGCTATTCTCAAATTCGCGGAGGCTACCAATTTCCTAGACCTGATGGGAGACAACTTGTCAAATGTTCACTAGCCGTTTAACAGTGGTATCGCTAAGGACCCATGGTGGTCTATGCGTGGTTTTCGACCGCCACTTCTAACCTAACCTAACCTAGCCTGAAGTAAAAAAAATGAATATTACGCTTAAGTATAAATTTCAGACTACGAGGCAAAACCATTTAATTCAGAATTTCAAAAAAAAATTACTTCGCCTAAGCCAAGTTCAATGACAATCGAATATTTTAGCTAAAACATCTAACTCGATCTGAATGTAATATTTTATACAATTCTACATTGATCAATTACTAAAATAAATTGCGGGCCAAAAAAAGGGTTGCCAGGAAGTTTAGAATTAACTGTAAAACTACTTGCAATTCTGAATGGATAAAAAATCTTAATATAATACAATTTTCAAATGTAAAAGTAGCAGAACATATTCGATAAAAACGCTTTTCTGACAAACTATAAATCATGACTTAAGTGCTTTTGCCCCTCAGCCAGAGAAATATTTTTAATCGAAAGTTAATGCGATGAAATGTGCAAAAATGAATAAAATGTTCATTATTTTATATGGAGTAAGAATTTATTTTCAATATTTCACCCATTTCATTTGACCATTTCAACTGAATCCGAATTAATTGACCCTTAAAATTCTCAAAACTTTTGGAAAAGTAAAAAAAAATCCATTTTGATCATGCTATATATTAGCCTTAGCCGGAAGTAAAAAAAAACATTTAAAATTACGGTTAAGTATAAATATTTTTAATTGAAACTTAATGCGTTCACAAAGGAAAGAAATGTTTATAATTTTGTATGGAATATGGGATTTATTTTTGTCCATTTTCGAAGAATTACTCATTTCATTCATATAAACTATTAAAATGTTCAAAAGTGAATAAAATGTTCATTATTTTATATGGAGTATGGAATTTATTTTCAATATTTCACCCATTTCATTTGACCATTTCAACTGAATCCGAATTAATTGACCCTTAAAATTCCCAAAACTTTTGGAAAAGTAAAAAAAAATCCATTTTGATCATGCTATATATTACCTTAGCCGGAAGTAAAAAACATTTAAAATTACGCTTAAGTATAAATATTTTTAATTGAAACTTAATGCGTTCACAAATGAAAGAAATGTTTATAATTTTGTATGGAATATGGGATTTATTTTTGCCCATTTTAGAAGAACTACTCATTTCATTCATATAAACTATTAAAATGTTCAAAAATGAGCAAAATGCGCGTTATTTTGTATGAAGTAGGTATTTATTTTCAATATTTTGCCCATTTGCGAAGAATTACTTAATTCATATAAACTATTAAAATTTTCAAAAATGAGCAAAAAGTGCGTTATTTTGTATGGGGTAAGAATGTATTTTCAATATTTTGCCCATTTGCGAAGAATTACTTAATTCATATAAACTATTAAAATGTGCGAAAATGCACATTAACTTGTATGGGGTATGGGATTTATTATCAATATTTTACCCATTTGCGAAGAATTACTTAATTCATATAAACTATTAAAATGTGTAAAAATAAACAAAATGTACATTATTTTGTATGGGGTATGGGAGTTATTTTCAATATTTTGCACATTTACGAAGAATTACTTATTTCATATAAACTATTAAAATGTGCAAAAATGAGCAAAATGTGCATTATTTTGTATGTGGTATGGATTTTATTTATAATATTTTGACCTTTTTAATTAATTATCTGGTTATGCTAATTTTTAAACGTGAAAAAACAATATTAATGCACGTGCATCCGAATCAATTCATTGACCCTTGAAATTACCAAAAGTTTTAGAAAAGTAAATTAATTTAGATCAATTCCCGAAAATTTTGGAAAAGTAAATCAATTTAGATCATATTACATTATTATTATTGACCGGAAGTAGAAAAAAAATTCCAATTATAATTAAGTATAAATATTTTTAATCAAATTAAAGCGGTGTCGAATTTCATTAAGGTGAAAATTACTTAATAATTAATGCGCAAAAATTCTTAAAATGCTTATTTATTTGTATGCAGTATAGAATTAATTTTCAATATTTTGCACATTTTATTTGCACATTTTCTTTGGGCTTAACCAATCCAAATTAATAAAACAAAAAAAATCATGAACTACTAAAAATATTAATTACTCTATAACAAAAAAAAATTAAATCATAAAAAAAATTACTACTAAAATTACAACAAAAAATTAAAAAAAAAATTTAATAAATCATTATCAAAATTACTACTAAAAATTAAAAATCAGAAAAATAAAAAAAAAACTACTCTACTATAAATAAAAAAAAAAAAATTGTACTGGCGCATTGGAACGCCATTTTAATTTCTTCTGTTTTTTTTTGTTTAATTTTTTTTTATTTACAATAAAAAAAGCTGCCAACTAGGGGGAGCAGATAACTCGTAGTATGTTTAACAGCGATTTCTGTCCAAAAGTTTTTTGTAATTAACATTACCTTGGTAAGAAACATTGCCTTGTTCAAAATTGCTCATCTTTATTATTTATTGATTTAAATATAAATAATTTTATATTTTTATTTCTTTTATAATAAATTATAACGAAAATAATAAATAGGTAATATAATTAAAATAACTATAATAAGTATAAATATGCGTTATCACGAATCCAACCTGTGTACAAAATTTCATTGAAATTGGTTAATATTTACCCTATGATCTAGAACATATGAAATAATAATCGGAAATTTTAACATGGACCCCCTCGGACTAGTAACTTCTACCTTAGTCTACACATGCGTAATCACGAATCCAACCTGTGTACAAAATTTCATTGAAATTGGATAATATTTACCATATGATCTAGAACATATTAAGTATTAATCGGAAATTTTAGCATGGACCCCCTCAGGCTACTAACTTCTACCTTAGTCTACACATGCGTAATCACGAATCCAACCTATGTATTAAATTTCATTGAAAACTGATAATTACTATATGGTGTAGAACATATGAAATATTCTTTGGAAACTAAGTTGCTCTATATTAGTTTCCCATGAACACAATAAAGCTACCTGATACAAATTTTTGAAGCAATAAGTAGGTAACAAATTCAATTTGTGTTTGAAATATACTTGTAATTGGGTGCCAATTACTGTATGATGTAGAGTATTGAACTTATGAAATATAATTGGAAATTTTAACATGGACCCACTGAATTACCGACTTTAAACTTTGCAGGCAGTAATTACATAAGTAAGCTATTTCATTCAAATCAGATAATAAATACCATATGCTCTAGAGCATATCAAATTTTAATCGGAAATTTTAGTATGGACCCCCTGAAAGTATTAACTTCTATCATGGCCAACATATGCATAATCAGAAGGTCTACTTGTGTACCAAATTTAATTCCAATCAGATAATAATTACATGCTATAAAACACGTAATTATATAAAATTCGGAAACTAAAACTGTTTTCTAGGAACCCCCTGAAGGTCTCCAAATTTCAGGAGAGCCAACTAGATTACAAAATTAGCCTATATATAAAATATCATTGAAATCGCTTAACAATTACTATATGCTGTAGAACATATGAAAAAAAAAAATTAAAAAATGAAATCGGAAATTTAACATAGACCCCCTAATCGTACTAACCTGTAATTTGGTCAACCTATGCATAATCACGAACTCAACCTGTGTACCAAATTTCATTGAAATCGGATAATAATTACACGCTATAGAACATAAAGCAAATATTCTTCGGAAACTAAGTTGCTCATATATTAGTTTCCCATGAACGTACTAAACTAAACATTTATGGAGTATCAACTAGATAACTAAATAAAACTGTGTATGAAATAGCATTGAAATTGGGTGAAAGTTACTGTATGATATAGAGCGTTGAACTTATGAAAAGTAATACCGGATTTTTACATGAACCCACTGAAGTATCGACTTTAAATTTTTCAGGCGTCAAGTACATACGGAAACTATCATATGTATTTATGGTAATTAGATAATAATTACTATGTGCTCTAGAGCATACGAAGTTTTAATCGGAAATTTTACCATGGACCCCCTGAAGTTACAGACCTGTATCTAGGTAGGCTTGTGGACAGAGATGTTTCTGCGCACATAAAAAGAGTACGCATACGCGTCCCCTGCACACTTTTTTTTGCATATTTGGACTCCCCGACCTCGGAAACGCCTAGAAAAAAATTTTGAGCGAACTTTTTTTTCGACCATCCAACCCATCACCAGACTTCATCTTCATAGTATTTCATACTACTCGTAAAATGTATACACCAAAAAAAAATTCTTCTAGGAATGAAATTTTGAATTCCATCGAGTCTGCGAGGTTGTCCAAATTCTGGATCTCATCACCGGTTCTAATAAATTCCCGCCTTGGTCGATCAGTAGCTCTATGGGCCTCTCTCTGTATAGTTTTTCTTCTGCCAATAAACCCATTGGTTGGTTGGTTGGTTTAAGTGGCGGACTCCATATCAGCTGACGTGGAGACCCAAATAGCGCGTTTGCGCCGTTTTGAAACCACTAACTCGCGTGACCAAATGTATTGTTAATTGCAAAGATGGGGTAGTTTTAGATCCACCTCGTGGCGTTCAGAAACTTGACGGTTTCCGTGGGCCACTTCGCGGCGAGATCGCTGAGGTCGTTGAGGAAAGTGCCCGTGGGCCAGCGCCGGGCACTTGCAGATGAAGTGTGTTACCGTTTCTTTTTCACTCGGTTCTTCGCAGCTGCGGCATATATGGTTGAACGGGATGCCAAGTCTGGCGGCGTGGTCACCAATGGGCCATTACCCCGTATACACAGCTATCGTTCTGGCTATGTTTTTCCGCGAGATATTTAGGAGGTTATCTGTTTAATTCTTATTGTATAACGGCCACGTTTTCTTGGTTGTTTTACAAGTGGTTAGATCTAACCACCTAGAGTTAGCTTTGGATAGGAAGTGAAATTAAATATCTCTTTTCACCGTGTTAATTGGAGGGTTGACCTGTTCCGCTAGCGAAATTCTTATCGAGGTCCATCTTGGGGAAAGTATAATCCGTGAATGCTGGCACCACGGTATTATTTATGAGGCCAAGAATACTACAGTGACCGTAGGGTTTATTCAGCCATGACCCACTTTCTTTGAGTCTGACTGCACTACAAGTAGATAAGTATTTGATATGGAGGTCAGGGGAGACAAGGTAGAGGATTGCATTCAGTTCATCTCTCGGCGTTGGTTTTAACGCACCCGTGACACCTATGCACGCGCTCCTCTGGACCCTACCTAGCTTGGTACGGTTGTACTCCTTTCCCAGTGCTGGCCACCATACTATGGAACCGTAGGTGAGAATTGATCTAACTATAGCCGTATACAACCATAGAGCCATGCGACTTTTGTTTTTTCTTTTTATATTTGTCAAAAAAAATAATTTATTTTAAATAAATGAAAGACAATTTGAATTAAAACAAACTTATTTATTTATTGGATAAAAGAATATTATAATTTCGGACAAGCAAGTTATCTTTTTGAAAGATAATTGTTGACTAACTACTTAAATTAAAATTATTAATTATTACAACTCTTATCACGTTGCTAAAAACGTTATTCGGAATTTGTAATCTGAGTAATTAAAATTTACTTATTTAATGTGAGAAAATTATTTTAAATTAAATATTTAGTAAGCAAAATTTTGTGTGAGAAATAATTTTAAATATTGATATTTTTAAATTTATAATATGATCCGAATTTCCTTTACTATATTTTAATTTTTAAATCTTTTGTAAAATTGTTATTAGGAAAATGTTGGGTTTGTTTGTTGCTAACATAAGTCATATCATTGATATCATTAATTTTATTTATTTCGAGTTGACTTATGGTTGGTAACATAAGTCCTCCACCATTTGTTTTAGGATTCTCCTGAATCTTATTATTACTAATATTTATTTTAAAGTTTCTATTTTTCAAATACAAAAACATGAATATAAAAAATGCTATTACAAATATTATTAATGATGATGACAGACTGTAACTTACATATTTATGATATTTTAATAATTTAATTTCTTTAATATTTTTTTCTTGATTTAATACAATTTCTTTGAAAGTTAAGTTAGTGTAATTTATTTTTGACAAATTAGTTATTGGAATAATAAATTTATTTATGTATTTTAAAATGTTATTTTTGAATTTCTTATTATCAATATTTATAGTACAATTTTAAAAATGAATAGGATAATTTCCATCAAGTAACATTTTTCTGTCATCACAAGAACTATTAAATTTTTTATTTTTTATATTATTAGTTAATATTATATCGTCATCGATTTCTATATATTCTTCTTCATTATTAATAATAAATCTACAATTTTTCTTAAAAATACAATTTTTACTCAGTTTTAGTTCTCTAAATGATTTATCTTTTTCATATGTATAAGTTTTATTATTATATTCAATTGCATATTCAATTTCCTGATCTATTTGCTTATTAAATGAATTAACGATTGGAATTATGAGTATTTTATTAAATTTTTGAAATTCTTTAGGGATTTTTATCGCGAAAATAATAGATTCATTATAAAGTTTGGCTATACCTAGTCTGATTTCTGTCAACTTTCTAGAGTCTATATTATATGTTTTAATTTCATCGTCTGTTAATATGTTAGGATGTAAGATTCCTGTCCTAGCTGATGCGAAATTGTCTTGTATGTTGTCAACTTGTCTTTTAATAAAATCTATTTTGATTAATAATTCTATTAGTAAATTGTTTGTATACTGATTTTTCTCTATTGTATTTAATCTATTAATAATTTTTAATCTGTCTGTCTCTATTGCAGTTTTTATGAGTGTAAATGATTTATTGAAATTATCATTAATTTTAATTTGTTGATTGACGGTATCAACAATTTTATTATTATTTGAGTCCATTAAGTTAATATGTCCTTCAATGTTTTGTCTGTCATTATCGTCCATTGTACCAAATACCCACTTCATAACAGTACCACCTAAATTTACAAGTCCTCGTTTGTGTCTTTGAATTGTAATTGTTTTTAGTTGATTTTTAATAGTCTGAATTTGGTATATAGCTAATTTTTTCAAATCGTTTGTGTTTTCAAGATTTATAGGTTGTAGAGTATTTTCTATTTTCTCTACAAGGTCCAGTATTTCCTGTGGATGTATTATGTGTAAAATTATGTCAAATTTGGTAGGTATTTCTATTTTGTCCATTTGAATTTTTGTGTATCCTAGTTCTGAGCTAATTTTTTCAAGTACTAATGACTGTTGACTTGGTAAAATCATTAGAATCAGTATCATCAGTGTTATCTGAAAATTTAAAAGGTCTTTTAATATTTTCTTCGTGAACATTTTTTAATTCATATTTTCTAAATTTGGGTTCTTCTTTATGTCTGACTGATTTATAGTTTTTTATAAATCCAAATTTTCTTTTTTCTACGTAATTTTCTCGGGTTTTGTTTCTTTTATTAATAATTTTTTTTTTATTTTCTCTAGTCTTTCGCGAATTAAACCATGATCTACTTTGAGTTCTTGTACTTCTAATGGAGTTGCACCTATACTATTATGATAAGTGTTATTATAGAATTTTACTGCTTTGAGCATTGGGGTTTTTATTGGTAATTTCTCTTCTATATTAAGAGTTCTAATTTTTTCGGTAATGGTATTATTAAATCTTTCTATGTCTGAATTACCAGTGTGACTGTTAGGTTTGGTTACATGAAAATCAATATTTTCTTCGGTACAAAAAGCCCTGATGTTCTTGTTATTAAACTCATTATCAAATACAAATTTCTTTACTTTAGGTTTTGGAGCTAAATATTGTCTAATTTTTTCTATTATTGTTTGACTATTTCGGTCTTCTAAATAATAACTTATATAACATGTTTTGAGAATTTATCTATGAAATTAATAAAAGAGTGTTTTGTATTGACGTAAGTGTCTACATGAATTATTTCATTAATTGTTGATGGAGTATTAGTTAAATAAAACTTCTTTTTTATTGGATTTCTATCATATTTGCCAGCGGCACAAACATCACAATTATTAATAATTTTGTGAACAGTAACTTTCAATTTTGGGTTATATATTTTATTTTTTATCCCCTCATAGGTTGCGATTATACCTGAATGTCCTAATTCGTTTTTATGAAATAATGAGATCTGTTTGTTAAGTTCTTCTTCATCTTCAATGTCTATTATGCAATAACTACACTTTACAAACTTTATATCAGTATTTTCTGAGAATAACCTAATTATAATTTGTTGTAACTTATTGTACTCGCTATCGTGTAATTCTGAATATATGCCTACCTTTCCTTTACTATTAATATACCTTCTTAAAGTGTCATTTACATTATCATTATCTAAATCATTTTTTTCAATAAAAATTCGTTTATTTTTGTAGATATTTTCAAATTCTTTGCTTTTATGCTTTTTTAAAATAATTTGTGTTTTAAATCGGTTTACAATAGTTTCTAATATTGGTATATGGTCATTAAGATTCTCTTCTTGTGAGTGAATCGTTGCATTTTCCGAAATACTATTTATAGCATTTAATTCATTATAAAAGCTCAAATTTTCAGCATTTGATGTATACTTGAATCATTAAATAATTCCTGTAAATTAAAACTCAAATTTTCAGTTTCGGATTCATCAAGAATTAACATATTTATTTCGTTGTCTCTTCCATTGGGACATGGCTATTATTAATATTAATCCGATTATTATTATTATTGGTATTATTGTTGTAATGATTTCTATTAAAATTTAGTCTAGATTGTCCAGATTGATTGTTATTAATATTATTATTGCGATATTGTACATTATTTTCTGTCCGTCTGGATTGTCCAGAATTAGTTCTAAAATTATTATTGTTTGCAAAATTTCTATTCTGATTCTGATAACTGTAATTATAAGAATAATTAGTTCTTTGATTGTTTTGATGATGATGATTATTTGAATTTTCTCTATCATTAATATTATTTTTACGATTATTATTGGAAAATTTTGTCTTAAATCTTTACTATTTTTTCTATATTTGTAATGAATTACGTCATTTTCATCTAAAAGGTCTAATTCGTTAAAGATATTAAATACGTCATTTAATGTCATATTATGTCTTATATTTATTCTATAACTACCGGTCAATGAATCTTTTATTATGTCAACTAAATTTTTATCATTATTATCCGGGTTATAATTTGTTAGCTTATTTTCGTCGTATTCGTATAATTCATTTAATTGGCAATTAATAGATTTAACAATATTAAAAAGTTCTCTTAAATTACTCACTTTTAAATTTGTGCTTTCGTCCATTATTCTTTTGTAGCTTTTCCGTGGTCTGAACTGCACCTTCAATTCTGTTTTAACTGCATCCCATGTTAAATTATCTCCTAATCGTTGTATGGTTCTTTTAGCTTCGCCTTGAAGTTTTTCTCGAAACACTATTTGAAGTCCGAATTGCAAAAGAGCCACATTACTTCCACATAAACTGCATACATTTTCGACGGCACTTATAAATTCATGTAAAGAATAATCATCTTTACCATAATATGTTCTGATGTGTTGAAATTTATTTAGAACTTGATCTGCAGTAAGTTGTAAAATTCTGTCAGGTTGAACTAATTGTTGTCTTAAAGATTCAATTTCTTGTTGATGATGTTCTTGCATTCGTATTATTGCTTGTTGTAGTTCTTCGATGTTAACATTTGCCATTTCTGCTGGTTGAATTAGGTTTCTATTTGAGTCAAATCTTTGCTGTCTTCGATTATTGTTCATAAACTGAGTTTTAAAACTTAGTTAATTAATATATATATAATACTTTAGTATTATTTTTATTTAAGTTTGGTTTTATTCTATACAACACTTTATGTATTATATAGCTATATACGATTCGATTATCACTGGATTCTTATACTTCTGAAAAGAATCCTACCGACTGCGCCACTTTTGTTTTTTCTTTTTATATTTGTCAAAAAAAATAATTTATTTTAAATAAATGAAAGACAATTTGAATTAAAACAAACTTATTTATTTATTGGATAAAAGAATATTATAATTTCGGACAAGCAAGTTATCTTTTTGAAAGCTAATTTTTGAGTAACTACTTAAATTAAAATTATTAATTATTACAACTCTTATCACGTTGCTAAAAACATTATTCGGAAATTGTAATCTGAGTAACTAAAATTTACTTATTTAATGTGAGAAAATTATTTTAAAAATTAAAATATAAAATATTGATATTTTTAAATTTATAATATGATCCGAATTTCCTTTACTATATTTTAATTTTTAAATCTTTTGTAAAATTGTTATTAGGAAAATGTTGGGTTTGTTTGTTGCTAACATAAGTCATATCATTGATATCATTAATTTTATTTATTTCGAGTTGACTTATGGTTGGTAACATAACTTGCGCGGCTTCAACCCCCATTTCTTACCAAGCATTTTTGTACTAGAGTATTAAGCTATACATGCCTTCTTGACTCTTTCTTCGACATTTAGCTTCCAATTTAATTTCGGGTCAAGGACTACACCCAGATATTTAATATTAGAGGAAAGGTTTAGCATGACTCCGTCTAAACTTGGACGTGTGAAGGCCGGTATTTTTGTTTTAGTCGTAAATAACATTAGTTATGTTTTCTGCGGGTTTGCCCTTAGACCACAACTTTTGGGGTAGCCGACGAGTTTATCGAAAACGAGTTTATCGAATACGGGTTTATCGAAAACGAGTTTATCGAAAACGAGTTTATCGAAAGCGAGTTTATCGAAAACTAGTTTATCGAATGACCAATTGATCGAATGACGAGTTTATCGAAAAATATTATTTTTAAGGAATAAAAAACTTTTAAATTTTTTCTTTTTATATATAAACTTCAAATCTGTTTATTTATAATAGCATTTGTTGGAAAAAAATGTGTTTTAGGTAAAAAATATTGAAAAAAACGTTTTATCCGTTGCAGGTTTTCATTAACTGTGGGAAACTCTCTTCATTTATACATTTTCTGATTTTCTATATTTTTGAATTTAATAGATTTTCAGTTATTAAGTAGTGCAGTTATTAGTGATAATACTTAAAATATTTAGAAATAAAAAAAAAATTGAAAATGGATTTACAATTCTTTATTATAGTGAAAAAGGAAAACACAAATTATTTTTAAATTTATGTTTATTCTATAAGGACAAAAGTTATCAAGCCAAATTATATTGGCGCTGTGAAAACTATAAAAGTAAATGCATCGTTGGGATGAAAATATGGTTATAAATGATCATTTACGATTGATTGCTCACAATGTTTCATATTAAATTTTAAAATTAATATATAAATATTATGTACATATATGTATAAATAAAATATTTAAAATTTCTGTATATAAATAAAATATTTAAAAGTTTTTAATTTTTTAAAAAGAGACATGCTTTTATGAGATAAAATTCACAATTCGTAAGTTCCTTAAAAATAATATTTTTCGATAAACTCGTCATTCGATCAATTAATCATTCGATAAACTCGTTTTCGATAAACTCGCTTTCGATAAACTCGTTTTCGATAAACTCGTTTTCGATAAACTTACCGGGAATCAACTTTTGGCCCACACACTAACCTTTTTCAAGGCTCTACCCATAATCTCACTTATTATGTGAAGATGTTTGCCAGAAACTAGTATCGCTAAATCGTCCGCATACGCGGTTGCATTGACGCCCTCATCTTTTAGTATTTTTAGTATTTTGCTCATCACCAGTATCCAGAGTAGTGGTGATAAAACACCACCCTGAGGGGTACCCCTACTTACTCGCTTGATGATACTGCAGTTTCCAAGATCCGCATGGATCTCCCTGGCCATTAGCATATTGGTTATCCACTGGTTGAGTGCCATCGGGACACCTAGTTCGACCAGAGACTCTTGGATAGCCGTTATGTGCACATTATTGAAGGTCCACTCTATGTCTAGAAAGGTAGCCAATGTAAATTGTTTATATTGGAGGGATTGCTCCACCGTACGCACTACTTCACTCAGCGCGGTTTCTGTGGATTTTCCCTTACAGTAGGCATGTTGAGATTTACAGAGTGGAGTACTTTCCAGGGTCTTCCGTAATTCTAACTCCACAATTCGTTCAAGGGTTTTTAGCATAAAGGAAGACAGGCTAATTGGTCTAAAGTCTTTCGGTACTTCATGACCTCTTCTTCCAGATTTCGGTATAAAGACGACTTTCACCCGTCTCCACGACTGCGGGATATGCCCCAGTGAAAGGCTACTTTTAAAAAGCTTAACCATCAAGGGAATTTAAATTTAGTAATTCAGTATCTAATCCATATCCATCTTTCCATTCTAACGTAAGCCCACATCTACCCGTAATCAAGAAGATGGGGACCCACGAGGGAGACCGATAACGTGTCGGATCAGCGAACACAAGCATATAGAAGATATATGTTAGTATAAACCAAAAGTGAGAAACACAATTAAATTAAAACATAAATAAAAGTATATCTTTCGTCTATATGCTTGAATTCTTGCACTTTCTCCACATGCTGAGAAAATATTTACTATCCGCAGTGGATTAAGCTCTGATGTTTCCAACACCGAAAACAAACACATATTAGTAAATATTAGATACCTACTGCTTAATACAAGCAGTGAAAATAACGTATAGAAAAATTAAAAAACAAAACAACATTGAATTGACAAGTTACCACTTGCATTGGGCTACTCGTTCTGAAAAGAACGATACTACTTCCCTCCGCCGTCACCTGGCAATTCAAAATAGTATAAAAAAATAAAAATAAAATAAAAAATAAAATATATTAATAGAAAAGTTAAAATATATTGAAAAATAAGAAAATATTCAAAATTGGAATTGAGTTGACCAGCTACCACTTGCATTGGGCTTCTCGTTCTGAAAAGAACGATACTACTTCCCTCCGCCGTCACCTGCCTATTCAATTTTACGTCCAAAAAAAGAAAAAAAAATATATACAAAGGTATAAATTAAAAATATAACAATATAATTTAATATTAGTGAAATCATGCAAAATGCAATTGTCGCAAAAAAAATATACAAAAGAAACAGAATAACCAGGTAACCGCAGGTTCAGCTGTTCTGAAAAGAACCCCCACAGGGACCTGGAAATTCGATTCGAGTTCATAAAAATGAAAAAAATAATATTTAAATTAAAAATCAAATAAAACGAAAGCAAGCTAATTTTTAGCAATTAGTCAACATGCTATAGTCATTCAACTGACATAATAAAGACACACTAGGCTCGCATTTACGTGTAACTATACAACAATCTTTTCAGAGTGAGCTTGCTACAGTTGTAATCGAAGAGGTTTGCAATAGCATTAACTTCACGTAGCATTCTTGTGAACGGCTCATTATAACCGTAGTCCGTTCGATGATTATTTAATCGAAAAAGAGGGATAGATCTTAGAGAGCGCGCAATGACGTTTATATTAATGTTATCTAAGAATGCTGGGCACTCTATTAATCCCGAAATGACCTGTTGCACAAATAAAATGTCAGCGACTTCACGATGTTTTTCAAGGGATTGCATGTTGATGAGCTTAAGACGATCGTGGTATGGGGGTAAGTTGTAAGTATCTACCCAGGGTAGGCCCCGTAAACGAAAACGGATAAATCTACGCTGAACTATGGTGACCATACTTGACTAGCATATTCGAGCAGAGGTCTTACTATGGTTATGTAAAGGGATTTTGTGACATACGGGTCGCGGAATTCCTTGGACCACCGCTTTACAAAACCTAGCGCTGAGTTAGCCCTATTTACAATACTATCGTAGTGGGATCTGAAATTAAGCTCACCATCGCAGATAACACCTAAATCCTGAAGGGTCGGGACTCGACAAACGATCTCATGATTGATGAAGTAATCCCGTGAAAAGGAACGAGAACTTTTACGAGAATATGTAATTGTCTGACATTTGCTTACATTAAGTTCAAAGTGGTTTTTAGCACACCAAGTAACAAATTTGTTTAGGTCATTTTGAAGAATATTACAATCAGGATTAGATAAAATTTCTCTGTATATTTTCATATCATCGGCGTACGTATACTGATACACTCGAATCAACTATAATATAATCAACATCATTTATTGCCAATACAAAAATCAGTGGGCCAAGATGGCTGCCCTGTTGAACACCGGATTTTGCAATAAAAGGGTCAGAAGTAGAGGGCCAAAATAAAACACGGTATTGACGATCACTTAGATATGATTCTAGCCAGCGAATGATCACCGAAGGAAAACCGAGTGCCTTAAGTTTGAACAAAATTAATTTGTGTGAAATCTTATCAAACGCTTTGGAGAAATCTGTGGTGATTACGTCAATTTCTTTCCCTTTTTCCATATTGATTAAAGTATTAGAAACAAAATCAGTTAGATTCGTAGTGGTGGATCTACCTTTAAGAAACCCATGCTGCTTTGAAGAAAAAAACGATTTGCAATGGAGAAATAGAGAATCGTAAATTATACTTTCAAACAGTTTTGGAATACTGGAGAACTTTGCGATTGGCCTATAATTCGAAATATCCGTTTTTCAACCCTTTTTGTGTATCGGAATTATGAAAGAATCCTTCCACAAAGCGTGAAATATTCCTTCAGAAAATGATATTTGAAAGAGAAATGTTAACGGGTACGCCAATGAGTTACAGCATTTTTTTAAAAACTATAGCAGGCAAACCATCGGGACCGGATGAGTAATCATCTTTAAGGTGTTGAATCTTACCAACTACATCATTATAGTCAATATTAAAAGAACCGATATTAGTTTGGTTGCATTTATTTAAGTACGAAAAATAATTTTCATCAGGCTGAAATTGGTTGTCATTAAAAGCTTGACTGAAAAAGTTAGCAAACATATTAGTGATTATCTTAGATTCATTAGATGAGTTATCTAAATACTTTAATGTAGAAGGATAACCATCTGATTTGTTTTTAATATTGATAAATTGCCAAAAAATTTTAGGATTTGATAGAATCTCCGTTTGCATTTTATTCAAATATTCATCATATAATAGTTGAGATAAATCCGAAAATTCTACGTAAACGCAAAGATACTCAATGTAGTCGGAGTCTGTTTTAGACTTTAAAATTTTTTTGCCATAATTTGTTTCTACGATTACGGATTGAACGAAGTTCCTTATTATACCATGGTGGGGATGACGATATCCCGGTCCCCGGCGAAATCGGAACAGACAAAACGAAACATTCGAAAAGAGCTGAGTAAAAGTTTGCAGTTAATAAATCAATGTTATTGTCTAGGTTATTAAAAATTTCATCAAAATTTAAATTAAAAAGTAAATGATTAAGTTTATCAAAATCAGCTTTATGGAAGTTAAAAGAATAAGTTTTTTCAGAATCTACGTTAATAATACCATTCTCGTACGAAAAAGTTAAAGCTAAAGGAGGGTGATACGGATCAATAGTGGATAGAGTGAAGCTACTTTCCACTACAATGCAATTTACGTTATTAGTAGAGAAAATAAGATCGAGTTGCCTGTTTATATTATTTTTAATATCACTGATCTGGCACAGACCGTTGTCAGAGAGATTATCAGTAAATAAGATTTCCTTTTGAGTAGTTGCATTTACAGCAACAAAGTGCGAATCATCATCTGACCGCAACCATAACAGATCAGGTAGATTGAAATCACCCAAGACCAACATATCGTCAACGTCGATGAGAAGTTGGTATGTCTCGATCGGACTACATGGGCGTATATAGCAGCATAGAATATAAATAGAGCGCTTACCAAGATTAATTTTGACACAAATTAATTCAATATTTTCGGTATTAGGAATGCTAAAAAACGAACAGTCATAATCCATGCGCACTGCTATAAGAACACCGCGACCAGAAGAATCTAGACCATCAATTAAACAATCTTTTCGAAAAACATTAAATTCAGAAGTAAAAATTTCATTATTGTTAAAACTAGCGTTCAAATTGGTTTCCGTTAGCACAAAAACATCATAAGAAAGTTCTTGTGTTTTTAAATATACGTCGCGAACTTTGGTACGAAGTCCCCTTACATTTTGATAGTAAAGGGACAAGCACTTTAGTTTTTTGGAACTGAATTTAAATTAACGGCTACCCTAGTTTTCTGCTTTTCAACAAATTCCTGCACGAAGGTGTTGGTCGGCCAGGTATTGGGTAACATCAATAGATGAAACATAGCTTCAGGCACACAAATTTTGAATGAAGCAACTATTCGATTAGAATTCGAAATATTTTTAACCTTTATTAAGTTGAGGTCCTCAGTTATATTTACCGCAATGAGCTTAGATTTAATAAAGTTAAGAACAACCGAATTTGAGGTTGAAATATTAAGCCGAGATACAAAAATTGACTTATTTCTAGGTGCGGCCCTAATTAATGGGTTCTCAACCGCTGATATAGCATGAGTTCGACCGTCACTTTCAATTAGCTCATCCAGAAGCATTAGTGCCGGGTTCTCTAGTTAAAGCTAATTAACATTAGTGCCGGGTTCTCTAGTTAAAGCTATCTCAGACGCTACATTGTCGCCGCTAAATAATACGCGCGGTTGATCAACGATACTTTCCGTGCGAATGGCTTTGTTGAAACTTGACAACCCAGAAGAAGTATTTATGAGGTTTTTATCGCATATTGAACTGAGGCAATCGAAATTGTTTAGCAACTTGGAGATCGATCGCGAAAGTTCAACGGACCCTTGACAAAATTTATCTTCAAAATTAGAGAAGCTAACCTTGTTAGTTGACAAAGTTTCGTTAATTTGTTTAATATCCGCTGTTGTTTTTGAAAGTTTTGATTAGTAAGTTCCTGATTCCACCAAGCTGGAAATGATTTTTTACTGCGTTTTATGGGACATGATACCTTGAAAGAGATCTCCATAGTTTTGGCAAATCTGTCCGTCTCTCTCTTTAGGTTATCAACCGTATCTATCCTGGTCTCAGCGTTATCCATGGCCGATAACTTTTGACTCAACACATTCTTAAATTTACCCCAGTCCGTATTCTTCGGATTTCTGTAGGGTTTGGGAGCTGGGACTATGAGGTTAACATCGAAGAGTATCCAGCCGTGATCCGAGATAGATCTTTTAGCAAGCACTCTACAATTATCAACTATCAGGGAGTCAACATTATTAATACAGGTAATGTCAATGACATCCTTCCAGCCAGCAAAACTGTGTGAACTGGGAAAGGTAAAGGTGTGAGTGTTACATCTGTTACATACAGACAAGGTAGTATTAAGAATAAAATCGAAAAGTGACTCACCTCTTTCATTTATTTCAGAACTACGCCACAGGGTATGTCGGGCATTAGCATCACAGCCTACAAGCAGCTCATTGCCTTTGTCTTGGACCAGCTGCTGAAACTTTAACGGAGGAACCGGTTCATCATGGACCATATACATCGAACTTATGTATATTTCCTTGCCCCTGCCTGGCTCCAGTTTGACAACTGTCAAATCCTCGTAACTGAAATTAGAACAAAGATGTGCATTAATATGTTTTTAACCAGAATACAGGTTCTGGGCTTACCTCCCACTGTATCTACAGGCTTATAGAACAGGTTATAGTTGCTGTGGTTCATACCTCTTATTCTAGAGGTATTCACCCAGGGCTCTTGAATCAGGGCAATATCTAGGTCTTCCTTGCTGAGGAGGACCAGCAGGTTATCCGTGGCGCACTTGGAGTGCTTAAGGTTAACCTGTACCACCCTCATCCGCATTAACCATTGCTACTGTCTCCTTAGCTAGGGACATTTCTTCCAGCAGGTCACACGCTAAATCTAGATCATCAAGCTCAGGACTTCCCGACTGGAAGACCTGTACCTTTGCTTGCCTGATCCCGAATCTAAGCTTGGAATCTAGCTTTTCCAGAGGCTTGATGCTTTCCTCAGTAATAAGAAGGAGAAACGATAAGCTACTCTTCTGGAGTTCTGTCGAATCCGTTTCCTTCCGAAGCACAACCCAGTTAGGCATCGGGACAGTGGGGTTGTGTGCTTGCAGGCATTTGAGGAGCTTCTCTCCTTCAATGTCCATCCGTGTCAACCAAATGCGGGCTCTAGGTCTTCTAGGAATTTTCCTAGCCGGTATTAAGCCAATCTTGGCGTCATCCCATGCATCGCTAATCTTAGCAACACACGCGCTAAGGAAATCCATAGAGAACTGATCCTCGCATTTGATCACCCGGTAGCCTCTGACTACCTCGGATGAATCAAAGCAAGCCCGTACCTGCAAGGACATAAACCATCACCATTTCCCATAGTTTCACTTCAATCTTTACCCACAGTTCGGCCGTGACTTGCCTATTTTGTGCCTTCTCATCCACAATAGCCAAGCTAAGGTGATCTCTGACTATATCACTTAGCTTCTTGTGAATGGCCTGCTTGTCAACGTTTCCGCTGTTATTTTTGGCGACCTTTGCAGCGCGACTCTGTGCGCCATCACAGGGCTCATCTTGAGACCTGTCCCTTTTCTTGGCCACCTGTTTTTGGGAGGACTGGCTCTCGTACTCTTGCACGATCCCCAGGTATTTAGCTTTGTCAGTGCTATCTCTTTCATTCACGGTACCCTCAGCTTCGTTTTTGGCAATCTTGCCTAAGATGAACTTAGCTTTGGAGTACAACCTCTTGAGAGTGGCGTCGGCACTTCGAACTTGGCTTCTTTTTTGGATACCATGACTTTGACTGAAGTCTGTTGACTGAACGTTTAGGAGTACTATGTCTGGTACTTCCACCACGTTCAGGTAACTTGGCAGTACTATGGCTGGTACTGGCTTTATTGTCATTTGATATAGTGCTGAGGCTGGCACTAGCTGATTTCATAGTCTTCTGGCTGGAGGCTAGAAGTTCATCTTCGGAAGATGAACCGATTTGTTGTTTTTCTTCTTTTTCATTAGTTTTCTTGTTGTCATTCATATTTTGGTCCCACGAGTATGACCGGAAAGAAAGGTCCATCCTGGCAGAGCCGTCTTACCAGAATAAGGCACTTGATACAACCGACCTTGCCTGGGCATCGGAGGGAGCTCGCTAACGACTGGTTTAACCCCCAGCCTTTCAGTCATCGGCACGGTGCTCACGCCACTCGCCCTATAAACCCATTTTCAATATAATTTTTTTTTTGATATTCCGGACTTTGCAGTACCAATACTTTAAACAGTTAATGGTACTTTGATTTTTTTTTTTTATTATGGTGATACTAAATGTACCAACTCAATTTTTTTGACCACACGTCTACTCTCTCCGAGATCTTAATTCCGAAGCCCCGAATAACCCACGTTTTTTCTTCGTCTTCCTTTCCCCAAAAAAAAAATATACGCTAGAGAGAAATGTACCAACATAACCTGTTGGCTATGTTTTTATTTTTTATATGGTTGCTTTTGGACAATGATATTGGAACTTATACAATAAGATTTTGCCTAGAACCAATGTTCAGCGCCTGCAGGGCCACACCCTGTTAACTTTTCTCCAAGTACTCAATATCTGTTTTTTTTCCAATTTGGGGCACATTGACAAATGAGGCAGTATTTTTTGCTGAGATCTTTCTATTTACAAATTACATTTCATTTTGATAATGATTTAGTATAAAATATCATAAGATAAAGTCACTTGTTTTGCAAAATTTCCTTTTACGTTTTAAAATAATAAACTATTTTTAATTTAAATTTTTACATTTTTAAACATAATTAAGTTTTTACAAACTAACGAATTATTTGAACTATTTCTGGAAATTTGCTTCTTACTGGCTGTATGTAAGAAACATTATCTTGAAGGCTACCCATATTGCGGAAAGAGGTGATTGGCTGTTCCCACAACTTGAACGGGTCAATCACATCAATACCGAAAAAAACCTTCTTGATGTTACCACATGATTTACATGTGTGGTTGGCAGAAGAACACTCGCTAACAAAATGCATGCTGCCGCATTTCCAGCATGGAGTTCTTGGCTTTGACGAATTACTTGTAAATTCAGTTTTTAAATTACCGTACTCTTTTCTCAGCTCTATCTTTGATTTGTTGCATCTGATGTGGGTTGAATTCTATTAATTTTGAATCGCGAATTAAATTAAAATTGCTTTGAGCTTCTGTTACCAGCTTTTAAGTGTAATTGGAGTGATAGTTGATCACGCATGCATGATAGAAAGTAATTTGGTTAATTTGGAAAGTAATTTGGAAATTTGAAATTTTTACAATCATGGTTTATACACGCACCATACGTAACGAAGTCTTCGCTGTCCAGTTTGATAGTTTGGAAAGATTTATAACGAAAATTGAATATAGTATCTTGGATATCAAACATTTTGGATAGCAGCTCGATAGTTTTGTTCAAAGTGAAGTTTCTAGGTTACTTTGGAAAAATGTAGTCCTTATACGTGGCATGCAAAGCCGGGTTTTTATAGATAATAACATTCCCACTAATAAAACTATAATTTAACATACATACCTATATGCATAATATAAATGTGTCCAAACATATTAGTATGATACATTTTTATAATTACATAAAGTCCATCTTGAGAATTTAAATAATTTAATTTTCCCACACAATAAAATATATAATTCAGCATGTGCAATGTCAACAATTACACATATTTTAATTATATTAAAATAAATCATTTTACATATTTTAATTATATTAAAATAAATCATTTTAAGTAAAGTAAATTTACACGCGCATAATTATGTTTGCTTATTAATTAAATTTAAATATTAATTATCTTACACGTGCATAATTATTTTTACGTCTTTAATTACGAGAATAAAATATTGATATTTGACGAATAAAAGTAATTAACAAAAGTTTAGTTAGTCTGAAGTTACCGGTCGATCTAATAATATATATTTGTTTTATAATATGAAAGAAACTTTAAATAATATTTAATAACAGAATAACAGAACATTAATAAATATAATAATAAGTATTGTAATAAATATAGTTGTGTTGAAGAAAACAAATTGTGTTTTATTTTTCAATAAACTAATACTTTAGACACTGAAAAATTTAAAGTTAAAATTGGCCCAGTCGGTAGGATTAGGATACGCTAAGTGAAGCAATTATTCTGCAGCATTTATGTTTTTACATTTTATAGCGTATCACTATAAAAATAATATACATATATTTTTTGTGACTTTATCAGTAGAAGTGATAATTAACATTTTTAACCATCAGTATAAAAGTGAAAAAATATTGAAAGATAACACAAGAAAAATAAAATTTTAATATTTATTTTATCGTAAAATTTTTAACAGTGAAAATATTTTATTAAATAAAAAATAAAAATAAAAGAATAAATAAATTTAAAAGCTGAAAATTAAAGTGAAATTGTGGAAACTGTTACTTGTCCGTAACCAGACTCAACTCAGAACAATCTGTTCAACGTACCAGCCCAGCAACAGTAGCAGAGCAGCAGCAGCAATCAACAAAATTTGCCTACAACTTATCGTTACAACTTGTCGACAAGATTCGCTTACAACTTATCGTTACAACAAATCTTTTAAGATTTTATTAAGGTATGAGTGATACTGATAATGAAAATAATAATTTAAAACAACATATAGATGAATTAGCTAATTTAGTAAATAAACTGAATTTAAATTCTGGCAGTGACATTTCGGTTGACCAAACTAATAATACAATAAATTCTAATAATCAAAATAAGTTTGATATCTTACCAGAAACTATGGCATTATATTTGACTATCGATCCTTTAAAATATCTACAAAAGGTACCCGAATTCTTTGGCGATTTCAGAGATATTCAAAATTTTATAAACCTTGTAGATAAAATTTATGCTCTCCTTTTAAAATATGATACATTAGCACAAAGCATCTTTTCTGATGTAATAAAATCTAAATTAAAAGGTAAAGCTAGGGAAGTGATAGAAATAAATAACCATGTTACTTGCTGGAAAGAATTGATGGTTGGTTGGTTGGTTTGAGAAGGGGGGAATGAAAGCGACCAAACCACGTACCTAGACCGTACGGTCCGTTGTACCCCCTTACGAAACGTTGACCATTTTCACCACGAATCGTGCCATCCCACTTCTTTCATAAAGTTTGTCAACTTCGCAGGTTTTACACTGCTTAATTCTATTAAATCCCCTATAAAATAGGAACCGAACAATTTTAACCTTTTATTACACAGATAAGGACAGTGACATAAAAGATGTTCAACTGTCTCGTCATCCTCAAAACAGCCCCTACAAGCTGTTTCAGTTGTCATTCTGAGTCGCCCGGCATGTTTACGTAATAGTAAATGCCTCGTGACTGTTCCTGTGTACAGTCTGAGCATGGGTTTAGTCATGTTCAGAATATTTCTTGATTGTTTAGCATAGGGGTTACTCCAGAACAGTTTGGTGTGAAGACAACTGTTCAGCGCAACCCATTTTAACGTATTTTGTTCTACAAGCCATAGTTTAAACAGTCTTTTAATCGAGCTGACTGGGTAACCGATCTGACAGATTGGGATATTGCTATCTATCGCTCCATTTCTAGCCAATTCATCCGCTTTCTCATTTCCCATTATATCCCTGTGACCGGGAGACCAGATGATAAGCAAATTATTATTATTTGCCTTTACTTGCCTAGTACGTCATTCAAAAACCAATTAATTAATAGATCTGTTTTCTAGTGCTTTAATAGCTGCTTGGCTATCCGAGCAAATCACAATATTCTTATCACACAGATTAGTTTCTACCATAAGTTCAGCGGCAGCTTTTATAGCTGCAATCTCAGCCTGGAAAATTGAGGCGTGGTTTTCTAATCTGATGCTGTCACTCAGATCTAGATCGGCAGAAAAAATTCCTGCACCACATCCTGATTCCATTTTGGAACCATCAGTGTACAGCACAGTGCTATTAAGGGGAATAGGTGAACTGTGCTCCCACTGTCCTCTAGACGGTATTCTTGTTATGATACCCTCATCAAATATTGTCATATTTAGAAGGTAATCATTGGACATATTCAGCTTGTAACCCGACGCTTCAATCACACGAATGATTGTGACATGGGGTGTGGGCGAACCTGATGTTACCATATTATATTTAATTTCAACCGCAGAGGTGCGTTAGCAGCCGTATATTTCACAAAGAGGTCTATACTTTGCATACCTAGGATGGTTTCCAAGGCACGCGTCGGTGTATTAGCTGTGGCGCCAGTAATACCTAAGCAACATTGCCGCTGAATTCTTTCTAGAATCTTTAAATTAGATCCAATTTCTAGGGATTTCCACCAGACCAGGGATCCGTAGGTAAGAACCGATCTAATTACACACGTATAAAGCCAATGTATAATCTTCGGTGACAAACCCCATTTTTTGCCAATTGCACCTCTACAGGCCCAGAAAGCTCTGATTGCTTTATTTGCTTTGGTTTCGAGGTGGTATTTCCAATTAAGTTTCTTATCAAGAATTACCCCTAGGAATTTTACTCTATCAACTAAAGTAATTGATGTAGTTCCAATTTTTGGTAGTATAAAACTGGGTTTACTACGTTTATTCGTGAAGAGACAAGTCTCAGTTTTTTCCGGGTTTACCTTAAGTCCGTTTCTTGTAGCCCAGTTGGAAACAAGGTTTAACGCACTTTGCATAAGCTCGGCGAGAGTTGACTCAAATCTACCGGTAATCAGTATAGCTAGATCATCTGCATAACAGATAATAGAGTACCCTGCTCTCAAAAGGTCCTGCAAGAGCTCGTCCATAACGAGCAACCATAACAGAGGAGATAGAATTCCCCCCTGTGTTGTACCATTACGTGCACGACCAGTTTTTGAGAAGCCACCAAATTCTGCAATCAAGGTTCTATTTTTTAGTACAAAAGAAATCCATCTAATAACGCATGGATTTATTTGTCTTTTCAACAAACAAGTGATTATCGATTCAATTTTAACATTATTAAAAGCGCCCTCAATGTCAATGAACATGCCTAAAATCATGTTCCTGTTGCTGAGATCTTTTTCAATTGTATGTACTGCCTGATGCAGAGCAGATTCAACAGATTTTCCCTTGCAGTAAGCGTGTTGAGACGATGAGAAACCCGAGGCTGTAATTACAGCTCTGATATCTTGTTCGATAATTCTTTCTAAAGTTTTTAGTAAGAAAGAAGTTAAACTAATAGGTCTGTATGCTTTGGGAGACGCATAACTACCTTTACCTGGTTTAGGAATGAAAACTAATTTTGATTCCTGCCAACGTTTTGGAATATAACCTATTTCTAGACAACTTATGTATAACCTGCAAAGCCTACTAATGAAGGCCTTGTTTGCTCTCTGTAAAAGGGCGGAATATATCCCGTCAGTTCTCGGTGATTTGAATGGCTTGAAAGAATCAATTGCCCATTTAACCTTTTCTTCAGTGATTAAACTACTTAAAATGTGAAAGGATTCGTTTGTAACTGTGACTGAGGTGCCCTCCTCCACCTCGTCATTCTGAAGACAACCTGGAAAGTTTACCGACATAAGAATATCTAAACTATCCTCCATTGATTTAGTTTTGTTACCGTTTTCATATTCCAGTAATTCCGGTTGCGTATGTGATTTGGCCAGAATCTTCTTCATCCTAGCCGCTTCACTCACGCCCTCTACTTGTTCCGTGAAATTTACCCACGACTCTCTCTGAGATTTCCTACAGTTTTTCTTAAAATTCTTTAGAGCGCTACGGTACTGTTCCCAGCAAATTTCCGAGTTCCGATTTCTTGCTTTATTAAAAAGCGACCTTACATTTTTCCGTTCATCCAATAAGGTACCTATCATCCAAGGTTGCTTAGCCTTACAATGAGGTTTCCTTAGTGGACAAGCTATGTTAAACGATTCTGACAGCACACTAGTGATGTGCGTGGTTTCATTTTCGATATCAGTTATTGAACCTAGCATCTGGATGGGTTCTAACCGTTCTAATCTAGTCCTCAATTCTTCTACATAAACCTGCCAGTTTGTTTTGAGGGGGTTTCTAAAGGGGCTGGCAAGCTTTGTTCTGCGAGCCAACGAAAAACATAACCAAGAGTGGTCTGAAAAGGTAGGTTCCATTGAGACGAACCAGTTCGAAACCAAATCTTGTATAAACTTTGTACCAATAGTGATATCAATAACCTGTTTTCTATTTTTATTTTGAAAAGTGGGCTTATTACCTCTGTTTAGTACATATAGGTCACTGGTTAGTAGGAATTCTAAGAGTGACTTACCCCTGTTGTTTGTATCAGTACTTCCCCATATAGTGTGGTGTGAATTTGCATCACAACCTATCATAAGTTCCTTCTTATTACTTGCCGCATAATTCACGATGTTATTTAGACCCACAGTTGGTGGTGGATCTGGTGAATCATACGGTAAGTAGCACGAAGCGATGATGATGTCATGATTACATCCATTGTTCTTCATACCCCAAAGTACGGCAACATTATCATTGTCACTAATCTGGGGAATATAAACCATATTATCACATTTTTTAGTGACTATACAAGATCTGGGCCTACCATTACAGATGTCATAATATATCTGTATTTCCTTTGCATTCCACCCAAGAACCTTGCTACCATTGGTATAAGGTTCTTGAATGATTGCCACATCAAATTCACCTAATAAAAGGCGTTCCCTTAGCTTGGCTGTGGCGGCCGCGCTACGATGAAGGTTTGCCTGGACAACCTTCATTTATTCATCAGAAACTTCTTCTTCAGTAGTATCCGAAGATACTGCCCTTTCTATAAATACACAGGTATTATTTAAAACACTTCCATCGTCAGTCAGCGTGTCTTCATCAGATAAACTGGTGATGTCATTGCTAACTTCGGATGACGCAACATTTAACTCACCTACACCACCTAGCAAGGAATCAAGATCACTGTCTTTGGTGGGTATATCCGTTTGATCATCGCCCTCTGATTTAGGGAGATTAATTATTACCTTCCTGGAAATGTAAAATACTTTTCCAGATTCTTTTTTAAGAGTCATTAAAGACTCGTTGTCGACTCCCAAAATCAGAAGCTGACCTTCATCTTTGATCTCCCTATGGTAGATCGCCCAGCCCGATGTCTTTAAATTGATATTTCGGTTCAAAACCTCAATCAATTTAAGGACATCTTTCGGCTCCCTTCTATCATTATTAAGCCAGAGTGTTACTCTAGCTAATCGCGGAACTTCCAACATACCCACCACCGCAAGTTCGGCACCTGGCCACAGTGGTTCCCACAATTTCACATGTTCCTTAAGGAAGGAAACCGTTTCTACATTTGAGCAGGTAATTCGAAGTACATCACCCTTGAATTTACTCCACATAAACTGTGGAACAAAATTCACGGGTTCAGTCAAAAGAATTTCTACCTGCCAATCTTCGTATTTCTTCATTAAAAGTTCCTGGGTGTCCTCTATCAATTAGAGCCACTTTTAAAGGGTCATCCTTAGGTGGACCGACAGCCCTAGTCTTAGACTCTGACTGCCCCTCCACCCTGATGGCTCTTTTTGCATTAGGGGCTACTTCTTCCCCGGAACGGTTACGCTTTTTACTCGAAACTTCACCAGCTTGAGTATAAGCTTCACCACTCCTAGAAGAAGAAGTCCCTACCGTGGCATCTAAACGCTCCCGTCGAGCCTTTAGAAGGACAGCAATTTCGTCATCAGACTTACCACTTTTCTTCCATCTAATGTACCATTTCTTATCAGGCCCCCGGGTAATAGGAAAACGTACTTTGTCATTCTCATTGCCATTATTCGTTGCCGTATTCGTTATCATTAAAACCGTGGCTGCTGGCGACCAATCCTTGAAGAGGAGAGGCCCGCCGACAGGCGCAGCATCTGTCGACGTTTGAGTAGATATCCCTACTCGATTTGTATCTTCTATTTTACTCATTTTTTGAAAAAAGTGCGTTTTATACCTGCCGCCAGGTAAATTAACAAAAAAGGCCGCCCCTAACCTGGAGAACAGACGCCTACCTATATAGTGACTGACTGTCAGTTCAGTATATAGGATTTACCTCCCTCTCTCATTTGCTAACCTGACCAAGCTTCACAATCGGTAAAGACCAATTGATCCACCTGTTTATACCAATGTTACATCACCAGGTGAAGACCGAATGGTTTACCAGGTAACATCAGACTTCCAGGAGGCACCACGTGGAGGTGAGAATAGGAATTGAGAAAAAGTTGTTTATCTAAAAGATCGACAACCCTTTCCCCGTTTGCCCTCCTTTCCCCGTTTGATACTAATAAACAATTTTGGAGATAGATCGACCTTAGAAAAATTCTTTGATTAGTTAAGAGGAACTGTCTTTAAAACTAATTGTGTTGATTTTTATAAAGAAATCCAAACGACTTAATGTAAAAACTAAACTTAATTTAGGTGACGATTTAACAACTACTGAACAAATGATTACAAGTAATAAATATTCGGCTTTAACAATATTTAAAAGCTAAATTCCTGAACCAATGAAATCAATTTTATATTGCCGAGATCCTGATAATTTAGAAACGGCTATCGATATCCTTTACGAAGCAGGATACGCTCAAAATTCTGATTTTAAAAAAATTAATAATAAAAATAATTATACCAACAGTAGTATAGAAATAAAAACCAAAATACTTACAATAGAAATAAAAACCAAAATACTTACAATACTAAATATCAAAATACCAATCATAATTATAATCATAGAAACAATTTTCATACTCAAATGAGAAATTTGAATGGAAATCAAAACTATGCCAAACCCCAAGTAATAACCAAAACCCAAGAAATTCAAACAATTTTAATTCAAATAACCCAAGAAATTCAAACAATTTTAATTCAAATAACATGAGAAATTCAAACAATTTCAATACAAATAATTTTAGACACTCATATAATTTTTCGAATAATCGTTTTAATTCACCACAACAAATAGGATCGCAGGTTCCCCAAAATCCTTTCAGGTCCATTCCTTTTACAAATCACCAACATAACCAATATCAATATCGAAATTCTCGCCCCCACCACCAAAACCAATGGACATAAATCCAACGAAATCTATTTTTCGAATTTTTCTTTATTAAATGCCGAAAATACATACCTCATATTGTTATAAATGGTAAAACAAGACCATTAAAATTTTTGATAGATTCCGGCGCAACTCATTCTATAATAAATCCCAATGCATGTAAAGCTGATACAATAGAACCATTAAAAGAAAAGTTCTACTGCGAACCATAAGTCAAGAATTTAAATTATCGGAAAAAGGTACATTACCTTTATTTGAAGAATTAGGTAACGCTACAAAAAAAAATTAAATTAATGTATATAGAAACAACTTTATTAGTTGGAGTTAAATTAGTAAAATGCATGTGCAGGAAATGGGTGCTATATGAAACCGTATATAACACTTCCCCTCCTAGATTCTTCCGTCTCGGTAGAATTATTTTTTCCAACATTATCTTTTGGAATCTCAATCTTATTAACAATGCTTTTCTTATTAAAACATAGGTTTTTTATTATTAAAACGATAATAATTATTATAACTAGCATCATGGCACTGATTGAATAGTTAACAGCTATATTTTTATATTCAATAAACTTTATAGATATAGATAGATTTAATTTTTTTGTTACATTAAAATTTGAAATAGGCATTATTATACTATTTTTAAATTTCTTTACATTATTAGTGAATTTATAATTGTTAATTTCAATATTACAATTTGAGAATTTAATTAAATTATTTCCTTTTAAAACAATATCCTGCTTAAGGCAGTTTTGCTTAAGATAAGTTTGATTTATATTTTTGGTTATTACAATGCCATTTTCGACTTCTTCAATTGAAGTTTCTGAATTAATTCTAAATTTACAAAAATTATTCTTTAAAAACAAATTTCTTATACAATTATTTTTATATAATTTTAAATCTTTTTTAATTATAACATCATTATCAAAATAAAATACATTATGTTCTGAAAATATAATTTTTTCGTTTTCATTTTCAAGCTCTTCATTTTTAAGATTTGGAAATGGGAGAATTAATGCGTTAAAATATATTTCTTCTGTGAATTGTGGGATAAGTATAGCAAAAATAATTGTACTATCTTTAAGTATTACTGAATTTCTAATAAATGGTAAAGTTTCTGTGGTGATATTGTATGCAATGATCTCCTCCCCTGTTAGAATATCATGTGCTAGTACATGAAGTCTGCTTAACAGTAAATTGTCTTTAATTTTTTCTATTTCTTTATTAAGATTTGAAATGTCTGCATATATTTGTAATATGTATTCAGATTTGTGAAAATTTTTAAATATTTCGTTTGCTTTATTAATAACGTCAGAGAGATAGATAGTCATTTTGTTATTTTGTTCATTTATGTGATTTTTAATTTTTTCTACTGAATTTATTAGATTTTTATTTATTATAATTTGTTTATTTGATTGGTCAGTTAATTGTTTAGAATTTTTTTCAAGATTGTCCAAGTGGTTATAGATTTGCTCTGCATCCTCATTGTCCATTGTTCCTGTCAAAAATTTCATACCTGATCCTATAATATTTAGTAGTCCTCTTTTTTGCATTTCTCTATGGAGTAAAGCATAATTAGGGTTTGATTTACTTAATTTCAGTAGTTCAATGTTTGATTCCAGAATATTGTGATATATTATTATATTCATTTAAGTCTAAAATGTGCAATATTTTAAAATACTTTCCTACAATTTGTCTTTTATCTAATTTAAGTAAAGTATAACCATTGTCTTCGTAAATTGAGGTTATATCAAGATTTTGAATGTTGGTTGGGATAACCCAGAAAATTGTCAATATTGTGCAAATAGTCAGTTTCATCTGTAAAAAAATTAATTTGATGTTTATATTTACGTTTATGTTGGGATTTGTGATATTTAGTATTTCTATTATTACTTCTATTTATTGTATATTTTTTTTGCTTCGAATAATCTTTTAGCCTTTTATATTTAGCACTATTTTTAACAATATTTCTATTTTTAACTATATTTTGTTAGTTTCTAATACGTCTCTAAGTTTATTTATGTCATTTCTATCTAAATTTTTAGTAATAAAGTCAATAGGTCTAAGGTGTGTTGTAGTATGTATTGTAATATGTATCGTGTTTTTTTTTCTGTTCGGTGCATTGTCTAATTTTTTAACTTTTTAATTCCATTAATTATTTATATTAAAGTTAATTAGTTTAAATTAGTTTAAATATCTTTTTTTTTCAATCAAAATCCTTATATAAAAGTGTAACTTACTAGTAATTTATTTACAAAATTAAAGGGCAAATAATCATTTAAAAAAAAAATAAAAAAAAAAAGTACGGGAATACAAAATTATAATTTCCATTTTTAGTTGTTATTATTGGTATATATATATAAATATATATATATATACATATAGTGGTTTGGTTATACCGTATAACAAAATTATTAGTTTTTTTTTTGTATATCATTGTTGCTCACACAATTAAAATCAAAATTTCTCCGAACAGCAGCAGTTGTGTGCATTTAATTTTATATTTTCAAATAAATTTGAATCTCTCGAGCGAATAATAATTATAATTGTTATTGTTTTTGTTTTTTTTTGTGCGTTATCATATCTTATATTTCAATTGTAAGTGTGTGTGTTTCCAGCTGGTTTTTATTTATTTAAGTTAAGTACAACTTTTGTTTTCATATTTACTTATTTTTATTTTTTATCATTTGGGTCAGGTCAATTTCTCGATTTTTTTTCCGTCTTTTTCTCCGGATTAGACAATTGACCTAATTTAATTTAATTTAATTTTCTAGTATTAATTTCATTTTTATTCGTATTTCTCTTCTTTTATAAGTATGGATGCGAAATGCTGTTGTTGTGGGCTAATAATTAATAGCTCAACTAGATTGCGTTCGGATTTTTTGAAAAGTTTTTCCATTATTTGTGAAGTTTGTAAAGATGGCAACATTTTTTCTTTACTCAAACGCAATAATGAATTGATGGAGAGTCTTACTCCCACAATTGAAGTAATAAAAAATAATGTAGATTCTTTTGGTGAGCGTATTTTTAATATAGAAAATAAAGTTATTTTGTTGTCTAACAACGTAATTGATATTCCTTCCACTGTGGAACAAATTGACAAGAACGTTGAAGCCAATACTCGTTCAATCATCAGTAATAGTACTGACTATAAGAATAATTTTTCTAAAGCGTTCGATTTGCTTAACAATATTAATGACTCTACCTTAATGGATGATGTCAATGTTAAAATTAACCAAATTAAAGCAGAGCTTTTGAAAACATCGTACGAAATTAAGTCGATAAACGCACTTTCTGCAGCGAATAACGCATGCATATCTAATTTAGATGATAAATTTTGTAAGACCTCCGGTGATATTTCACAATTAGTTATAAAGCTTTCGAGTGACATTAATAGCCTGAACTTAATTTGCGAAAGTAACTTTAATGATTTAATTAACTGCTGTTCGGTTTACGGTAGTGATCGCACGGATACTCAACCTATACCTGAACCAGTTGGCGAGATAGCTAGTAATGATGTCCCAGCGTCTGAGACACCGTTAACTAGTAATTCGGGTACAAACAACACGTCACTTCTGGTAGAGCTACCTGAAATCGCCGAAAACGTCACACATAATAAATCTGTTACCGAGTTCCCAGTAATCAGAGCTGTACCGAGACATAAATCAATATTTGTGTCTCGTCTTAATATCACAACATCTAATAGAGATGTTCTTAACTTTATAAAATCCAAGCTAGATGCTGCAAATATAACTGACGACCTTGACTTAATAAATATTAAAAATATTTCTAATTCAAGTCGTATAGTAGCTTCTTTTAAAATATCGGTGCCTGAAGCTATGTTTCAATTATTGTTATCACCAAGTATCTGGCCGATTAACACCTTCGTGCAGGAATTTATTGATAAGCCTAAATCCACCGTGGGCATTAATTTAAATGCGGCTCCAAAAAACTAAAATGCTTGTCCCTCTACTATCAAAACGTAAGGGGACTCCGTACAAAAACACGTGAAGTTTTTCTGAAATCGCACGCACTTCCGTATGATGTGTTTGCGTTAACGGAGACTAATTTAAACGTTAGCTTTAATAATAATGAAATTTTTAACTCTGATTTTAATGTTTTTCGAAAAGATTGTCTTATTGACGGTTCAGACTCTTCTGGTCGCGGTGTCCTTTTGGCAGTGCGTCTTAATTTTGATAGCTCGGTCTTTGAAATTCCTAATACTGAGGGTATCGAATTAATTTGCGTCAAAATTAATTTAGCCAAAAGATGTTTTTTTATTTTATGCTGTTACATTAGGCCATGCAGTCCGATAGAGACATACCAGCTCCTAGTCGACGCAGTTGATTTCTTGTCTAATGCCATGGCTCCGGCTGATGATTTATTGGTTTTGGGTGATTTTAACTTACCTGATCTGGTGTGGACACAGTTAGATGATGATTTACATTTTGTTGCTGCAAACGCAACAACTCAAAAGGAGGTATTATTTACCGATAATCTCTCTGACAATGGTCTCTGGCAGGTCAGTGATGTTAAAAATAATCTCAACAGACAACTCGACCTTGTTTTTACAACTAAAAGTGAAAATTGTGTAGTAGTGGAAAGCAGCCTCAATCTCTCCACTATTGATCTCTACCATCCTCCTTTAGCATTAAATTTTTCTTATGAGAATGGTATCATTAACGTAGATTCAGAAACAACTTATTCTTTTAATTTTCGTAAAGCAGATTTTGATTTACTAAATAATTTACTCAGTAATATTAACTTTGATGAAATTTTAGCCAATTCTAATAATAATATTGATATTTTAACTGCCAACTTTTATACGACTCTTTTCGAATGCTTCGTTTTGTCTGTTCCAGTCTCACCGGGGCACAGTGGGTCACCATCTCCACCATGGTATAACAAGGAACTACGTACACTGCGTAATCGCAGAAATAAGTTATGGCAAAAAAATTTAAAGTCGGAAACGAACGCCGATTATAACGAGTATATTTGTACATATGTAGAATTTTCTGATTTATCACAATTACTTTAAGATGAATATTTAAATAAAATGCAAACTGAGATTCTATCAAATCCTAAAAAATTCTGGCAGTTTGTCAATACAAAAAAGAAATCAGATGGTTATCCATGTACTTTGAAGTACTTAGACAACTCCTCTAATGAATCTAAAGTAATAACTAATATGTTTGCCAATTTCTTTAATCGGGCCTTTAGCGATAGTAACTTTCATCCTGATGAACACTATTTTTCATATTTAAATAATGGCCAACAAACTAGTATCGGTCATGTACACATAAATTTAAATGACGTAGTTAGCAAGATCCATAATCTTAAAGATGATTACTCTTCCGGCCCCGACGGTCTGCCACCAATAGTTTTAAAAAAATGCTGTGACACCTTAGCGCGCCCGTTAACATCTATTTTTCAATTATCACTTTCTGAAGGTATTTTTCCCACCCTGTGGAAGAAATCCTTTATTATTCCAATTCATAAAAAGGGTTGTAAAGCTGATATATTGAATTACAGGCCCATTTCGAAGCTTTCCAGCATCCCAAAACTCTTTGAAAGTATTGTGTATGATTCTTTATACTTTCATTGCAAACCGTTGTTCTCACCTAAACAGCACGGGTTTCTTAAAGAAAGATCTACAACTACCAATTTCTAAAACTTTAATTCATTAAAGTTTCTAAAACTTTAATTAATATGGAAAAGGGAAAAGAAGTAGATGTAATCTGCACCGATTTCTCCAAAGCTTTTGATAAAATATCACATAAACTAATATCGTTCAAGCTTAAGGCACTCGGTTTTCATCCAGGGTTTATTCTTTGGATGGAATCATATCTAAATGATCGTCAATATCGTGTCTTATTTAGATCCACTACTTCCGATCCTTTTACCGCAAAATCCGGTGTACCGCAGGGCAGCCATCTAGGCCCTTTGATTTTTGTGCTGTCTATTAACGACGTCGAATTTGTAATAGTTGATTCGGATGTCTCGATATATGCCGATGACATGAAATTATTTAAGGTAATTTCATCAACTCTCGATTATAACAAACTTCAAAGTGACGTAAAAAATTTTGCTACTTGGTGTGCGAAAAACCACTTAGAACTTAACGTTAGTAAATGTCAGTCTATCACATACTCGCGAAAACGTTCTCGGTCTCCATCTCGAGATTACTTCATTAATAACGAAGTCGTTTGTCGTGTAACGTCCATTCGGGATTTAGGTGTCGTCTGCGACAATGAGCTTAATTTCAGATCCCATTACGATAGAATTGTAAACAGGGCTAACTCAACGCTAGCGGTGGTCTAAGGAATTCTCGGACCCATATTTTACAAATCACTTTACACGACCTTAGTTAGACCTCTGCTTGAATATGCGAGTCAGGTATGGTCACCGTACCACGCGGTCCATATTAACCGAATTGAAACAGTTCAACGCAGATTTGTTCGGTTTACTTTACGGGGTCTACCATGGGTAGACAACTTGTATCTTCTCTCTAGAGTTATAATTGTGTCGGACGTGTTTTGTTTTTCTGCTGTCAATTTTAATTTTAAATAAATCATATTTTTAATTTTAAATAAATCGGTTTGAGTTGATCTTCATTTTTATTTTTAATTTTCATTCTAAAAGTGCTATTTTAAATTTAAATTTTATTTAATAATCTTAATAAAAAAAAAAAAAAAAAAATATTTAATGATCAAAACCTCATAAATACTTCTTCTGGGTTGTCAAGTTTCAACAAAGCCATTCGCACGGAAAGTATCGTTGATCCACTGCGCGTATCATTTAGCGGCAACAATGTAGCGTCTGAGATAGCTTTATCATCTAGTGAACCCGGCACTAATATTAATTCGCTTCTGGATGAGTTAACTGAAAGTGACGGTCGAACTCATGCTATATCAACGGTTGAGAACACATTAATTAGGGCCGCACCTAGAAATAAGTCAATTTTTGTATCTCGGCTTAATATTTCAACCTCAAATTCGGATGTTCTTAACTTTATTAAATCTAAGCTCATTGCGGTAAATATAACTGAGGACCTCAACTTAATAAAGGTTAAAAATATTTCGAATTCTAATCGAATAGTTGCTTCATTCAAAATTTGTGTGCCTGAAGCTATGTTTCATCTATTGATGTTACCCAATACCTGGCCGACCAACACCTTCGTGCAGGAATTTGTTGAAAAGCAGAAAACTATGGTAGCCGTTAATTTAAATTCAGTTCCAAAAAACTAAAGTGCTTGTCCCTTTACTATCAAAATGTAAGGGGACTTCGTACCAAAGTTCGCGACGTATATTTAAAAACACAAGAACTTTCTTATGATGTTTTTGTGCTAACGGAAACCAATTTCGACGCTAGTTTTAACAATAATGAAATTTTTACTTCTGAATTTAATGTTTTTCGAAAAGATTGTTTAATTGATGGTCTAGATTCTTCTGGTCGCGGTGTTCTTATAGCAGTGCGCATGGATTATGACTGTTCATTTTTTAGCATTCCTAATACCGAAAATATTGAATTAATTTGTGTCAAAATTAATCTTGGTAAGCGCTCTATTTATATTCTATGCTGCTATATACGCCCATGTAGTCCGATCGAGACATACCAACTTCTCATCGACGCAGTTGATTTCTTGTACAATACCATGGCTACGGTTGACGATATGTTGGTCTTGGGTGATTTCAATCTACCTGATCTGTTATGGTTGCGGTCAGATGATGATTCGCACTTTGTTGCTGTAAATGCAACTACTCAAAAGGAAATCTTATTTACTGATAATCTCTCTGACAACGGTCTATGCCAGATCAGTGATATTAAAAATAATCTGATTTTTGTATTGGCAATAAATGATGTTGATTATATTATAGTTGATTCGAGTGTTTCAGTATACGCCGATGATATGAAAATATACAGAGAAATTTTATCTAATCCTGATTGTAATATTCTTCAAAATGACCTAAATAAATTTGTTACTTGGTGTGCTAAAAACCACTTAGAACTTAATGTAAGCAAATGTCAGACAATTACATATTCTCGTAAACGTTCTCGATCCTTTTCACGGGATTACTTCATCAATCATGAGATCGTTTGTCGAGTTCCGACCCTTCGGGATTTGGGTGTTATCTGCGATGGTGAGCTTAATTTCAGATCCCACTACGATAGTATTGTAAATAGGGCTAACTCAGCGCTAGGTTTTGTAAAGCGGTGGTCCAAGGAATTCCGCGACCCGTATGTCACAAAATCCCTTTACATAACCATAGTAAGACCTCTGCTCGAATATGCTAGTCAAGTATGGTCACCATACCATGCAGTTCATATTAATCGAATCGAAGCAGTTCAGCGTAGATTTATCCGTTTTCCTTTACGGGGCCTACCCTGGGTAGATACTTACAACTTACCCCCATACCGCGATCGTCTTAAACTCATCAACATGCAATCCCTTGAAAAACGTCGTGAAGTCGCTGACATTTTATTTGTGCAACAGGTCATTTCTGGATTAATAGAGTGCCCAACGTTCTTAGATAACATTAATATAAACGTCAATGCGCACTCTCTAAGATCTATCCCTCTTTTTCGATTAAATAATCATCGAACGGACTACGGTTATAATGAGCCGTTCACAAGAATGCTACGTGAAGTTAATGCTATTGCAAACCACTTCGATTATAACTGTAGCAAGCTCACTCTGAAAAGATTGTTGTATAGTTACACGTAAATGCGATCCTAGTGTGTCTTTATTATGTCAGTTGAATGACTCTAGCATGTTGACTAATTGCTAAAAATTAGCATTATTTCGTTTTAATTGATTTTTAATTTTAATATTATTATTTTTTTTTATTTCTTAATTTTTATGAACTCGAATCGAATTTCCAGGTCCCTGTGGGTGCCACCGTTCTTTTCAGAACAGCTGAACCTGCGGTTGCCTGGTTATTCTGTTTCTTTTGTATATTTTTTTTTGCGACAATTGCATTTTGCATGATTTTCACTAATATTTTTTTAATATTAAATTATATTGTTATATTTTTTAATTTATACCTTTGTATATATTTTTTTTTTCTTTTTCTTGGACGTAAAATTGAATTGGCAGGTGACGGCGGAGGGAAGTAGTATCGTTCTTTTCAGAACGAGAAGCCCAATGCAAGTGGTAGCTGGTCAACTCAATTCCAATTTTGAATTTATTCTTATTTTTCAATATATTTTAAATTTTCTATTAATATATTTTATTTTTTATTATTTTTTATTTTTTTATACTATTTTGGATTGCCAGGTGACGGCGGAGGGAAGTAGTATCGTTCTTTTCAGAACGAGAAGCCCAATGCAAGTGGTAACTTGTCAATTCAATGTTGTTGTTTTTTTAAAAAAAATGTTTATATATACGTTATTTTCACTGCTTGTATTAAGCAGTAGGTATCTAATATTTACTAATATGTGTTTGTTTTCGGTGTTGGAAACATCAGAGCTTAATCCACTGCGGATAGTAAATATTTTCTCAGCATGTGGAGAAAGTGCAAGAATTCAAGCATATAGACGAAAGATATACTTTTATTTATGTTTTAATTTAATTGTGTTTTTCACTCTTGGTTTATACTAACATATATCTTCTATATGCTTGTGTTCGCTGATCCGACACGTTATCGGTCTCCCTCGTGGGTCCCCATCTTCTTGATTACGGGTAGATGTAGGCTTACGTTAGAGATGGAATGATGGATATGGATTAGATACTCAATTACTAAATCAACTTACCCCCATATCAGGATCGTCTGAAGCTCATTGACATGCAATCCCTCGAAAAACGTCGTGAGGTAGCTGACATTTTGTTTGTGCAACAGGTCCTTTCGGGAATAATCGAGTGCCCTGCATTTTTAGATAAGATATATATAAACATAAATGCGCACTCTCTAAGATCTATCCCGCTTTTCCGTGTCAATAACTATCGTACAGACTACGGAAATAACGAACCGTACACAAGAATGCTACGTAAAGTTAATGTCGTTGCAAACCACTTCGATTTTAACTGTAGCAAAGTCATTTTGAAAAAATTGCTGTACAATAATATATAAACGCCAGCCTTTATGTGTGTTGTTTTGCTCGTTGCTATTTAGCTTCGTATTTCTAATTGTATGTATGCTGTGTATGGATGTATGCCTTAATTTTATTTTTATTTGTTTTTCGTGACGATTGCCTTTTGCATGATAACTTTTAATTTAATTTAATTTTTTTAAAGAATTTTAATATTTTTCATTTTTGTATATTTGTTTGTATGGCTACGAAAGCTATACACTTGGAATTAGTATCAGATTTATCAGCGTCAGCCTTTTTAGCATCATTTAGGAGATTTGTTGCACGAAGGGTTTTATGTACTGATGTTTACTCCGACTGCGGTACAAATTTTAAAGGAGCACAGATTACACTCAATAAGGAGTTAACAAAGGCATTGCAGGAAGCAAGTTCGAATGTGAGTCAACATTTCAGCGAAAAGGGAATTAGTAGGCATTTTAATCTTCCAGGAGCACCTCATTTTGGAGGTTTATGGGAGGCTGGAGTTAAAAAATGTCTACACGTATGAAGAATACGTAACATTGCTATGTCAAATCGAAGCATTCTTAAACTCTCGACCGTTAACAGTCATGGAAAATAGAAGCGAGGACTTGGAAGTATTAACACCAGGTCATTTCCTGATTGGACGGCCACTTAACGCTGTGCCTGAACCTGAAATATTGGACAAAGTTGCACCAGGTCAAAGATGGCAATTGTTGTGCAATATATGGCACAGCAATTTTGGGACAAATGGTCTAAGGGATATTATGGAGTTGTTCGAGTGGTAAAAATAAAGACAGAACATAGTTCGTTTACGAGGCCCGTAACGAAAATCTGTCCATTGGTACAAGCAAATGATGATACTATATTATGATAGTATCTGTAAAAAAAAAAAAAAAAAAAAAAAAAAAAAAAAAAAAAAAAAAAAAAAAATTGTATGTTGTCATATTTGTTTGTCCGTCTTGTTGTTTTATGTGGTAAAATGTTTTAAATATAAATAATAATAATATTTCTTTTGGGTTTATGATTAGGTAACAATGAATCCAACAAATAATCAACACCGGTATTCAGAGCGGTACACCATTAAAAGTGGAATGACTTTTGATACGATCTGTAATATGATCTCGGATAGTTTGGAGGAATATTTTATACATTCCGAACTGGAAGAATTGGGTCCGAGTTTGCGGTATGATTCGGTGCAATTGCGCTTACCAAGGGCAAATATTGGGCGGCCAACAGGAATGCCACCAATGATTCCATCGACGGCTAAAGGACTACCATAATTTATTAAAATTAATGTTATAAAATTAAATTTTTAGACTACATAATAAATGTATGCAACTAAAAATTCATGAGTTCTTCATTTGTTAAATTTTTTAATAGAATTGCAGATTATGATGAGTTTACGATGATGGAAAGGTGGTACACCCTACAACGTAGACAACAAGCATAATATATTTAATAAAAAAAAATAATTTACTAAGACAGGTAGTGCCGTCATGTTGGTGATAGTATAATGTTCATGTTGTCCAATTTAGTAAAACAATATATATATATTACTAATTTATTTTTGTTCTCGTTAGATTAAAATGAATTCATTCGAAATTAATGATTTTCTGACGATTTGCGAGGAGGTTCCGTTGTCACCAACAAGACAAGGTCAACAACCAAATAAAAATAAAAGATAACGTGTTGGTGATTCCACCAACGCGAATTTTACGGCACCAACACACAAAAGAGCGGTGGAAACAAATTGGTTTTTTGAACCGGAGAATCCAGCCAGTGCCGCTAGACGCAAGTCACAATTGACTCATGTAGTACCTGAGTCTACAAAAAGCTTGGTTGACGAACCAAAAGGCACGGTCATTATTGAATGGAATTCACTGGTGCAAACCAGTGAAAGTTCGGTAGTGAGCATTACAAACAGCCAACCAGAAGAGCAGGTGCCAGTTGGTGAAAAACTGATAGGACCACCAGTATTAGTTAATGGATGTTATACCACGGAGTGGAGCTCGTTAAGGTTGTCCACTACAGTTGCGGAATTTAGAATGCGGATTAATAATGATGTACAACGCGTCATCACAAAAGAAGGTGAACAAGTATTCTTACCGAAAAAAGTAGTAGAACGAATAGACTTCGATAAGATAAGAGCGTCCAAACAAAAAGATTTTTTGGTCAATCTGCCAGGTGGATGGTGCATACGGGCACAAGTTTATGCTGATGGGAAGGTGAAATTTTACCATCATCAACTCAGAAAAAAAGCTAAATTAAATAAAGAAAAGCTGGTGTTGAACAATATTGTTCAACGGGCGGGAGAATGTTCATCCAGCATCCCTAAAAAGAAAAAATTAAATTAATAAAATAAATTTATTAAAGTCATACAACATTTGTTTATATTTAATATGAAAAACAACAACAAATTCATGTGTAAATTTCATGTTGAAATAGCATGGAAGGTTGTTGATGTTTTCCATACATATTACATTCAATCGATAGGTACTTACCTGTAGTTTAAATCCCCAAACAAATGCAACCAATATCAGGTGGATATTGGTTACTAAATTCAATCTAATATTGATTGATGTGTCGGCATAACCTGAAAAATAAAGCAAAAAGTTTAGATGAATATCAGCTTTAATATAGCTGACATCCATGATGTTCATATATTTTTAGAATTCTAATGAATTCTTAATTTCATATTTTAATAACTTACCAGAATTAATAGTGGAAAATAATCCTATTTTTACGAATTAAATTTAGATGATATGCCGGCATTTCATCTGTCAAACCGAAACTTGCGGAGTAGATTGCGAGTAAAATAATCCGCGTAGACTTATGAAAATTTTCTACCCGGTAGAAAAGTGAATCGCGAATCTAATTATGTTAGGAAAAATCGCGGAAAATAAACATAAACATAGAATTTATGTTTATTAAATTAAATGAAAAACCCAATTAGTATGAGCGAGATGCAATTTGTGCGAGCGGGATAAAATAAACTGCACGAAAGTACTCTCTCGTAATAAAAATCAGTAGGGACGACTTAATAATAATTAAATTGTTCAGGGCTGAACGTTTTTATAGCATTTTATAGCAAAAATTATTAATAGAATTTTCCAGGAAAATTAACTATAATTAGGAAAATTTAGTAGAGAAATTATAGGAAATAATATTCTAAAGGAAAAAAGGTTAGTAAAGGTTTTCAGGAAAACCTTAGGATAAAATGTTATGACCATTATGGTCGAATGATTTAAAATTTAATATGGTAACACCATATAGAAAATGTAAATTTTAAAATAGATTAGGCTATATAAACGCTAGGCAAATTGAGAATTTTATCAGTCTCATCGATCGATTACCCAAGGCAGCAGCATCAAGTAAAACTCAAGAAAAATAATTGAAAATTATTTTATCTGTACAAATATATATAAAGGTAAGAAAAATTATTGTATACGGACAAAATTACAAGTGGCACAAGTAATTGTGGAAAATTTGCGATTGTTCCTATGCAATATATTTTCTTTTGGTTTAATTAACAAATTATTTTTTTTTTTTTAAAAAAGGGTAGAGTAAATTTAATTAAATTTATTTTAAATAATTAACAAAGTTGTAGATTATAAAAAAAATAAAGTGAAATTAATTTAAAATTGCCAATTAGCGAATTATTAGAATTCGATATTAAAGTATTTAAATTCAATTAGTGAATTGTTAGAATTTGATATATAATTAATTTAAATTTAATTAGTGAATTAGAGAATTGAATTTATTAAAAAAAATTAATATCAATTAAAGTTAGGTTAAATCGGAAAACCGCATGAATTTCTAAAAATTAAAACGTTTAATTATTATACAAAATTATAAATCACGCGTTGCAAAATTTAAATAAAAGGTTAGGTTAAATTCGGTTAAATTAATTTAATTAAATTAAGGTTAGATTGCGCCCACATTACGATCACGTGTCGAATTAAGATTACGGTTATCGAATTGTAGATCGAATGTTAATTTAATAAAGTCATTTTAGTAGATAATTGTTGTTACAGAACAATTTATTATTATCAATTGATTTAAATTAGTTTATTAGATAATTCTTTTTACAAAACAATTTTTTTTTTTTTTTTATTATCGTTGATTATGGTTTACCAGGTATATTGTATTTGATATTAATCTGGTAAATGTAATTTAATCGACATAGTTTCAAACATATAAATTAATACAAGCAACCTAACCTCAACATAAATTAATTAGGGAAATATCATAAATAAATTAGATTATTTAACCTCAGAGAATTAGTCGTATCAACCAATTTCTAGGTTTTGTGGAACAAAATTCAATATTGAACAAAACCAATATTAAACGATCCACCAGGTTGAGCTACATTATAAAATTGTTGAAATCTACTCTAATTGTCGCCCAACGGCAATTGTAGTAGATAGACAATCAGCTGATCGAACTTCAGATAACAGTCAGGCTAATGGTATGAACACAATTGCTGAGACGATAGAAACGACATCAACGTTAACAATTAGCAACATAATTGAGATTAATTAATTAAAGTAAAGTAATAATACAAATTGTTTGTTTGTTTTTTTAATAATTATATTATTGTAACATTTGAAATTCATCATTTTTAATAAATATTTAAATAAAATAAAATTGAACGTAAACCAAGCAGATTTCTTTTTATTTAGTTCAAGGAGAAGTTAAACTTTTTATTTCAGAAATTTTAGCAGGCTCACCGAACATTTTGATCCGGTTCGAAGGACCAAAATGTTCAGTGAGCCTGCTAAAATTTCTGAAATAAAAAGTTTAACTTATTAAAATATATAAAAATATAAAAAGATGAATTTTAATACTATACTAAATTAAAATTGGCGAAGTGTTTTGTTATTTGTCACATAAAAAACTATAAGACAGGTCATTGAATGTGAAATATTAATTATAATTTAATTACCTATTAATAAAAAAAAAAAAAAAAAATAATAATAATAAGAAAAAAAAAGAAAGAGACAAGAATTTCGATTACGTGGTGTTTTGAAAAATTAAATTATAATAGAAATGTTGAAATGTTAAAATATTGCAAAGGTTAGTACAACATAAATTCTATTAACACAATTAATAATAAAAAATCTTATTAAACCACTACAATAATATCTCGAATTACCAAGAAATAACAAAATTTAAATGAATTTTAATAAATATCAAAAACAATAATTAAATTTAAAATAAAAAAAAAAAATCGCCACATCATATTCTATAATTGTATTGACATAAGAACATAAACAATAAATTCAGCACTATTGATCTATCTATCTTGCCATTATTTAAAAACTTTAAAAAAGAATCAGAAATTAAATAACATACTTTTAGGCATTAAAGATTTAACTCTAAAATTACATCAACAATAGCAAATACAACATCCATTTCAAAAATATTATTAATTAGAAAATAAACGCGGATATAAACTAATTGCATAACTTCAGGCAATTAAATTAAAGTAAGTAATTATGGAAGCCAACATATTAAAAGCTATATTAGATCTAAAACTAGAGATTAAATCAGACATTAAATCAGTTAATACTAAAATTGATAATAAATTTGATGGATTGGCGGAAGATATAAATGTAGTTAAACAAAAACAAGCAGAACAAGACAAAAGGTTAATAAAATTAGAAAAAATAATAAAGAAAAATAATATTATAATTTATGGGCTAAATGAAACCGAAAATAATCAAGATGAATTGATCGCCGTAATACTAGATATTGTGAACAACACAATAGGAGTAGATATAAATATTCGAGAAATAGACTCCATTTACCGTCTAGGGAGAAAAACAGATAAAATTAGACCAGTATTTCTAGCAACCACTACAAATTTAAAGAAAAATCTTATAATGGCTAATAAATATAAACTTAGATATAGTCCAAATAAATTGTTTTTTACTGATGATTTACCAAAAGAAATCGCGGAAGAAAGAAAACAGTTCAGATTGAAACAGATAGAAAATAATAATAAAAGGCAAAGATCTGTTGAAAAAGAAAGTAATATACAAAATACAGGGTCTAATATTGAAGAAATGTCTAATATTGAGAAAAAACTAAAACCATATGAAAGTACTAGTGAAAATCATGAAACAAATATTAATTTAATTGGAAATACATGTCAAACTAATGCATCAATAAAATAGCAATCACGAAAAAGTAAAAACACACAACTACATGAAAATGACCCGGCGACAATTAGAAGGACAACGATAAATCTGATAAACGAAAAAACTTTTCCAATCCGGTTGGCCACCGTGGAAAAATATGGCCAAAACACCCCATTTTCAAAAAATTTTGAACTAAATCAAAATGTAAATGTAAATGGAAATGAAAATTATAAGAAAATTGTAAATGACAAAGAAAATGAAAATCAATATGATAATGAAAATGAAAATATAAATCAGAATGTAACTATTCAAACAACTATAAATGAAAATAACTTAACTAAAAGAAATACATCTCATACATACTTTAATACGAATAAAAATCCTACTAAAGAAAATTACAAAACTAAGCAATTAAATGAAGCACATAACACGAATGAAATTTATTTATGTACACTAAACACTCAGTCACTTATATCGGAAGAAAAAATGGTGCAATTAGAAGAAGCTTTGTCCAAAATTAAATGGGATATAATAGGTCTTGCAGAAGTTAGAAGAAACGAAGAAAAAATCATAGAAAGAACTGATGGCACACTTTTTGCATACATTGGGCAAACTAAAGGTCTTTATGGTGTCGGCTTTTTAATACGGAAACAATGGGTAAAAAATATAATCGAAATTAAATGTTTCAATGAAAGAATTATAGGTCTTAAAATAAAAATTGGAAAAACATGTTGTACAATTATTCAAGTTTACGCACCAACTGAAAACTCAACAAACGAACAATTAGAAGAATTTTACGATAGTCTGGATATTGCAATAGAATACTTCAAATCAGAAATTATAACAATAATTGGTGATTTTAATAGTAAAATTGGTTTTGCTCGCCATGGTGAAGAACAGATTCTTGGTCCTTACGGATATGGTTCTAGAAATAATCATGGTGATCGCTTAATTCAATGGATATGGCAACATCACTTCACTATAGGAAATACATTGTTTAGCAAGAAAAATCAAAAGAAATGGACATGGAAATCTCCTGGTGGATTGTATAAAAACGAAATAGATTTTATAATAACAAACAATCGTAATGTACTTCAAGAGCTCGGTATACCTGGGCACTGCGATCTTAACAGGTCACTCTATGTTGCGGGATCATGCCTACAAAATCCGGCGCTATGAAGTGCACGTCTGTAGGGGGTGCGGTGAGGATAGAGAGACTATTGAACACTTCCTGTGTCATTGTCCCTGCCTCATGCACCTACGTTATAAATGCTTTGGTGCCTATCTCCTGAACGAACTGAGCGAAGCGGGGGTTCATGGATGGCAACAAATATGTAAATTCGGAAAAGATAGCGGATGGCTCACAACCGCAACAGCGGGAGTGACATGAAGGTTCTTCGCACCGAGGGGTACAATGGGCCTAGTTCTGGCCTGAGTGCTTGAGTCCTTCACGGACTCCCCTCTTTCAATCCATCCATCCATCCAATGTACTTCAAGATGTTGAAATATTAAATAAATTTGAATTTGAATCTGATCATAGACTGTTAAGAAGTAAGCTGAGAATTAATCATAAAACGAGAAATTTGATTAAAACTGGAAAATATATACCAAAAAAATTATCAATGGAGAATGTCATACAATACAAAAACAATATACAGATTGAATATGATGAGCACAATTTATCTCAGAATATACAGAGTGAATATAATCAGCTAGAAAAGGTTATAAAATTAGCCGCAAAAAATCATATTTTGAAAGCGAGTAATCCGAAAGAAAATAAAATATCAAATAATACTAAACAACTTATTCAAAGAAGAGAACTACTTAGAAATAAAGAAATTTTATCTGTTGAAGAAAAATGTGGATTAAAATCTGTACGTAAAATAATTAAAAAACAAATAAAAGAAGATATTAGAATTTTTGATGAAAATAATATTATACAAATATTAAGCTCTACAAACTCTATTAAAAAAGCAAAAAATAGTTTAAGAAATGGGAAAGAATGGATTTTGGGATTAACTAATAATAAGTTTATGCAAGATGGTGATAGACAAAAAATCAACAAAACAGCCTCTGTATTTTATGCAGAGTTATACACTTCGGCGATACCAACATCAGAAGGACAAGTCTTTAATCCAAATATAAACAATAACAACAATGAACTAAATATACCAAATTTTTTAACAAGTGAAATTGAAGCTGTAATACATGATTTGAAAAATGAAAAAAGCTCCGGAAGCGATGATATATCTGCTGAAATGTTAAAGTATGGTGGTACTCCTTTATTAAATTGGTTGAATAAAATTTTTAATGATATCATGAATACAGAAGAGATACCTGTACAATGGACAACGGCATATATAATTCTATTGCATAAAAAGGGAAAAAGATATGATATTAATAATTATAGACCAATAAGTTTAATATCTACTATTTATAAAGTGTTTGCTAAATGTGTGTATAAGAGAATATGCTGTACCTTAGTTGAAAATCAACCTGTTGAACAAGCAGGTTTTCGTCCAGGTTTTTCTACAACAGACCATTTGCAAAGTACAAACCAAGTCATAGAAAAATGTAATGAGTACCAAATAAAATTATATATAGCTTTTATAGATTTTTCCAAAGCATTCGATTCTGTTGAACACTATTTTATATGGAAAACTCTACAAAACCAAGGCGTACACCCAAAATGGATACGTTTATTTAAAAACTTATATAATAGTAGCACAGCAACAGTAAAAACAGGTTGTTTAGGTGAACCTTTCAGGCAAACAAGAGGAGTTAGACAAGGTGACCCACTGTCACCGGGATTTTTACGGCTGTATTACAAGAAATTTTTAAAGAACTGGACTGGAAAAATTATGGTCTAATGATTAATGGTACTCGTCTTACAAATTTAAGATTTGCTGATGACATTCGCGACATCACCAGAACAACTTCAACAAATGATATGTGATTTAAACAATAAATGTAAAAATATTGGCTTATCTATGAATAAATCAAAGACGAAAATAATGACTAATGCGAACGAAATACCAATATTGTTAGATGGAGAGCGTTTAGAATATGTACAGGAATATGTATATCTAGGTCAACTTGTTTCTTTTGTTAATAGAGAAAATAAAGAAATTGAACGTCGAATAGCAAATGGTTGGAAGCAGTTTTGGAATATTAAGAACTTAATCACCCCTAATATTTCAAAAGAGTTTAGAAAAAATATTTTCGATTCTGCAGTGCTTCCTGTTCTAACATATGGTAGCCAAACATGGAGTAATAACAACATGATCCTACACAAGCTACAAGTATGTCAACGTTCGATGGAACGAAGTTTATTAAAAATTAGCCGTCGACAAAGAATTAAAAATATAAATATCCGCAACATAACAGGATTCACAGATGTTATAGAAAGATCGAGGAAACTGAAATGGGACTGGGCGGGACACATAATGAGGATGCAGGATGATAGATGGACCAAAAAAACAACTGAATGGGTACCTTTAGATAAGAAGAGAAAAGTCGGTCGCCAGCAAAAAAGATGGAGAGACGAGCTTGTTAATTTTGATCGACATTGGTTTCGAAAAGCACAAGAAAGAAGTAGGTGGAAAACTATGGGGGAGGCTTTTGCCTTATTTAATTTTTAATTTAATAATATTTTTAAATTTAAATTTTTAATCTATTAATAGTAATACATATTTAGTAATTACAGTAAATAATTAAATAAATTATTTTATTCAAAATGTATGTCTCAATTGGAATTAAACTATTAAAATGAATTGTAAATGAAGAATAAAATAAATAAATTAAATAGCTGAATAGCTAATAATAATAATAATAATAATATTTTTCATTAATTTTTCAATATTTCAATAATTTTTGAGGACGGGTGACCTTGAATTCGCAGGCGACAGCGGCGGGAAGTATGTAGCGTTCTTTTCAGAATAGCGAAGCCTGATGCTAGGTGGTAACCTGCTAATTCAAGTCGTGACTTGTAATATTATTATTTTTTTTTTTTTTTTAGTTTTTATTTTATTTTTATATTTTTCATATTTTTTTAATTAGACTAGCTCGAATTGGTGGGTGACATCGGAAGGAGGTAGTAGCGTTCTTTTTAGAATAGCGAAGCCTGATGCTGGTGGTAACTTGCTAACTCGAGTGTTTTTTTTATTATTTTTTAGTAGTTATATTTTTAACTATTTATTTTTACTGCTTGTATTAAGCAGATCGTGTTTAATCTATGCTAACATTTATTTGTTTAGGTGATGGTAACAGCTAAGCACCAGAGCTTAATCCATTGCGGACAGTAAATTTTTTCTCAGCATGTGGAGAAAGTGCAAGAGTACAAGCATATTGATAAAGATATTCTGTTTGCTATGAGTGTCAACGTTCTTAGTATATGTACCTACTAACAATATCTCTCTATATGCTTGTTTTCGCTGATCCAAACAAATAATACAATTCCTTCATAAGTCCCCATCATTCTGAAAGGGTTAATGAGGCTTACGTTGTGAATTAAGTTGGATTAGATACTCTATTATTATTATTATTAGTACTATTATAAATTGTTATTATTTTAAAAAGTCGTTCATCAATGTCTCCTTTAACTTTGTCAACATTCATAATTCGTAAATGTTCGTTAAGTCTTTCAATGTCACTATTGCCTGTCTTAATTGCGGGTGTAGTTTGATGAAAGTTAATATTATTCTCCTTCAAAAATAAACCGATTGCATTTTGCACTATACGAGTTTCTCCATCTGATACTAATTTATTCATTTTACCTAGAAATTGAATTCTTTGTTTTACAGCTTCTAATATAGATATCCACGTCCGATCATTTAATTTGTGAAGGGTAGCATATTTGGAAAATTTATCTATAGTAGTAAGGTAAGCTTTATTTCTTTCCGGAAACCATATATCCATATGAACGATATCATTAAATTTGTTTGGAGTTTCAGTTATACTAAACGCCAGTTTTTGAGGATTGCGATCATGCTTCGCAAGATTGCATATTTCACAATTATTTATAATAAGATTTGGATAGTAGTATTTTTCTTTAATCTCAGAAAATACTTCATTAATACCCCTATGATTCTTTTCTAAATGCTCTTTTTTTATTATTGTTAAAATTGCAATTATATCTGATATATCTTCCAATTTTTTTGAAGACTTCAGAATTTTGAGATTTTTATTACTAGAAAAATATTTTTTATAAGTATCTTGGAATTTTAGATATAAGTTTGTATCTTCACAAAATATACACATTATTCCTTTGTCTATTATAACTTTTTTCATGATATCTAGTAGGTTACTTTCTTTGGTAATTTTTATTTTATTTTGGCATTCTTTATGCACAATTTTAATTTTAAAATTTTCTTTATTAGCATATTCAATATAAATTTGATTTTTATACAAATTAATTGGTCTTTCTGTAAATCAAATCAATTCCATCATCTACTGCACTATGAATAGTAGCGGCAGTTGATATATTTTCATCATTATCACTATTTATTATTTCGCCGTTATTTAAGATATCTACTTGATCAATATTAAATAAAAATGATATATTAATGTCAAAATCAGATGCTGATGCTTCTTCGCTATCACATTGTTCTTGAACATTTTTATTATCTTCGATTCTAGACAGACCGTCGGCAACATTATTTTGTTTGCCTTTAACATATTCGATATTAAAATCGAATTCATTCAATCGAATTTTCCATCTTACAATTTGGTTCTTTTAACCCATTCAGCCAAATAAGTGGTCTGTGGTCAGTTTTTATGGTAAAACGCCGACCATAAAGATAAGCAAGAAGCTTGTTGTGTCGACCAAATAATAGCTAATAATTCTTTTTCAATTGTTGAATAATTTTTTTCGTGTTTATTTCATGTACGCGAGATATAAGCTATTGGAAGATTATTTTGTGTTAAAACGCCACCAATAGCAAAGTTGGAAGCATCCGTAGTTAAGACAAAAGGTTTTTCGAAATCTGGGTATACTAGAATTGGATGCGTTGTTAAAAGACATTTTAGCTTTTTGAAAGAGTTTTCGTACTCTACATCTTTTGGATTTATTTTCATTCCTTTTTGTAAGTATTTTGTTATAGGATATGCAATTTTAGCATAATCTTTCATAAATTTTCTATAATATCCAGTTATTCCTAAGAAACTTTTGATTTCTTTATGAGTTTTTGGTAAATTAATTTTAAGAATTGCTTCGATTTTCTTTGGGTTTGGTTTTATACCATTGTCAGTTATAACATGACCCAAGAATTCAGTTTCGCGACAGAAAAATGAACATTTGTCTAATTGGACTTTTAAATTAACAGATGCAAGTCTGCTCAGAATTTTTTGTAATGAATCAATATGTTCCTGAAGAGAAGTGGAAAATATTAGAATATCATCCATGTAAACAATACAAATTTTATTTATATAATTTCCTAAAAGATCGTTCATCATTTTTTGAAAGGTACTAGGCGCGTTTTTTAAAGCGAAAGGCATTCTAAGAAATTCGTAGTGACCCGTAGATGTAGAAAAAGCAGTTTTTGCGCGATCTTTAGGTTCGACTTCGATTTGATGGAATCCTTTTGCAAGGTCTAATGTGGTAAAATAATTCGCTTTGCCTAATTTTTCAAATGCTTCATCGATATTTGGAAACCTATTTTCGATTGTAATTTCGTTTAGTTTCCGGTAATCGATGACTATACGCCAATTTTGTTTACCATTGCGGTCTAACTTTTTTGGGACAACCCAAATTGGAGAATTGTATGGAGATTTTGAGTTTTGAATAATTTTATTATCTAACATTTCTTTTATTTGTTTGTCTACTTCAATTCTATGTATTTCAGGATAACGATACAATTTGGAATATATTGGAATTTCGTTTTTTGTTTCTATTGAATGTTTAATTTTATTTGTAAAAGTAAGATCATCGTCTTCTTTATAAAAAACGTTTTTATTATTTAGGATAATTTTTTTTAATGATTTTTGTTCTTCAGAATTCAAATGGTTCATTTGAATATGATTTAATAAATTTGAGTTGTTTATTTCGTTTGAAAATAAATCAACTTCTTCATTTTTATAACTATTTTCGAAATAATTTTCTTCGCTTTCATTAAGAAAAAAGGGTATTTTAGCATTTCGCGTTTCTAAAATATGATTTTTATAATCAATTATCGCGTTTAAAGGTGTCAAAATATTATTTCCAATAAGACTATCGTATTTAGTATGAAATTGTAATTCCAAGAATTCAACAAAATGATTTTTTTCATTAAAAATGTCAAAAATTGGAAATCTATTTTTAACATTTGAATGACAACTATGATTTAATGTTTTTAAACGTAGATTCCATTTAGGTTGGCAAAGATTTGGATTAATTATACTGAGTTCGGCCCCAGTATCTATAATAAATTTAAGGTTTTTTATAGGATTTTTTATTACTATATAGGGTAACTGTTTAAGAGGATTTTCTCCCGAAAATTTGGTTCTATTTCATTATTTGAAATATCCATAGGTTCAGTATTATCATGTTTTAAAGATCGATTAGAATTTCTAGTTTGATTAGACCGATTATTATACGTATTTCTAGAACGGTTATCAAAATTATTTTCTTGTCTATTTACAACAGTATGAGAATTATATTTATTCGTTTTATTATTAGTATTTGTATTATTATTATTATTATTGTTGGGATGATAATTATGATTGTATTTATAAATATGATTATTATCCTTTTTATTTTTATAATAATCATTTTTGAAAACTTTATTGCCATTTGGGCCATTTTTATGATAATCACCACTCCTAATAATTGAAAAAGCATCGTCTAGTGTTGCAGGATTTCTGCTAAACACTATGCTACGAGCTGGTTCAGGTAGGTTATTTTTAAAGGTTTGTAAAGCAATTCTTTGATTACTTTCAATAACCTCGTTTCTTACAGAACCTTCCTTTAAAATATAGTAGTTATTTAATCTACAGAGAAAACTATTAATTCGTGTATAAAAATTCTCGATATTTGTGACAACACGGGTAGATCTAAGTTTATCTATAAGAACATCGGAGTTTAATTTTTCTCCATGATTTTTGATTAATATGTCTTTTATTTCTGTCCATTTATTTATATTACCATGTCTTCGTAATGTAGTTTTAGCGTCATCTGTTATTTTGTCTCTAATATAACACATAAGAACTGATTTATTAAATTCATTCAGAGTATCTAAAGAAGGTACTAAATTGTCTATTCTTTCTATAAACTCCGGTAGAGAATTTTTATCTTTACCATCAAAGGGAGTTATGTTACTAATGAACTCTAACAAGATTTTAAATTTATCAACAGCATTTAATTCTTCCATTTTCAAAATTGTATTTTTTGAATTTTATGTATAAAAATTTTAATATGTATTTGACTTTAATTAAAACAAAAAACTATAAAAATTTGATATTTAATAATGAAATTATATTTTTTTCTTTCAATATTTTAATTCGTAGAATTTATTTTGTAGGATATTTATTATTTAAAATTTCTTAAATTTAAAAATATTTAATTTAGAATATTCACTTTAAAATATTTATTACTTAGCAAAATAAACTACAATAATTAAATGGAATTTAAATATAACTCACTACGACATTTTTTCTGGTTGATATTCTGTAATATTCTGTAATTGTTGATTATTTTGTCCAATGTTGAAATAACGTTGATACTTGTTGTTCTATGATGAAATATTTTGATGATTGCTGTTGTACGATGAGATATTTTGATGACTGCTGTTTTATGATGAAATATTTGATGGTTGTTGCTTTATGATGAAATAGTTGATTTCTATTCACTTTTTTTTCACTTGTATTATATATTTTTCGTTATTATTTTATCGCATTAATTTATTTTAGATATAAGCGATTTATTTATTGGTAATTTATTGATTTTTTTTTGTTTGTTTAAAAAAAAATACTTTTATTTTAATGTTCGTGATAAATTGTCTGTTTAGTTCGGAGAATAGTAAAATTTATGTTATTTTATTTCTCGACTTCTTAGATCAATTTAATATACACGCACTATATTTATTTTAACACATTTAATTTGATGTTAAAAAAAAATTATTTTTATAAATCACAACTTTTTTTTTTTTATTTAAAATTAGTGATTTTTATATTTAATTTATTGCCCATAGGTGGGTTTACCGACTGCGCCAGAAACAACTTTATTAGTTGGAGTTAATGTAAAAACTGATTTATTTAATTTATTTAATTAATTATTACAACTGAGTTACACAAACAATTCTTAATATTTTAGCTTAGTATCTAATTTCACCTAATTATAAGAAAAGCAACGTTAAATCGTGAGAACGATTTTACGCTTATGTTAGCTTTTTAAGCTAGCATGAGAAAATAAGTACGCTTATGTTAGCTTTTTAAGCTAGCATGAGAAAATAAGAAATTAGTAAAATGCATGTGCAGGAAATGGGTGCTATATGAAACCGTATATAACAATATCCTTTCCACAAAAATTATGACGGACTTATTGGTAACGATATCTAAGATATCTAAGTTATTTAAGATATCTACTTGATCAATATTAAATAAAAATGATTTATATTAATGTCAAAATCAGATGCTGATGCTTCGTCGCTATCACATTGTTCTTGAACATTTTTATTATCTTCGATTCTAGACAGACCATCGGCAACATTATTTTGTTTGCCTTTAACATATTCGATATTAAAATCGAATTCATTCAATCGAATTTTCCATCTTACAATTTGGTTCTTTTAACCCATTCAGCCAAATAAGTGGTCTGTGGTCAGTTTTTATGGTAAAACGCCGACCATAAAGATAAGCAAGAAGCTGTTGTGTCGACCAAATAATAGCTAATAATTCTTTTTCAATTGTTGAATAATTTTTTTCGTGTTTATTTCATGTACGCGAGATATAAGCTATTGGAAGATTATTTTGTGTTAAAACGCCACCAATAGCAAAGTTGGAAGCATCCGTAGTTAAGACAAAAGGTTTTTCGAAATCTGGGTATACTAGAATTGGATGCGTTGTTAAAAGACATTTTAGCTTTTTGAAAGAGTTTTCGTACTCTACATCTTTTGGATTTATTTTCATTCCTTTTTGTAAGTATTTTGTTATAGGATATGCAATTTTAGCATAATCTTTCATATATTTTCTATAATATCCAGTTATTCCTAAGAAACTTTTGATTTCTTTATGAGTTTTTGGTAAATTAATTTTAAGAATTGCTTCGATTTTCTTTGGGTTTGGTTTTATACCATTGTCAGTTATAACATGACCCAAGAATTCAGTTTCGCGACAGAAAAATGAACATTTGTCTAATTGGACTTTTAAATTAACAGATGCAAGTCTGTTCAGAATTTTTTGTAATGAATCAATATGTTCCTGAAGAGAAGTGGAAAATATTAGAATATCATCCATGTAAACAATACAAATTTTATTTATATAATTTCCTAAAAGATCGTTCATCATTTTTTGAAAGGTACTAGGCGCGTTTTTTAAAGCGAAAGGCATTCTAAGAAATTCGTAGTGACCCGTAGATGTAGAAAAAGCAGTTTTTGCGCGATCTTTAGGTTCGACTTCGATTTGATGGAATCCTTTTGCAAGGTCTAATGTGGTAAAATAATTCGCTTTGCCTAATTTTTCAAATGCTTCATCGATATTTGGAAACCTATTTTCGATTGTAATTTCGTTTAGTTTCCGGTAATCGATGACTATACGCCAATTTTGTTTACCATTGCGGTCTAACTTTTTTGGGACAACCCAAATTGGAGAATTGTATGGAGATTTTGAGTTTTGAATAATTTAATTATCTAACATTTCTTTTATTTGTTTGTCTACTTCAATTCTATGTATTTCAGGATAACGATACAATTTGGAATATATTGGAATTTCGTTTTTTGTTTCTATTGAATGTTTAATTTTATTTGTAAAAGTAAGATCATCGTCTTCTTTATAAAAAACGTTTTTATTATTTAGGATAATTTTTTTTAATGATTTTTGTTCTTCAGAATTCAAATGGTTCATTTGAATATGATTTAATAAATTTGAGTTGTTTATTTCGTTTGAAAATAAATCAACTTCTTCATTTTTATAACTATTTTCGAAATAATTTTCTTCGCTTTCATTAAGAAAAAAGGGTATTTTAGCATTTCGCGTTTCTAAAATATGATTTTTATAATCAATTATCGCGTTTAAAGGTGTCAAAATATTATTTCCAATAAGACCATCGTATTTAGTATGAAATTGTAATTCCAAGAATTCAACAAAATGATTTTTTTCATTAAAAATGTCAAAAATTGGAAATCTATTTTTAACATTTGAATGACAACTATGATTTAATGTTTTTAAACGTAGATTCCATTTAGGTTGGCAAAGATTTGGATTAATTATACTGAGTTCGGCCCCAGTATCTATAATAAATTTAAGGTTTTTTATAGGATTTTTTATTACTATATAGGGTAACTGTTTAAGAGGCTTTTCTCCCGAAAATTTGGTTCTATTTCATTATTTGAAATATCCATAGGTTCAGTATTATCATGTTTTAAAGATCGATTAGAATTTCTAGTTTGATTAGACCGATTATTATACGTATTTCTAGAACGGTTATCAAAATTATTTTCTTGTCTATTTACAACAGTATGAGAATTATATTTATTCGTTTTATTATTAGTATTTGTATTATTATTATTATTATTGTTGGGATGATAATTATGATTGTATTTATAAATATGATTATTATCCTTTTTATTTTTATAATAATCATTTTTGAAAACTTTATTGCCATTTGGGCCATTTTTATGATAATCACCACTCCTAATAATTGAAAAAGCATCGTCTAGTGTTGCAGGATTTCTGCTAAACACTATGCTACGAGCTGGTTCAGGTAGGTTATTTTTAAAGGTTTGTAAAGCAATTCTTTGATTACTTTCAATAACCTCGTTTCTTACAGAACCTTCCTTTAAAATATAGTAGTTATTTAATCTACAGAGAAAACTATTAATACGTGTATAAAATCTTCGATATTTGTGACAACACGGGTAGATCTAAGTTTATCTATAAGAACATCGGAGTTTAATTTTTCTCCATGATTTTTGATTAATATGTCTTTTATTTCTGTCCATTTATTTATATTACCATGTCTTCGTAATGTAGTTTTAGCGTCATCTGTTATTTTGTTTCTAATATAACCCATAAGAACTGATTTATTAAATTCATTCAGAGTATCTAAAGAAGGTACTAAAATTGTCTAGTCTTTCTATAAACTCCGGTAGAGAATTTTTATCTTTACCATCAAAGGGAGTTATGTTACTAATGAACTCTAACAAGATTTTAAATTTATCAACAGCATTTAATTCTTCCATTTTCAAAATTGTATTTTTTGAATTTTATGTATAAAAATTTTAATATGTATTTGACTTTAATTAAAACAAAAAACTATAAAAATTTGATATTTAATAATGAAATTATATTTTTTTCTTTCAATATTTTAATTCGTAGAATTTATTTTGTAGGATATTTATTATTTAAAATTTCTTAAATTTAAAAATATTTAATTTAGAATATTCACTTTAAAATATTTATTACTTAGCAAAATAAACTACAATAATTAAATAGAATTTAAATATAACTCACTACGACCTTTTTTCTGGTTGATATTCTGTAATATTCTGTAATTGTTGATTATTTTGTCCAATGTTGAAATAACGTTGATACTTGTTGTTCTATGATGAAATATTTTGATGATTGCTGTTGTACGATGAGATATTTTGATGACTGCTGTTTTATGATGAAATATTTGATGGTTGTTGCTTTATGATGAAATAGTTGATTTCTATTCACTTTTTTTTCACTTGTATTATATATTTTTCGTTATTATTTTATCGCATTAATTTATTTTAGATATAAGCGATTTATTTATTGGTAATTTATTGATTTTTTTTTGTTTGTTTAAAATAAATACTTTTATTTTAATGTTCGTGATAAATTGTCTGTTTAGTTCGGAGAATAGTAAAATTTATGTTATTTTATTTCTCGACTTCTTAGATCAATTTAATATACACGCACTATATTTATTTTAACACATTTAATTTGATGTTAAAAAAAAATTATTTTTATAAATCACAACTTTTTTTTTTTTATTTAAAATTAGTGATTTTTATATTTAATTTATTGCCCATAGGTGGGTTTACCGACTGCGCCAGAAACAACTTTATTAGTTGGAGTTAATGTAAAAACTGATTTATTTAATTTATTTAATTAATTATTACAACTGAGTTACACAAACAATTCTTAATATTTTAGCTTAGTATCTAATTTCACCTAATTATAAGAAAAGCAACGTTAAATCGTGAGAACGATTTTACGCTTATGTTAGCTTTTTAAGCTAGCATGAGAAAATAAGTACGCTTATGTTAGCTTTTTAAGCTAGCATGAGAAAATAAGAAATTAGTAAAATGCATGTGCAGGAAATGGGTGCTATATGAAACCGTATATAACAATATCCTTTCCACAAAAATTATGACGGACTTATTGGTAACGATATCTAAGATATCTAAGTTATTTAAGATATCTACTTGATCAATATTAAATAAAAATGATTTATATTAATGTCAAAATCAGATGCTGATGCTTCGTCGCTATCACATTGTTCTTGAACATTTTTATTATCTTCGATTCTAGACAGACCATCGGCAACATTATTTTGTTTGCCTTTAACATATTCGATATTAAAATCGAATTCATTCAATCGAATTTTCCATCTTACAATTTGGTTCTTTTAACCCATTCAGCCAAATAAGTGGTCTGTGGTCAGTTTTTATGGTAAAACGCCGACCATAAAGATAAGCAAGAAGCTGTTGTGTCGACCAAATAATAGCTAATAATTCTTTTTCAATTGTTGAATAATTTTTTTCGTGTTTATTTCATGTACGCGAGATATAAGCTATTGGAAGATTATTTTGTGTTAAAACGCCACCAATAGCAAAGTTGGAAGCATCCGTAGTTAAGACAAAAGGTTTTTCGAAATCTGGGTATACTAGAATTGGATCCGTTGTTAAAAGACATTTTAGCTTTTTGAAAGAGTTTTCTCGTACTCTACATCTTTTGGATTTATTTTCATTCCTTTTTGTAAGTATTTTGTTATAGGATATGCAATTTTAGCATAATCTTTCATATATTTTCTATAATATCCAGTTATTCCTAAGAAACTTTTGATTTCTTTATGAGTTTTTGGTAAATTAATTTTAAGAATTGCTTCGATTTTCTTTGGGTTTGGTTTTATACCATTGTCAGTTATAACATGACCCAAGAATTCAGTTTCGCGACAGAAAAATGAACATTTGTCTAATTGGACTTTTAAATTAACAGATGCAAGTCTGTTCAGAATTTTTTGTAATGAATCAATATGTTCCTGAAGAGAAGTGGAAAATATTAGAATATCATCCATGTAAACAATACAAATTTTATTTATATAATTTCCTAAAAGATCGTTCATCATTTTTTGAAAGGTACTAGGCGCGTTTTTTAAAGCGAAAGGCATTCTAAGAAATTCGTAGTGACCCGTAGATGTAGAAAAAGCAGTTTTTGCGCGATCTTTAGGTTCGACTTCGATTTGATGGAATCCTTTTGCAAGGTCTAATGTGGTAAAATAATTCGCTTTGCCTAATTTTTCAAATGCTTCATCGATATTTGGAAACCTATTTTCGATTGTAATTTCGTTTAGTTTCCGGTAATCGATGACTATACGCCAATTTTGTTTACCATTGCGGTCTAACTTTTTTGGGACAACCCAAATTGGAGAATTGTATGGAGATTTTGAGTTTTGAATAATTTTATTATCTAACATTTCTTTTATTTGTTTGTCTACTTCAATTCTATGTATTTCAGGATAACGATACAATTTGGAATATATTGGAATTTCGTTTTTTGTTTCTATTGAATGTTTAATTTTATTTGTAAAAGTAAGATCATCGCCTTCTTTATAAAAAACGTTTTTATTATTTAGGATAATTTTTTTTAATGATTTTTGTTCTTCAGAATTCAAATGGTTCATTTGAATATGATTTAATAAATTTGAGTTGTTTATTTCGTTTGAAAATAAATCAACTTCTTCATTTTTATAACTATTTTCGAAATAATTTTCTTCGCTTTCATTAAGAAAAAAGGGTATTTTGGCATTTCGCGTTTCTAAAATATGATTTTTATAATCAATTATCGCGTTTAAAGGTGTCAAAATATTATTTCCAAAAGACCATCGTATTTAGTATGAAATTGTAATTCCAAGAATTCAACAAAATGATTTTTTTCATTAAAAATGTCAAAAATTGGAAATCTATTTTTAACATTTGAATGACAACTATGATTTAATGTTTTTAAACGTAGATTCCATTTAGGTTGGCAAAGATTTGGATTAATTATACTGAGTTCGGCCCCAGTATCTATAATAAATTTAAGGTTTTTTATAGGATTTTTTATTACTATATAGGGTAACTGTTTAAGAGGCTTTTCTCCCGAAAATTTGGTTCTATTTCATTATTTGAAATATCCATAGGTTCAGTATTATCATGTTTTAAAGATCGATTAGAATTTCTAGTTTGATTAGACCGATTATTATACGTATTTCTAGAACGGTTATCAAAATTATTTTCTTGTCTATTTACAACAGTATGAGAATTATATTTATTCGTTTTATTATTAGTATTTGTATTATTATTATTATTATTGTTGGGATGATAATTATGATTGTATTTATAAATATGATTATTATCCTTTTTATTTTTATAATAATCATTTTTGAAAACTTTATTGCCATTTGGGCCATTTTTATGATAATCACCACTCCTAATAATTGAAAAAGCATCGTCTAGTGTTGCAGGATTTCTGCTAAACACTATGCTACGAGCTGGTTCAGGTAGGTTATTTTTAAAGGTTTGTAAAGCAATTCTTTGATTACTTTCAATAACCTCGTTTCTTACAGAACCTTCCTTTAAAATATAGTAGTTATTTAATCTACAGAGAAAACTATTAATTCGTGTATAAAAATCTTCGATATTTGTGACAACACGGGTAGATCTAAGTTTATCTATAAGAACATCGGAGTTTAATTTTTCTCCATGATTTTTGATTAATATGTCTTTTATTTCTGTCCATTTATTTATATTACCATGTCTTCGTAATGTAGTTTTAGCGTCATCTGTTATTTTGTCTCTAATATAACCCATAAGAACTGATTTATTAAATTCATTCAGAGTATCTAAAGAAGGTACTAAATTGTCTAGTCTTTCTATAAACTCCGGTAGAGAATTTTTATCTTTACCATCAAAGGGAGTTATGTTACTAATGAACTCTAACAAGATTTTAAATTTATCAACAGCATTTAATTCTTCCATTTTCAAAATTGTATTTTTTGAATTTTATGTATAATAATTTTAATATGTATTTGACTTTAATTAAAACAAAAAACTATAAAAATTTGATATTTAATAATGAAATTATATTTTTTTCTTTCAATATTTTAATTCGTAGAATTTATTTTGTAGGATATTTATTATTTAAAATTTCTTAAATTTAAAAATATTTAATTTAGAATATTCACTTTAAAATATTTATTACTTAGCAAAATAAACTACAATAATTAAATAGAATTTAAATATAACTCACTACGACCTTTTTTCTGATTGATATTCTGTAATATTCTGTAATTGTTGATTATTTTGTCCAATGTTGAAATAACGTTGATACTTGTTGTTCTATGATGAAATATTTTGATGATTGCTGTTGTACGATGAGATATTTTGATGACTGCTGTTTTATGATGAAATATTTGATGGTTGTGGCTTTATGATGAAATAGTTGATTTCTATTCACTTTTTTTTCACTTGTATTATATATTTTTCGTTATTATTTTATCGCATTAATTTATTTTAGATATAAGCGATTTATTTATTGGTAATTTATTGATTTTTTTTTGTTTGTTTAAAAAAAAATACTTTTATTTTAATGTTCGTGATAAATTGTCTGTTTAGTTCGGAGAATAGTAAAATTTATGTTATTTTATTTCTCGACTTCTTAGATCAATTTAATATACACGCACTATATTTATTTTAACACATTTAATTTGATGTTAAAAAAAAATTATTTTTATAAATCACAACTTTTTTTTTTTATTTAAAATTAGTGATTTTTATATTTAATTTATTGCCCATAGGTGGGTTTACCGACTGCGCCAGAAACAACTTTATTAGTTGGAGTTAATGTAAAAACTGATTTATTTAATTTATTTAATTAATTATTACAACTGAGTTACACAAACAATTCTTAATATTTTAGCTTAGTATCTAATTTCACCTAATTATAAGAAAAGCAACGTTAAATCGTGAGAACGATTTTACGCTTATGTTAGCTTTTTAAGCTAGCATGAGAAAATAAGTACGCTTATGTTAGCTTTTTAAGCTAGCATGAGAAAATAAGAAATTAGTAAAATGCATGTGCAGGAAATGGGTGCTATATGAAACCGTATATAACAATATCCTTTCCACAAAAATTATGATGGTCTTATTGGTAACGATATCTTAAGATCACTTAAAATTAAAATTAATTATGAAAACCAGATTGTTAAAACAATAAATAAAGAAATAAACTTATTTTTTACCAATCGGAAACAAATTTTTAATATCCAGTTTAAAACGAAAGGTGATTTCGAAGTTGTCTTCCATGTTTTACAAAAAGATGGCTTGGCTTATCTCGAGGAAATGAAGTCCTTAGATAACAAAGTAACCATTCAAGAAGGAATTTACAATGTAGAAAAATATAAAAAATGAGTACAAAATGGTAATGCAGATACATTATCACGTATTGAAATAAATCACTTCAAACCAACCGAAGTAACAAACCGAAAATAACCGAAACACCAAAGTCTCCAAATGAAATTGTACATGCAGATGTTTTTTATACGTTAGGTAAAAATATGTTTGTTACATTTACTGATAAATTCAGTAAGCTTGCCCAAGCTATAAAAATAAACGCAAGAACTTGGACAGAATTTAGAAGAACAATATTACAATATATTTCCGCGGAAGGGAAAATAAAAAAAATAGTAGTAGACAATGCATTAGGATTTAAAGCAATACCGCTAATACAATTTTTTAAAAATGAAGACACACATTGAGATACATTTTATATCCAGTAATAACCATACTTCGAATGCTAATGTTGAAAGATTTTATAATACCATCAACGAACACTTAAGACTTTTAAGACATGACGAAAACAAAGATATCGAAAGTGTCGAAGAAAAAATATTAAAAATTATTTTATTTTACAATAATACGATTCATTCTACAACAAACCATAAACCAATTGATTTTAATAATAGAAATATAAATATAGAAGAATATGTCACTATTAGGGAAAGAATGATAAAAATTAAAGAAAAAGTTATTATTAATTTGAATAGAGATAGGACATACGTTGAAATAGAATCAGCACCCATCTTTTTAGAGATACCAGGGGAGGGAAAAATCATGCTAAATTCAGGAAAATAGAATCAGAAATATTAGACGAAAATCATATAATAGACAAAGACAATGGATTAAAGTATTATAAAACTCACTTAAAAAAGAATAATATTGTTTCAAAACAATAATTCCCCGTCAACCGAATCAAAAATACCAAAACGAAAAGACGATTTTCTATTGCAGGCAACAATGATACGAGTAATAACATTCCTAACTGTTCTAATAATTCCGCCCCATCCTGCTCAGGTAATAGACGTGCAAAATGTCGACAACAATAATTTATATCAACTACGATATAAACTTATTGAAAAACCACATAGACGATATAGAACAAATAATACTAACAAGTAGATTCGGCATCCTTTCCAAAAATATCCTTACAGAAAACGAACTAAATTTAATGCCTCACCTAGAATCTTTTAAAGATTTCAAAATTGTTATAGCTTTTCATTCAGAACAAATTATCCTTATTATTTTAATACCTAAATATACCGAAAAGCCAATGTCAGAAATTCTAATTGAATTAATAACGAATAATCAAAATAAATCAATTTTATTAGAAGAATATAAAATACTTATAGATAATAATAATAAAATTTATAACTCATATGTTAAAGACAACCTAAAAAAGAACTTAATAGAAGTAGAAGATAAAGATTGTATTTACAACATAATTAATTTTAGAGAGGCCAATTGTAAAATGCAAATATTTGAAAAACAAGAAATTAAAGAACTAATTTCTGGAATTGTTATAACAAAAAATATTGATAAAACTAAAATTGTACACAATTATAATAATTTGAATGTAAATATATTAGGCAATAATTTGATAAAATATGAAAACTGTAAGTTACAATTAAATAACAGATTATTTGAAAAATTATACAAAAATCCAAGATAAAATTGTTTTACTTTACTATACAAATACGATAAAAGAAAATAAAAAAGTAGATTTGGTTAAATTAAAAGAAATTCATGTTAAAAATATAAATAATAATAGAAAATAATTGAAAAAAATTATAGATAATAAATATCAAGATTATGCAATTAATTTTTCAGTAAACATTTCTATTATATTAATCATAATAATAATAGTAATTAAAACAAATACTTCGTCGGAGCCTCAGACTAACGATATATTTTTAAAGTGGAAATTTTCATTTAAACAAATTTTTTTTTCTGTCTGCAGTGGGATTCTGTAAGCTGTGGAATTGATATTGACATAGAGATTGATATAGATATTGTTATTTGCGATTCTATAAATATTTTGATATCGATAAAATTTTATATTTCATACGATGGCGCTGCAATCGTTTGTGGGCATTGATATCTCGTGTTTCCACATTGATATTTCGTATTCTGTAAAGTTACACATTGATATTTTTCGCGCCGACATAGATATTTTTATCGACAGCCATGTAGGCTGTGTAAATTAAAAGTGAATGTTATTTAATAATTATTTCAATTATTAAATCATTTGTTTTTTTTTTATTCTAAAGAATAGCAATTTAGGCTGTGGAATTAAAACCGGTAAAAAGTTTTTAAGGGTAGTAAAGGTAGTTAAAAAATATTGGTAAGTACCATAAAAGATTTTTATATAAAATTCAATTATTAAATATTTACATTTTATGTTTTTTTTGCTATAGAATATGAATCAAAAAAGGAGGACGAATGGACAGCTTGAATGCCTTATTGATTTTCTATTTATTAATAAGGATTTGGCCAGAAATTAGCTGTCCGGGCCAGCAGCTCATGGAGAATATACACTAAAATGGACTCAAATAACATCGCAGCTAAATTCCTTGGGTGGGCCAATAAAAAACCCTGATGGATGGCGTGAGTGCTGGAGGGACACCAAGTGCCAGGTTTTAAAAGCAGCGAGAGCAGCAAAAAAATATGCCTCTGGTACGGGCGGTAGACCAAAGGCGAAAGATTTAACTCCCATGGAAGAATTTTTTTTAGAAATTTGTGGCCAAGCAGCAATTGAAGGTGTACCAGAAGTAAGGGAGATGTTAGGGTTTACATCTGAAATCCCTTCACATGAATCAGCTGAAGCAATTGCTGCAGAAATTGTGGTTGATGTTGCATTGGTAAGATTTTTAACATAACAAAAAAATTTAATAATTTGATTTTATTTTTTTAATTTTAGGTAAATGAAAATATACCGACCACATCCAGTGCTGTACAAAGCGAAATTGAAACACCAATAATTGTAATAATAATTATTTTACAAATTATAAAAATCGCGTAATAAGTATTATTTTTTTGATTAATTTTAGAATATTGCAACACCACCACCGAGGAAAAGGATGAGATTTGGAAGTGAATCAGATAGGAAAATGGACAAGCTGCTGGAAATAAATGATAATTATTTTAGTCCTTTACAAACTATAAGTGATAGTGATCAATCTGAAAATATTGATATATGAACTTAGAAAAAATAGTTAAAATTAATGTACCACCAATAAATATTTTGAAATCCAATAGTGATGTGATTCATAAATTATTAAAAGATAATTATATTAACGAGTATATGTTAAAAAATATTTCGATTGGCCACAAAGTATTTTGTAGTAATATTAATAGTTTCAACAAAATAGTTGATCTACTAAAAATTAAAAATATGGAATATTTTACATACACTCTAAAACATGAAAAACCTTATAAAGTAATACTTTCAGGTCTCGATAAAATGGACGTTGATGTATTAAAAAATGAACTAATAAAACTTTGTTCAATGTGCTTAGATGTTAAATTAGTTATTAAAAAGACAGTTTACAATAGAGAAATAATATTATATATTGTGTATTTGAAAAACAAATCAATAAAACTAAATGATTTTGTTGTAATTACCTTCTTAGCCTTTTATACTTTTACAAATTCTAACTTCGAATTTGTTGTAATTACCTTCTTAGTCTTTTACACTTCTTTTAATTTTCTTATTAAATGAAAACAATCACTGTTATTTTGTTTTAGTTTTACATTCATTTGTTTATTTTAATTTTATTTAAAATCTCTACTTATAATTCATTTATATTTTATTTAATTTAACTTTCAGTTACAATTTTGTTTATCATCTTTTATTAATTATTAAACTTCAAGTATAATTTTATTTATAACTTTATTAACTATTTTACAAATGATAATTATCAAAATCAACCCGAACAGTTCTAACTTTGAACAACGACTCTCTTTAATTTCTCAAAACTAATTACTTGTTAGTTATCATTTAAATTAAAATATCGCATGCGATATTTGTAAGAAACCAATCAGCGTTCGAATTAAATTTAATTATTTGGCAATCAATTAAGTACAATCGCCCTAAAAGTTCAATATTTTATTTATTGAATTATTCAAATTGTAATTAGACACCGCCGAAAATTCTATTAATTAAAACGATATAAAATAATTTAAAAATTTATGAAATTAATTTTGCTGATTGATTTTTTTTTTTGTAATTTATTTTCAGAAATTAGTTGTGAAGTTGACACAGGGTGTCTCAATTCACAACACCTCCCTTTCCTAGAAGAAATTCAGGATAGGAACTTTGTTCCTCCTTAACATTCAAACTGTATAAGTAATATAAAATATTAAAATTGATTTTTTGATTATAATTTAATTACTTTCAAATTCCTTTTATTTATGATTAATTTTACATTTTATTTTTAATTGATTAAGCTTTACCCCATTAACTATTTTAACAATAGACAAACAAATTTATTTATTTTAGCATAACTTAACTACTTTAATAGATCCCATAAAAAAATCTTATACCATATAAATTGCAAAATTTACTTATTATTTATTATTTAATATTAATTATTAAATAGTTTATTTATTAAAATTACATAATATTTTATTAATTTAGGGGATTATTAAAATAAGTGTACGGGGAGGAATTGCCAATTGTTAATTATTTATATATTTTTTAATCAAAAATTATTATTTGCTAATTAGAGTTATTTAATTAATTTATTTCAATAAGTTAATTAAATAATATTTTTATAATTTAATTTATAAATATATGAATATATTTATAAATTAAAGTTTGATAAATTAATTATTTAATATTAATTATTAAATAGTTTATTTATTAAAATTACATAATATTTTATTAATTTAGGGGATTATTAAAATAAGTGTACGGGGAGGAATTGCCAATTGTTAATTATTTATATATTTTTTAATCAAAAATTATTATTTGCTAATTAGAGTTATTTAATTAATTTATTTCAATAAGTTAATTAAATAATATTTTTTATAATTTAATTTATAAATATATGAATATATTTATAAATTAAAGTTTGATAAATTAATTATTTAATATTAATTATTAAATAGTTTATTTATTAAAATTACATAATATTTTATTAATTTAGGGGATTATTAAAATAAGTGTACGGGGAGGAATTGCCAATTGTTAATTATTTATATATTTTTTAATCAAAAATTATTATTTGCTAATTAAATAACTCTAATTAGCAAATAATAATTTTTGATTAAAAAATATATAAATAATTAACAATTGGCAATTCCTCCCCGTACACTTATTTTAATAATCCCCTAAATAATTTAACATATATATTATTTTTTTGTATGAACCTAAAATATATTTAAACTTATTAATATAATTAAAAGGAATCCTTTTTTCTTTAATGGAAAATTTTTGTACATAAAATAATAAAAAAAAAAATTTTTTTTTTATTTTAAATAAACAAGTTAATACACCCCAAAATGATAATTATTAATTAATATTATATAAAATGAAATTATGTAAGTTTTATGGAAACAAAATTTTTTTTTTTTTTATAATATTTTATATAAAAGGTTCATCATAGTACTCTTAGTCATTGCTTTTACATTAATTCAATTTATTCTTAATTGTGAATAATTTTAATTACTTGTTTTCTTCAACAGATTTCGTGAAACTTATTAGAAAAAATTTAGAAATTTAAATTGAATGTATACTATTTATTATTTTCAATACAAACAACTAACACTATAAAACTTCCTAAACCGCCAGTCTGCCATTTCATTGTCATATCGTGCAAGTTTTTCTTCTCTTCTCTCTTTCTTTCTTCCTCCCATTCTAAACTTAGTTCAGTTAAATTCCGTCCCCGCTTGTCGAATTCCCTGGTTAACTGTTTCACGTTCGTAATTGTTATACCGTTTGTTGAGTTAATTGTAGTTGTGAATTTTCGAATCTGGAGATTCTCCTTCCCCTTAAATGAAATTGGTGGTGGGATCCGCAGTCCCGTATTCGTCTCATTAATTTGTCGTTTGAAAGTATGACGATATGGTATCTCCAGATTTCCCATTATAAATGCACAGTCTTGCTTCAAATTGAGTATACCAATACCTGTCAATACTTCTTTAGCAGTTACTGGTTTGCAATAGCTTGTGAGTTCCTGTTCTTCTATAAACAAATACAACCAAACATTTTCCTTCTGCAGTGGTACCAAATGATTATTCATCACCGAAATAATTTTATATTCGCAATTAATATATTTTCTTAATACATCTTCTTTTTTGTGTTGAAAAATCTCCACAACACAATTATTTATAGGTGGCTGCAGTAGTTTTGGTTGTATTTGTTTACAAAGGATGAAATTAGAACCCCTCTCTATTGCAAAGCAGTTTGCTTCGAACTCATAATTTGAAAAATGTAACGTATGTCCCCATTTGTTACTAGCGATGTAATCCCATTCCAAATTTTACATGGCATAATTGTTGCCTTCTATTTTGACTGGCAGAGCGTATATTTTATTTAATATAAATTGTTCTTTTTCCAGCCATGGAATGAATATTCTTACAAACACTTGTCCGTCTTGTTGCGTCATGTCAATCGTGGTGATTTGATTCAAAATTTGTGATGTTGTGCAATAATTGCGACAGTGTAACTGTGTCTAAACGGCAGGATGAAGTTTATGGTTTTGTAACGAAGTTATTATCCCCCCCTGTTCCCTAAGTAAATTCTGTACCTGTCCAAATTTAGCCTGAGCCATTGCCACAATTTGGTCCATTTCCAAATGGTAGGTATTTGACTGCACCCCTAAACCTAACGCATTTAGTTCTTTCGCGATTTTTGTTTCTAATCTATTTACCCTAAAGTTCAAGTCTTCAATATTTTTGGTCATATTTAACACATTATCCATCAAAAATGCCATATTTGATTTTATTATTGCCGTATGTTTATTGATTAATTCTAATCTGCAATTTCCGTCTTTCTGTAGTTTATCCAAAAGTCCGTAAATTCGGTCCGCGTCCTCCTCGTTTTTTGTCCCGAATAAAGCTTTCGATATAGACCCAATCCCGTTTATAATACCCCATTTCGCTCTTCTGGAGAAGAAGTGATTAATTTTTCCTAATTCGTTCAGTAGTGTTTGAGAGTATCGTTCTAGGTCGTCCACCCACCAGTAGCAGTTTTTATCAATGTTAGTAGACTGTTTCGTTAGTAGGTTACAAGTATTATTTAATAATAAAATCGTTTTGTCTGAAAAACTTTGTACTTTACTAACTTGAGTTATGCTACCATTTTACTCTTATAAATTATTAAATCTCCCGTTTTCTCGAACAACGCCCCCGCTGAATTTATTTTTTCCACCGTTATCGCGGGGTCTTCCTGGACAATACTTACTGCCAAAATAATGTCCAAAATAAGATTTTCATCATTGTACCTAAAAAATTTCTTATTATTTGACTTTTCTTTATAACATATATTATTAAAAAAACAAAAAAAAAATCACATAATTTTAGGACTTCCGTAATTTATTTTACGCATATATGGGAATGCTTTGAAATATTTGACTAATCTAATTATAATGTTCCATTTTTCAATTCAGTAAGAGGGGAAACTACAATTTTTCCCCAAGATTTACTCAAATATCATAAATAGCATTATTACAGTACATTTGTGATTTTTTTTTTAAATTGAACACTTTTGTGACAACAACAAAAACTGAAGAGAGAAAAAAAAACAACAAGTAGAAATGGATAAAGATAAGTAGCGAAAATTTCAGCATCAGCAATGACTGACCAACTCAATTAGATAAAAATAATTTTATTATATTCTTTTTTTTTTTTGTTTATTTTTTTTTAAAAAAAATTTCATAAATGGTGTGGATCGTAAGATTACATATTATTCAATCATATTTAAATAAGCTCAATATTTATAACGATCAACCACCCAAATTTACCCAAGACAACAATCTAACCTAACTCATTATAGTGGATTCATAATGTTATCAACGGATCGCACACCAAAGTTAGCGCAAGTTAACGCAACGGTTTAATATTTTTCAATTCAGAATACATTTTTATTTACAGCGTTAAATGACATGTTATTAACACAATTTTATACACAATAAAATTAAATTCAATATTTTTATAATTATTTTATAATTATTATTTTACTAATTTTATCCAAACTTTTTTTTTATTTTATTTTACAAACTTTTTTACAACCAACTATGTTGTCAAATAATAAATTTTTGACATCTATCAGCGTTGCGTTGCGAAAAAGTTAAAAACTGCTCAACTTGAACTTTTCTGTGCGCTGCGCTGCGCTAAGAAATTTCCATCATGAATTGATAGTACTATTTTCATATACTTTAACCTTTGAACGCAGCGTTGCTCTGCGCTAACTTGCTATTATGAATCCACTATTAGGAAAGTGTTTTTCAGATGATCGCCAGATGTCGATCGTTTTATGTCAATTTGACTTAAGTCACATTGACTTTTAAATATATATATTTACATCAAAAATAATTGATAATATAAAAAAACCGTATAAAATGGTCGTTAGAGAAAATGTATTGAAAAAAGTAGAACAATTAAATAATTGGTTTGTTATGTAAAAAAAATATAATAATTTTTTTGCTTTCTAAATAATACTTCCATGGAGAAATTATGCGTTTGTAAAAGTATTTACATCGTCAGATATTTTTCAAAAATTTTTTTATGAAAATGGAATTGCATTCGAAGATTTTTCGTCGAGACTCTAAAAACGCATTGTTTTATGAAAAAATTTATAAATGTAATTGCAGCTTAAGCGTCTGCCATTTTAAATTTCGTTCTAATGAAAAATTAAATGTGAATTGATTGTTTTGATACATGATTTTTTGTTATTTCGAATATATTTTATGGATATAATATAACTTCATTGGTTAAATATTTACCAAAATAAGTTTAGTCATATTGAATTTTTCTTTTTATTTTAATAAAAAAAATGTAAATATTAGAAAATATAAAATGAATCATCAAAAACAAACGTCAATGGTTTAGTATAATTTCTTTTATTACAATTCTATATTGAATTGCATACAAAATTCACTTTATTAAATTTTTAGATATAAGTGGATCACAACATCTTATCTTAGTGATAAGATGAGGACCTCGAAATACTAATGATATAATAATTGGAAAATATAACCGAGTCACAACATCTTATTGGTGATAAGATGAGGATCACCGAATTTTGCATATTGGTAATATAAACAAAATATAAAATTTTTGTGTAATGTTTCGCCTTAATTTTTGTTTAAAAAAAAAAAAAAAACTTCCCCACCGGGTTTTCAATTTTGTGTGAAAGAATTGTATATATTAATTGAATTTTTTTTTTATGCATGAGTAATATGACATAAACATTAGTGTTTTTATGAATGAATGATTGAAAGATATATTATAATAATATGATGTAAACATTAGTGCTTTTTATGAATGAATGATTGAAAGATATATTAACTGTTTCAAAGAATCAATCTGAACTTTTATTTTGGTTAAGAAAACTTTTAATTGAATTTTAAATTATAAAGATGAGTAATTGGAATTACTGAAATTATTTTATTTTGGTGATATTAAATTTTAGAACCTATAATTTCATAAAAATTATGATGGTATACATATGTGATAAATCTATTCTAACCTTACTAAATAAATATATATAATCTATATATATATTGGTTTTTTTTTTACAATTTCCTTCAAGTTTTCCATCTTTTTAATCTATTATTATGAACTTTTCGTGATTTTCTACCAATTTTAATTACCGTATTAACGGAGTTGCCTTCTAATAATACGTCTACGTCATACGGTCCCAACCAAGTTTCACTTAGTTTATGCAACTTTGTGGGGTTTAATAATAAAACCTTTTCTCCTATCACGAAATTTTCAACTTTTTCATTTTTGTCATAGTATAATTTAGATTTTTCTTAACTAGAATTTAAATTTTTCCGTGCCACCTCATGCACTTTCTGCATTCGCGCTTTAATCGATAAGCAGTAATCCTCGAAATTATATATAGGCTCCGGACATTTTTTTTAAACTACTAGGCAAAGGTTCGCTAAATCCGTAAAGGGCATAATGAGGTGAGAATTTTGTTCCTACATGAGGAGTATGGTTGTGTACAAACACCGCTTCGCCCACCCATTCATCCCAACTCTGAGGATTTTCTTGAACGAATATTTTTAAATACTCAACTAATGGTCCATGTCGCCGTTCAAGTGAACCGTTAGTTTGAGGGTGATATGCCGTAGTCTGTAGTTTCTTTATTTTCAAAATTTTGCATAATTGATGGAGTAATTTGCTAGTAAATTTTGCCCCCCCCTGGGCAGTTAAAAGCTCCCTAGGAATTACTGAATATTTTAAAATAATTTTTCTATAAAAAGCGTCGCTATTGTTGTTGCCTCTTGGTTCGGTAAAGGTATTCCGTCTAAAATTTTAGTCAGGTCGTCCTGAAACGTTAGTATATACTTATTTCCTCTCAGGGTTTGTGGAAAAGGTCCGACAATATCCATATATACTCTTCCAAATGGTTTCTCTGACGTTTTCATTATAACCAATGTCATTTTAGTAACCCTGCCTCGTTTTTTGACACTTTGGACATTTTTTTATGTAATTATAAATATCAACATACATTTTTTTCCATTCATAGAATTGTTTAATTCTCATGAAAGTTTTAGTCACACCAGCATGTCCCCCAAGCGGAGAATCATGATATTCTTTAATTATCGCTTGTATTTCATCTTTATTTTCAAGTATAATTCGTGGTGTAATGTCCAAACTTTCTTCGTCTAATATATCTTTAATTGATTCTTCATTTTCAGGATTTATTTCATGTATTGGTTCCTGGTTATCTATTTTCTTTTGTAATTCCTTATTTTTTGACCTTGTTATTGCATTAATTCCCATTGCATTTTCATTTGTAATTGATTCTTGTTGACTATTATCAAAATTTTCCAATTCGGGAATTCTACTGAGCGCGTCCGCATTTGTATTTAGTTTACCCGGCTTATATAAATTTTTAAACTCATATTCTGACAATCTTGTTTTCCATCTGTTAATTCTTCCCTCAGGGTCCTTCTTTTTAAATTCACTAATTAAAGGTTTGTGATCCGTACAGACATCAAAAATCCGGCCTAGAAGGTAGCACCTGAAATTTTTAGCCGCCCAATAAACACCTAGCATTTCTTTCTCTATAGTTGGATAATTTCTTTCCGCTTTATTCAACACTCTACTTGCGAATGCTATAGGCAGATCTCTCCCCACTTCACCCTGGGAAAGTATCGCTCCTAAAGCCCTATTACTGGCATCTGTCGTTACTATAAAAGGTTTTGTAAAATCAGGGTACTGCAGTATTGGAGGTTCAAATTTTTTCGCTTTTGTGGCCATTTGATATAGTGGTTCACCCTTATCAGCCAATAATGGCATACTAGCGCGATAATAATTTATTAAACCTAGAAATAATTGAAGTCCCTTGGTTGTTTTCGGTATTGGGTGTGTCCGTACGCATTCGGTTTTTTTCGGGATTTGGCGAAATCCCCTCCGGTGTAATCTGATAACCTAAATATACCACCTTTTTTCTTAAAAACATACATTTCTCGGGTTATAGTTTTAAATTATTATCTTTTAACCTGGTAAACAGTTCTCTAAGTTTCTCATTATGATCTTCCAATGTCCTTCCATAAACCACTATATCATCTAAATAGACGAAACACTTGAACCCCTGCAACCCTGATAAGATGTGATTCATAAGACGTTGAAATGTTGCAGGCGCTCCCGACAAACCAAAAAGCATTCGTTTAAACTCGTAATGGCCAAAAATTGTACTAAACACTGTTTTGTTTCGGTCTGATGGTTCAACTGATACTTGGTGGTAGCCGCTAGCTAAATCTAACGTAGAAAAATAAATTGATCCACCTAATTGATCAATAATATCGGCAATCTTAGGCAGAGGAAAAGCATCCCCCATGGTTACCTCATTTAACTTACGGAAATCTACTACCACTCTATAACGTTTTTCGCCATCTGGGCCGGCCTTTTTTGGCACTACTAGTAACGGTGAATTCCATGGACTCCTGCTGGGTTGGATTATATCTTCTTCCAGTAATTTTTTTACTTCCTTATTTATGACTTCCTTATGACAATCTGCCAATCTATATTGCCTACTATTGATTGGTGGAACGTCGGACTTAGTTCTTATTTCATGAGCTATTGCACCGGTGTAGGTAAGTTTATCCCCTGGAAGATGAAAATTATTGTGACATTCTTCGCAAATTTTATCTATAACTGACATTTCTTCTGTATTAAAATTTGAATCTTTAGTGAGCATTTGCTTTAACATTAACTTTCTGTTAGATGCATCTACATTTTGTAGTTCTTCCTTATCAAAATACTCAAATATTTTATGTACATCCTTTATTGTATCTTCCATTTTTTGTTCTTTATTAATTCTATTTATTTCCGGCTCTTTACGTTTCCCCTAGGCTTTTTGTAATTTTCCGTTTTATTATTTTTTTCCGATTTGTCCATATAACTGTCGTTAATAGGAAAAACTTAAAATCTTTCTACTGGTGTTAATTTTAAATTAATTTTGTTTACTACTACGTCTTCCTCGGTGAGATTTATGACACTAACAGTAATACTTTCATTAACCACATCCCCTATACTATTTCCGATAAAAACACATGGTTTTAATTCTTGCGATTCACACAAAAATTCACCAGATTTTAAAGTTTTTACTTTGAAAATTTTTTCTGTTCGCGCAGGTATTTTTATCGCATTATTGTCTTCGCTTTCTATTCCACTTCCTAAATTTTCATTTTCCTTACTGTAATCCTTAACATCTGATTTAATAAACTGTTCTTTAATAGGTTCAACTAAGTTAATCCGTTTAGCACTAATATCCTCATTTACCTTATTAATTTTCATCCCAAACATATTACTATTTATTTTCATATTCATTTTTACCACCCTTTCTTCTAATAATAAATCCTTAGTTTCCTCTCTTTGTGTTTGTATAACATTTTCTAGATTTGTATTACTAACTGTTTTAAGCTCTCCAACTTTTTCTATTTTATTTACGCAGTTTAAAACCTTTGAATTTTCAGTGTCGTTTTTTTTATTAACTTCTGCCTTTAAATTTTCTATCTTTGTATTTTTTACATTGAAAAATCCTTTTCCAAAATTGCCACTATCATTTGCTTTAATTTCGTCCATTAAAATTATATTATTATGATCCTTTTTAAAAATGTCCCCTACCACCTCATTATTGTGGTTATTTATTTTATTATTGTCCTCACTATTAACAATCTCCTCTACATAAGCTATTATAAGATTATTCAATAAATCATAACAATTTTCTTTTTTGTTAGTAAACCCATTTTTTCTACTAATTACTACTATTTTATCTCTATCTAATTCTGTTTTTGCTATCATAACTGTATTCTGCTTCCTACACGAATTACTATGAACTTCACTGAAAATTTCTTTTAGTCTTTCTAATTTATTATCTTTAATAATTTTTGTTTTGTTAATCAAATTACTCTCTAATCGTTTTATACTATTTATTCTCACTTTTTCGCTATTATGTACCTGTTCACCTATTAGTGGAATAGCGAACTCATTATTATTTTCTCTCGTTATTGGAAATTGTAATTTTCTTTTGGGCCCTAATACATTACAATTTAATGATAAAAAATCATTACCTAAGATACCATCCCCTGGTAACTTTACTTCATCCCCTGCAACTTAAAAATTGCATTGGAATTCTTTATTTAATAAAAATTTTCCTTCACATGAGCCTAAAGTGCAACTTTCATTATTGATGGTGCGTATTTTAATTATATTTTCCTTCGATAGTTTAGTTCCTGGTTTTAACGTTGATTCTTTTATTAAACTTATTTGGGCTCCGGTGTCTACTAGTAGGTTAACAGATTCCTTTCGTGCTATGTTCAACGGTAAATTAACAATAGGTTCTTGATTAGTTAATGATACGCCTCCATCATTATGTGGGAATGAACTGGGCTGTTTTAGTTCATTCCGATTTCGTTTCCCGCTGGTACCGAATATTTTGATTCAAATAATTGTCTATATGTGCAATTGATTAATCGATGGCCCTTTCTGGCGCACCATTCACATACATCGATAGAAACCGATTCTTTTTGAAATTGTGAACCATTCTCATTAGGATTTGAAGTTATAGTATTTATGTTGGTAGTATTAATACTTCTCGGTGCTTCTCTTGGATTGTTATAATTTCCCTTGCCGTTTACATTATTATTATTATTATAATTATTACTGTTATTAATATTATTATAATTGTTATTATTTCGAATTCGACAATCTTTACTGATGTGTCCCAATCTTCCGCAATTGAAACACTTAATATTTGGATTTCTAACCACCTCCATTGGTCGATTTCTTCCTTCACCATTCGAATTTATTCGATTGGTATTAGTATTGTTTGGACGATTATAATTTTGCTTAATATTGTGATTATATCGGTTATAACCGTTATTATTAAAATTATTACTTGGTATATTGTTAAAACTTCGATTATTTGTGTTAATGTTATTATTATTAATATTATTTTTATTAGTGTAATTAGTTGTATTTCTTGTGTTATTATCATTTGTATTATTATTTGTATTATTTTTATTCAAGTTAGTATCTAATTTCTGCATTATTCCCGTTAATAAATTTATTAATTCATCCTGATTATTTTTTTATTAACAAACTGAGAACTAATATTCGGTTTTGCTACATTAGCACTAAACCTTCCACTTAATCCACTAGAATTTTGAACATATTGTTTCGCAGACCCAATCGCTACTCTTAAAGTTTCAGGATTTTTCAATAATAAATATTGTTTTATAGGTTCCGATAATAACCACCCGAGAAAAACTCTCTTAGCAGTTTGCTCCATTTCTATTTTCAAAGCCCGACATTCAGTCGGATATTTCCCATTCACCCTGTTGTTGAATGCTGCCGGCAATCCGCTACCCTTTCTCCAAAAAATTCTACCGATTCGTCCTCGCGTTGATATAACTCTTGAATTTCCGTCGCTAGAGTCGAAATATCTTTAACTTCAAAAAACCTATTATTTAAAATTGAACTATATTGGTCAAAATTGGTAACTTGTAAATGTCGACATAGAGCCTGAGCTCTTCCTGACAATTTACTTATAATTAAACTATCTAAGACTAAAATTCTCTGATCCTCCTGCGTCATAGAATAAGCTCGTTTGGCTAATCTAAGAAATTTTCTTAGTTCATCTTCAACATTGTATCCCGAACCCGAAAATACCGGTACTTCTGCCAAAAAGGTCTTATAGATCTTTTCTATAGACATTAGTCCCTGCTCCAAATTATAAGAGTCATCATCTTGATAATGCGGTGAATTTAACAACGATTGTCTACGACTAATATTATCAACATTTGGTGCATTATTTACATGTTCGGTTGTTGGTTCCGTAGGATTATTTGTTCTCAATGGTTTCCCTAATGAATTCCCTTGGGAATTGGTTTGATTTGGATTTTTACCACTTAATCTATTATGCCATTTTGACGGACCCGGTTGATTGTTCCCGTCAACATTATTATTAAAAGTACTATTTAAATTCAAATTGCTATTTACTCTACTATTCATTGTTTTCTGAATATTATTTTTTGTCTTGTTATTTTTGACTAACTTTGTTGTATCAAATTTTACGAAATCTGTTTGACTTAAATTTTTTAAATTTCTAATTGTTTTATTATTTATATTTTTCAAAATTGACCTACTCCTTAAACTTAATTTTTTCTTTCGTATATTATAAAATTGTCACTCACCAATTTTTTTCTTGCTTAGTTGTATATATATTTTTCCTGATCGATGTCTCCTACCAGTACCTGCTGCTGTTGAAGTAGCTGCTGTGGAAGTTGCTGTTGTTGAATTTGCTGGTGTTAGTTGTTGCTCTGGAACTTGGTACAGAAAATTTTCAAATTTATTTCTGTTCAAAATTTTGAAAACTTCGGTCGTTGGTTCTGGTTCTTGTATTTTTCTCGATGGTATTGTGGCTCACTAGAACTACTATATACAGGACTAGTATTAAGAAACGAAAATGATGTTATTCGTTTACCAAATGTTTTTATGGATTTAGCCACTGTATTTTGTTTTGATGATGACATTAATTGTTTTAATACTTTAACTATTAATGTATATTTATAATGTATAATTATAATATATTTTAATGTATTAACACACTTTAACCATTAATAAGTATTTAAAAAAAATCAATTATTCATTAAGGTTTATTATTTTATTCTTATTATTTTTTATTATTTATAAACGAAATTTTATCTATAAATACTAATTTTAACATAAATTTTCCAAAAAAAAAAAAATGCGTATAAAATTAACAATTTCACTTTCTTTTATATTTTATTTATATATTTTTTAACAAAAACTCATCAAAACAGAATATCATATAAATTTTTTATTGTAACTTTCAATAAACACTATTTCGATAATATTTCTTTTTTTTTTATATATATACAAAAAATTTAATTCTTTATTTTTTCCTTTAGATTTATTTAATATTTACTACATATATTTTTACATTCACATATCACTTTTTGCTCAATTTTATTTAAATATTTCATACTTAATATTTAAAAACATATATTTTTACATTCACTTATCACTTTTTGTTCAATTTTATTTAAATGTTTCATACTTAATATTTAAAAACATATATTTTTACATTCACTTATCACTTTTTGTTCAATTTTATTTAAATGTTCCATACTTTGTCCCACAATTTAATTTAAAAAAAATTATTTAAAATTATTATTCTTGAACACAACTAAAAAAAATTACCGATACTAAAAATAATATATTAATATTTTCCCGAAAATATTGTTCTTTACCAAAAAGCGTAATTTTTGGTCTGTCCGCAGCGCCATTTGTTGTAATTACCTTCTTAGTCTTTTATACTTTTACAAATTCAACTTCGAATTTGTTGTAATTACCTTCTTAGTCTTTTACACTTCTCTTAATTTTCTTATTAAATGAAAACAATCACTGTTATTTTGTTCTAGTTTTACATTCATTTATTTATTTTAATTTTATTTAAAATCTCTACTTATAATTCATTTATATTTTATTTAATTTAACTATCAGTTACAATTTTGTTTATCATCTTTTATTAATTATTAAACTTCAAGTATAATTTTATTTATAACTTTATTAACTATTTTACAAATGATAATTATCAAAATCAACCCGAACAGTTCTAACTTTGAACAACGACTCTCTTTAATTTCTCAAAACTAATTACTTGTTAGTTATCATTTAAATTAAAATATCGCATGCGATATTTGTAAGAAACCAATCAGCGTTCGAATTAAATTTAATTATTTGGCAATCAATTAAGTACAATCGCCCTAAAAGTTCAATATTTTATTTATTGAATTATTGAAATTGTAATTAGACACCGCCGAAAATTCTATTAATTAAAACGATATAAAATAATTTAAAAATTAATGAAATTAATTTTGCTGATTGATTTTTTTTTTTGTAATTTATTTTCAGAAATTAGTTGTGAAGTTGACACAGGCACACAGGGTGTCTCAATTCACAACAATTTAAGAAAAAACTATTCTAATATCAATTATACAAAAGTTCGATGGGAATTCCAGAGTAAAAATATAAAAAAAATCACACAATGTTATAATTGTCAGATGTTTGGTCATGGTTCGAAAAACTGCAAAGTCAAAACCTTTTGTGCTATATGTTCATTAAATCACGCAACTACAGCATGTATATCAAATGATAAAATTAAATGTGCCAATTGTAACGGTAATCACATGTCTACTAGTATAGATTGCCCAAGCAGAGCACATTTTGTTAAGATCAGAGAGAAATTTTCAAAAAAGAGTAAAACAGGTGAGTGTATTACTCGACCATTTAACAGTGGTGAAAATGATAATCAAAATTTCCCTAACACTTTAAGAAGTAATAATTATCACACAAATCAACAATCAAATAATTGGAACAATTTTAGATTTAACGATAGGTCAAATATTAATTTTGTAAACAATGTTAAAAATGTTGATTCAACTTCTAACTTGTTTTCTTTAAATGAATTAAAAACAATTACTGTAGAATTAATAACTAATTTAAAAAATTGTAAAAATAAAATAGAACAATTTGATGTTATTACAAATCTTGCATTTAAATTTTTATCATAATGTCAGAAGTAGATAAAATTAAAATATTATCTTGGAATGCTAGAAGCATCCGAAATAAAAAAGATGAATTTTTCGATTTTCTAGTTAGTAACAAAATTGATATTGCTCTTGTAAGTGAAACATGGTTAAATTCAGAAATAAATTTATGTGATCCAAAATTCAATTGTTTTCAAGTTAATCGTGATAAACTGGGTGGTGGAGTAGCTACAGTAATTCAAAAACAAATAAAACATGAAAGACTACCATCAATAAAAACTTATATAATAGAAAATGTAGGAGTAAAATTTTTTCTTACGGATGACAGTGAAATAAAAATATATTCATGTTATTTTCCGGGGGGTACAAATGATCGTTCGGGTGTTAAAAAATCTAAATTTAAAATAGATCTTCATAAATTATCTAAAATATCGGGGAAATATATATTAGGTGGTGACTTGAACTGCCGTAATCAATCTTGGGGATGCTTACGTGCAAATACATGGGGCAACTTTCTCCATAATCTATTGGCAACAAATACTTTTGTAATGTTGTACCTCGCAGACCCTACATATATTCTTACCAACAAAAGTGCTAAACCGTCTACACTTGATATTTTTCTAACAAATTGTGATGAAATATTAACAACACCATATACCATAAATGCTCTTAGTTGTGACCATCTACCAGTAGATACAAATATAATAAAAACTGATAATTTAATGCACAACTTCAATAAAGCCATTTGGTTAGTATATAGAAACAATTTAAATAGAATTACTGCAGTTAATACAACAAATTCTTCTTATGAAGTAGAAAATTCAATCTCTGATTTCACAACCTTAATTGAAGACGCCATAAACATCAGTGTGCCAAAAAAACCAATTACCTATAATTTTGTTAAGACATTACCACAATACATTAAAAATTTAATTAAAATACGAAATATCGCTCGAAGAAAATGGATCAAATATCGTGTAGAAAACTTCAAATTTGAAATGAAAAGGTTAAACAGTAAAATCAAAGAAGAAATGAGACTAAGTCGTAATTTAAAGTAGAACGATTTGCTAAAAGAGTTACATAAAGGATCTGCATCCTTTTGAAATCTAACAAAAATTATTAAAAAAAAATCAAAAAACATACCGGTTTATAGGGAAAATAATTTATCTTATACTACAAATCATGAAAAAGTTGAAATGTTGGCTGAAAATTTTTTATTGAACCATAGTATATTTCACAGGTGACTCGCAGACGTTTCAATTAGTTCAATCCTCAATTTCTTCTTTAAAAATTCAGGAATTCGATATAAATGAGCACTATTTAATTAAGACAAAGGAAGTTAAAACTCTCATAAAGTCTTTAAAAAATAAAAAATCACCAGGTCTTGATTGTATAAATAATAAATGTTTAAAACATTTGCCATATATTGCAATAAATTTTTTAACTGATATATTAAATAATTGCCTAAAATTATGCTATTTTCCAAGTAAATGGAAGCTAGCTAAAATTATGCCAATCAATAAACCGGGTAAACAAATTGAAAATCCAAACTCGTACCGTCCGATTAGTTTACTTAACAATTTAGGAAAATTGTTAGAAAAAATTATTAAAAATAAATTGGTAACATATATGGTAAAGAGCAACATTCTTCCCAACGAACAATTTCGTGTCCGTGAGAGTCATAATACATCACATCCACTTTGTCGAATCAAAAATTATATTAAAAACAACCTTAATATAGGTAATTCTACTGGAATGAGAATTCTAGACATACAAGCTGCATTCGACTCAGTGTGGCATGATGGATTAATTTATAAAATGTTTACACTAAACTTTCCGATTCCATTAATTAATATTGTACAAAGTTTTCTATGCGATCGTAAATTTAAAGTTTTTTTTAGGAAATTGCTCTTCTAACGAACATGATGTAAAGGCAGGGTGTCCCCAGGGTTCATGTCTATCATCCTGTCTCTATAATATTTATACTTCTGATTTCCCAAATCTCTCGGAATGTAAGTCATCCATCTTTGCAGACGATACTGCGATATTCACTTCTGGTGTACAAGCCCAGCACATATTAAATAATTTACAAAGTGGAGTAAACACCATCAATAAATACTTTATAAAATGGAAAATAAAAATTAATGCTGGAAAAACACAAGCTGTATTTTTTACAAGAAAAAGAAAAAATATTTTTGTTCCACAACAGAATCTAAAAATTGAAAATACAGATATAGTGTGGAACAATGAAGTTAAATATCTAGGGGTGTGGTTAGATAAGAAATTAACTTTTAAAACGCATATATCAGCCATTATACAGAAAGCTAATCTAACCATAAGAATATTATATCCTTTCATCAATAGAAATTCTTGGCTAAGTACTGAAAATAAAATGCTGATATTGAAAGTAGTTTTTCATGCTATTATGTTTTACGCTGCCCCCGTTTGGTTACAGCTGCAAACTGCCACATAAAAAATATACAAATTTTACAAAATAAGCTTTTGAAAATGATATTAAATTTACCAAAATATTATCGTACAGTTGAACTTCATGACAGAGCTAATATCAATTTTGTTCACAACATTTTAGAGACGACTAGTCAAATTTTTTTGAAAAATGTAGTTGGTCAGAAAATCCACTGATTAACCAATTAGATTTAGTATAGTTTATAAGTTTTATCTAGTCTTAATATAGGTTGTAAGTTTCATAAAAGGTTTTTATGTAAAATTTTCCTTTAAAAATTAAAAAATATTAAATAAAATAAAAGTAAATTCAAATTAACTATAAGATAATACAGTAGGAAAAGTTAAATTAGTACTTAAACTCTGTAAATTTGAAATAAATAAGATTAAGAAAATTATGTTAAAAAATGAAATAAATAAATTCTAAAATTCTAAAACCTTGAAAAAAACCCGATGAAGTATCAAAATCAGTTGTAAAACTATTGAATAACTTCGATAACTTGAACTCTAATTGCGTTAGTAATTTGAAAGTAATTATAGCCAATTTTCCGGTTTAAGGTTTAACATAGTGAACTCACAATGTAAGTGCTTGGATACTAAAATACTGGTGATCGTGTCTCAAGAAACGTTAACAGTTAACAATTGTTTTAATTCAAGAGAAAATGCGAGCTAGATTAGTAACATGATTCTTTGCATGATGAAATTCTGATTTCTTGTAATAATAAAACGATGAAGACAAAATCTAGAAAATCCAAAAATAAAAATAATAAATCGTACTCATGTTCTGTCTTCGTTAGAGTAATATGAGTCCGCAATACCACAAATAGATTCATCGGAATCTGTTAGTCCAATTACTACACATCTTACTTTACGTGTTGTTTCTCGTCCTAAAACAATTCTCCTTTTCATCCAGAAACTTCATCTGAGGCGGTGATCGCTTATATTACGAACCGTTTCAACCGTTTCAATTCTGAGTTCTGAATATATGGCAAATGAAATTTTAAAAGAATTTGTTAAAATTTTTGTATACATTTTTGGAGCCCATACAGTGTCTTTTAATATTCATTGCCTGTTACATCTATCAGACTGTGTTGAACAATTTGGACCTTTAGATAATTTTTCAGCATATTCATCTGAAAATTATATGCAATATTTAAAAAGCAATTTTGAAAACCATCACATATAGCGCAACAACTAAATAGACGATTTATTGAAAGTAAATGTTCAAATGATTTATTATCAGAAAATGTTGACCATATTAATGTTAATTATAAAAAGGAATTTGATTCCTATTGTTTAATTAATAATGAATTTCCAGTTAAAATTATTGGGTTTGGAATAGAAAATGAAAGTAAAAAGCGGTGTTGGCACGCAAATTTGAATATGTAACTGATTTTTTTTATTGAGCCAGTAACGTCATCTTCCGCATTCCATTAATTTAGATAAAAATATAACAACATTTTTAAAATCAGATATCACTTACAAATTTATTGCATTGAAATATAAAGATAATTTAGTAGTAGTACCAATATTACATCATTGCTTTAATAAATTTCAAAATTAATAAAATTAATTATAAAACTATTTCACTTTGCTTTCAACTCCACCTATATATGTAGTTACATCTATAATTAAATAAAAATCAATTGTCTCAAATCAACGAAAATTACAAAAAATCTATGAATAGTGATGATATTACTGAAAGATTTGTTACGTCAACTCCAAAATTATCACGTAATAATTATTTTTAATTATTTTACTTCAATACATATTTAAACAAGAAAAAAATTTAGAAAAAAATGGTAATAAATATTATTACAAACATAATCAGCAAGAACCTACAACTCCAAAAAAAATCTAAAATTGAAATACCAGAACAATCAGATTCCGGATTTAACCGTATAGAAAAAGATTTCGAAACAAAAAGTTCTCAGGTCGAATTTCAGATATTAAAAAGGAAAAATGTTCATGAAGCGTCAGAAATTCAACTTCTGAGACCCTGGAACTCAATGGTATGTTTATGTCAACACTTTTACATTTTAGATCATATTCCCCAGCAACAAATGATGGAAAAAATGTTCAACAATTAACAAACTTAAACAATAAATTTGATAATTTACAGAAACCAATTGATGACGTTAAAATAATTGTATAAATCTTAAAATTTTATATTAAATTATATATTCAAATTATATTAAATTTTATAACATTAGGTTTCCAGACAAAATAAATCTGAAGTGCATTTAGAAAAACAAGTGGAACAAATTAAGAGAATTGTAAGATTTATAACCAATTAATAACTACAAATAACTTATTAAACATTTTATACATTAGGTTTCTGCTAAGGATCCATCAGAAATGGCAACCAACAAGTTAATAAGGGAAAATATTATTTATACAAAGCAAGCTAGCAATATGCTTAAAAATTTTACTGAAAATAGGGAGTGCAATACCTGGATCTCGGAAACCGGGATGCCGAGAGTATATTTCCGGTATTCAATACCGGTATTAAAGCATTAATACCGCGGTATTTCGGTATTAATTTCTTAATTATCAGGAAAAAAAGAAAAAAATTTGTAATAACATTATAACTAATAATATAAAACAAAAGTGGTAGGCTAAAAAAAATAATAATAGTAATAGTACTAAATTTCAAAATCAACGCCTTCAAATTCAAATTTATTTTGCTTTCGAAGAGTGAACAAGTAAAGTGTTAAAATGTATTTTATCTACTATGTTTAAAACATATCCTTAGAATAAAAAAAGCGCGTTATAACAGAGTTGAAAATTAACAAATAAAAGAGCTACAACGATTACTACAAGATATTGTGAATTGTTTGTGATATACAAAATACAATACAATGGATTTATAATCAATTTCACAATTAAGATAAAGACAAAAATCCGCTCCAACTTAAATGACAAAAGCCTTGATGCATTATGCTTTTTAATAGCATATTTCCTGTCTTTGAATAATAATTAAATTTTTATATGAAACTTGAACTAATTTTTTATGAACTATGTAATTTTCGTTTTGTTTTTATTTTATTATAATATGAAAGAATTAATTGTTTTTATTATTTTTTTATTTAAAAGTAAAAATATGGATTTTTTCATAATAGGTGTTTTTTCTTATTTTTTGGTTTCGGTATTGAATACCGGGATTCCGGTATTAAAATTTTCAGTACCGAAATACCGGTATTAATTTTTCAATCCGGTATTGCACTCCCTAACTGAAAACGAAAAATCGGAAGAAGAAATTGAATTGGAAAACCTATTTCCAATTAACACTATAGATGAGATGGATAAATTGGAAGCTAAACTCTAAGATAATAATTTAGCAGAATCTTTAGTAAGTATAAATACTAAAAAAATTAACATTTAAATTTATTTATAATATCATATACACTTGCAGAAGAAATATTTAATGCGATTTAAAGCTACATCAGATTCAATTGATATATCTCGGAACAGATAAATTATACAGCCTAATGGGAAAAGCTGGTAAATCATCATCTTTAAAAAAAGTAAAAGTATTTAATTGCGTATTATACGGTAAGTGATATTTATTCCTTAATATAAATATTTGATTATATAAAATTATATTTATATATAAGATGCTTGCGGATATATCGTAGGACAGTTATTATATGATAGTGAAATTAGAAAATGCATAACAAGGTCCCATAATAGATTCTACAAAATTAAAAAGGAAAATGATGGTTAGCATTTTTTTTATTTTATTTTTTCTTTAAATGTACTTTACTTTTATTATTAGATAACAACAAATGAAATATAAAAGAAAATGATATTTATTAAAATTACATTATTAAAATTACATTATTTATGAAATAAAAATAATATATAAAAAAATTGTATTACAATTAGTTTTTATTATAATATAGAGAAATCCCCTGAAAAAGCACTTTTAGAGTACTGTATATTAATACTTTTAAAGTAATTTAAAACCCCTGACTGAAAGTATTTTTATACCACATTCTTTTTACTTTTAAAAATGCTTCAAAAAGTACTTTGATATTAGTTTGAAACTACACAAAAATTACTGAAGTGGGGGAATTTTTCTTCACATGTTACGCTTTGTATATATTACTACTGAAAATATTCCCCATGCCCTATCTTAATTCAGTGGAATAAGAAGGAATTTTACTCCTCCCATTCAGCTTTGGAAAAGTACTATTTCAGTACTTTTGTGTTAGCAGGGTATAGATAATAACATTCCCACTAATAAAACTATAATTTAACATACATATATGCATAATATAAATGTGTCCAAACATATTAGTATGATACATTTTTATAATTACATAAAGTCCATTTTGAGAATTTAAATAATTTAATTTTCCCACACAATAAAATATATATAATTGTAGCAATGTCAACAATTACACATATTTTAATTATATTAAAATAAATCATTTTACATATGTATTTTAATTATATTAAAATAAATCATTTTAAGTAAAGTAAATTTACACGCGCATAATTATTTTTTCGTCTTTAATTACAAGAATAAAATATTAATATTTGACGAATAAAAGTAATTAACAAAAGTTACCTGTCGCTCTAATAATATATAGTTGTTTTATAATATAAAAGAAAATTTAAATAATATTTAATAACAGAATAACAGAACATTAATAAATATAATAATAAAGATTGTAATAAATATAGTTGTGTTGATGAAAACAAAATGTGTTTTATTTTTCAACACATAATACTTTAAACACTGAAAAAGTTAAAGTTAAAATTTTTAACTTCCGAAGTAACATGCGCACTTTAACTGCATCTTCTAGATTTAATGTTCTTATCGAGCAATCCAACTTGAAAATGTTTGATTAAATTCAGGCTCGTATAATTCTTTAATAGTTTTGGCCAATAAATTCATAACGAATTCACCATTTTGCGGTTGAGTTGCAGCCGACCATGTGATGTGATTTCAATTAACTTACTCAGCATATCATCATGGTGACTTATCGAAGTCTGCTATGCCTCTAAAAGTTTTGCTAATACTTCATCTTGTGTTAGTGGTATGACCAACAAAATAATCTGTAAGTATATTTTTAATCTTCGGCGCCACTTTGTTGGATCTTATGTAATATTAAATATTAAGTATTTATTATCCAACAATATAATTTATTAATATGTAAATAGAAAATGAAGTTCAAAAAGATATTTTTTTACTTTTACTCATTCGTTGGTAACACCAATCACTATAGTGTTGAGCGTAAGGCTAGAGGAACGCGAATGATGTTACCAACAGTAATGATTTAACTAAGGCTTCTGCGGAAAAAAAAATAATTTTAGAAAATTTGTTTTCAAATGTAATATATGCCTTAATATCTTTAATCAAAACCTTGAAAAAAACTGGATGAAGTATCAAAATCAGTTGTAAAGCTATTGAATAACTTCGGTAGCTTGAACTCTAATTGCGTTAGTAATTTGAAAGTAGTTATAGCCAATTTTCCGGTTCAACATTGTTCAGTCTTCACTCAACCCTAAAAAATCAACAAATAACCATTTCTGCACTAAAAAACATCCAAATTCACATATACATTTAAAATTGCAACTATTTCAAGTAATTAGCTTGTCTATTAATTTTGTCACACATTCTTTATTATTCATTCTCGTTGTTGAATTCATTCTGGTCAGATGCCTTTTTTGGTACTGCGTAATTGTAAAAGTAAAGTAAAATAAAAAGTTGTAATTTTGATCGCGTTTCTTAAAATAAAATCGTTTTGTTGGCAGTAAAAACTGTTTAAATATAAATAATTTTAAAACAATAAAATAAATAACATTGTTACCATTTTCGTTGAAAAATCACATGTGTTTTAATTATTTTACACAATCCAAATGATTTAGGTTTCACCCGTTTTCTTATATATATAGATCGATCCACTACGTTTGGACCGATTCATTGGTGACCCCGACGTGATCCGCGAGTGAAATTTAAATACATTTGACTTAATATTAGACAAAAGGTGTAGTGAAAATTGATTCATCATACTAATTGACAACGTTTCATCACATCAAATGAGAACATTATCACTGTGCAACCTATTCAGCGGACCGTCAGAATCATCAAATCATCAGGTCTATTCAAATAGTTTGTAGACGGTAATTAAGCAAATAATTGAAGCCAAAATCAAGTTGTACATTTTTCATTATTATCACTAAATAATAAAGCCGAACATTTCTTCATAACAGTCCAAAATTCTCGTAAGATTAACATAATAAAATTAAAACAAAAATTTACGAAATTTTGGACCTATTTATATAAGAAAATCCTGAAATTCATCTACAAATTATTACATTGATATCGATAAATTATTTGCATAACGGTAATCGCCCAAATTTTCACATACAAAATATTAGTATATAGAGGTATATAAGCCAAATTTGGTATATAAAATCCACATGGACTTCGTCTTATATACTTTATATATTTGTGTTATATACATATGAAAAATGTTCGTGCAAAACAAGAAAATATTTGCCAATATATTAAACGTAATAAAAACTCCAAATATAATATTCGTTAGCAAAAAAAATCAATCAATACATGCAAATAAATAATCTCTAACGACGTATACAAAGTTATGCATAAACGCATCTCTCTGAAAACTTACATGTAAAAAATAGAATATATTATATAAAAGCTACTCCAATCTACTCATGATACAAATATATCATGCAATTTACTCATCGTCAATCGTCATTGTAACTCAAAGTATTTTGTAGGTATTGAAGCTTTTCCTCAAAGTAGAAATATCGGTTTGAGAAAATAACAACCATTATATATAAATACAGTGAGTGCTGACTGCTAAGTATAGATGTACACACAACCATTAAAAATTAAAAATTAAAGCTTTACACGCACACTCATTAGAAGAGCAGTCGTCATCGTTAGAAATTATTCTTGCATAAAACCACAACAAATTTATTTTTTGTTATAAATATTACTGCAGTGAATTGAATTAAAGTTAATTGTGCCAATTAATTTTCAAATAGACAATTAAAGTACTTGAATCAAATATAACTTTGATATGAACTGATTAGATTATTTTATATTATAAATAAATCATTAATATTAAAACTAAACATCATAAAATATAAACATACGATTTTATTCATTTATATATATACACATCTATATATCCAATCCATATATGTATACTTCGTTTAAAACTATAAGAAAAACTTTAAATTATAGTAAACATAATAAAGAATTTTCATATGAAATCATCTTTAGTTTGGTGGCATTATTTATGAATTCCATAATAATTGCACCCGTTTAACAAAATCTTGTTATTTAAAAATACCATAACATTTAATGGTTTTAAAAATTAATTAAAAGGACAAATAATATAAGATTATTTATGTAAATAAAACACTATATAATAATATTTTTGAGAACAAATTGATATTGTAATTGATATAAATTACAAAAAAAAACATTCAACACACATACAAGTTTAATATAAAATAATATTGGTCATCGGTAGTCAACCTTTCGTCGCGTACCGAATCGAAATAAAAAATTAATTTTGTTCTCATCAATTAATATAGACAGTGGCGTAACACTAAACTTTATTTGCGTGCAAATTTAATTGGAAAATATATATGAACATTAAATAACTGTTAACAAGTAAATATTTTTACAAAAATATTATTATATATAAACATTTAATAAATAATAAACAAATATTTAAAAACAAATCATTAGTACATTAGTGTATAACCATTAAATAAATAAACATTTTTTTGTCAATATACATACTAGTATATAACATTAAACAAATAAATAAAAAAAAAATTGTTTTATTCATATTACAGGTATTATTGAAATGAACATTAAATAAAATAAATAACATAAAAATATTTCAATTTGAATAAATAAATAAATAAATAATCAATTTATGAATTAAATAAACTTATTAGTTTAAAATTAAGGTGTTTTATTTTTATCAATTAGCGACATTAATAACAACAAAATAAATTCACCGATCGTTTACTAATCAAAGCATTATCTATATCGTTCTATCATCGTTTATTTTCATCGTAAAATTTTCAAATTTATCGCGACCACAATTTAATTATACAATTTTACACTGACAGATGCAAAAATTCTAAAAGCGCAAACTAAGCGTAAAACTTACGTAAACCAGATAGGCCGGACAGCTCGTTGAAACAAGAATGACTACCTCATCAGTAGCTGACGCCGAACTTCGACTTTCAGCTTTACAGATTTGCTTCGACAATTTTGAAGGTATTCAGACGACACTCGAAGAACTTGACATCACAGAAGCCGATTCAAATGCCAGAGCTGAATTTGAAGAAGTTAATTTTCTATTGCAGCCGAAATTAACTACATTTATCCGAGAGCATACTATCAATTCAGTTAAAGAAGACGATACAGATAAGAACATTAACGCGAAATCAAAATCAAAAAAGGTACAGCTGCCGAAGGTGCCGCTACCAACATTTTCTGGTGAATACACGGACTGGCTTACATTTTATGAAATATTCTTAAATTTAGTACACAGCAATGAATCTAGTTAATTAGTTAATTTGATTAGTAGTTGTGTTTACATTTAGCTCCGTGAAAAATAAAATTATTCAAATATAAAAACGAATAAAAGATAGAAAAAACTTAAAAATTCAACAAGATTAGAGTGTATAAAATCGCATGTATTTTTACATAATATCCACCAAGTGCTTGAATATAAAATTTAAAAAGCAATTCAGTTTTTGACAAGATCGATCATTCAACATCAAAAATTGAAATTTCTTGAACTTGCAATAATTATAGATAATACAGAGAAAAAATGAAAATATTCTAACATAAAAAGGTTAGTACAACATAAATTTAATAACGTCGTATAAATAATATGCATGATTAACACTTTTAATACATTCTACAAATAATAATCCGAAAACATAAAATATAAAATATCTTAATTTATTGAAAACTTAAAATCGCCAAATCATCATTTACTTGTCATAACAATAAAAATAATAAACAATAATTATTCAGCATTATTAGTCTTACCATTAGTTGGATGAGCTTTCTAAGTTTATTATAACTTATAAATCGAAAACACAAATAAAAATTGCATATTTTTAGGAACAAAATTTATTATCATCAATTTATTATAAAAATACAATTACAACAACTAATTTTCGAATTTATACCAAATTTAAATACAAAAACAAAAATAAATAAGAAAGCATATCCTCAGGAAATATAAAATTAAAATTTTCCATTTCAAAAATAAAATTATATAAATATATCAAAATCAAAATGAGTGAACAAATAACAGAAATACTAGAAAGGCTAAAAAACCTACAATCTGTTATCAACCAAAGTAAAATAGAAATAAAACAAGATATTGCTAACTTTAATGATAATATTAACACTAAATTTGATGATTTAAAATCCGAAGAAAATATAATGAATGAAAAAATCATTAATCAAGAAAAACAAATAAAAGTGTTAGAAAATTTAAATAGAAAACGTAACATAATCATCATCTTCAATGTTAAAGAAGAAGAGAGCGATATTTCAGAACTTGAACAATTTATTCTTTCATTTGTTAGAATACAACTTAATATTCAAATATCTATTGAAGAAATCGACTCACTTTACCGTCTAGGAAAGAAAACCGATGATAAAGTAAGACCAATACTACTTGAACTTACAACACATAGGAAAAGGACATTAATTCTAGCAAATAAAAATAAAATAGATAAAAATATAATAATTAATATAACAGATGATTTTCCGAAAGATATTCTAGAAAAACGTAAAGTGTTGAAACTAAAAGTGGAAGCTTTAAAAATGAAAAATATAAATGCTCGTATTAAAAATGACACTATTTTAATTAATAATCAACAGATATAAGATACCGAAATAGACAATATAGATACTGCTGAAGTAGAAAATAAAAGAAAAAGACTGAGGTCTAACGAAGAAGAAGTGTTCTTGAGAAAAGGACAAATCAATAAAGTTATTAAATTAACTGAATCAACAAAACAAAAACACTCTAGCAATAGTCCTATGTCTCAACAGAAACCAACTCCATTAAAGAATACTCAAAATCCTTCATTAGAAAAATTTCTTATTTTCAAACCAAAACAAACAAAAACTTAAAACAAAATCAATTTAACACAACTACTTTAAACAGCAACAACATGGACCGAATTAGGACAACGAATAGATTTAACGAAGACTTTAAAGAACAAAAATTACATAAAATTTATAAAACAAAAAACAATCTTCCGAGCAAATAATGGCCAGAACCCCTCAACTAATGATGTTTTTAGTAATACAGCATCGGAGATAAATGAAAATATAATAAATATAGGAACTTTTAATACTAGAACGTTAAGAACTGATGAAAAAATGGCTGAACTAGAAAATGCTCTCAGCAAAATTAATTGGGATATAGTTGGTTTATCTGAAGTCAGAAGACTAGGTGATAAAATAGTTGAAAAACCTGATGGCTCTATTTTCGCTTATGTCGGCGAAACAAAAGGTCTCTATGGAGTAGGATTTTTAATAAATAAAAAATGGAAAAACAATATATTAGAAATTAAATCATATGGTGAAAGGTTTATTGGCCTAAAATTAAAAATTGGTAACACTGTAATGTCTATTATACAAGTATATGCACCAACAAAAAAAGCAAGCGATGAAGATATTGAAAAATGGTATGAAAAACTTGATAAAGCAATCGATCATTTCAGATGTGAGCTAAAGTTGACAATTGGCGACTTCAACAGTAAAATTGGTGTTCAAAGATTAGGGGAATCACGAATTCTAGGTTTGTTTGGATATGGTGTTAGAAACAAAAGAGGTGAAAGGCTGGTGCAATGGTTATGGCAACATAAATTCTCAGTTGGAAACACTATATTTAAAAAAAATGAAAACCGTAAATTGACTTGGCAATCCCCGGCAGATAAAAATGTAAAAAATCAAATTGACTTCATTATAACAAACAAACCAAAAATTTTAATGGATGTTGATATTGTCAATAATTTTGAATATGACTCTGATCATAGATTTTTGAGATGCCATAAAACTAGGTCACTAGTCAACCATAAAACTAAATCAACCATAAAACTAGGGCACTACGCTCAAATACAATATCAATTCCTAAATTTATTCCAGAAGATGTAAAACTTAGTTATAATCAAGAGCTCAATGAAAAAATCAGTCAAAATATTTCTGAAAATTTGTCTGTTTTAAAAACTGCATCTATAGATCATATTTTAAAACCAATAAGAAAAGAAAATAAATTATCAAAAAATACCTTAGAACTAATCAAAAAACGAGGATTATTACGAAATCTATCATCACCTTCTGTAGCTGGAGAAAACGAACTAAAAGAATTGAAAAAACATATAAAAAAGCAAACGAGATTAGAAATTAAACAATTTAACGATAAAAATATTAAAATTATTATGGAATTATCAAAATCAATAAAAAAAGCTAAATTATATTTAACACCGGATAAATATTTAATACCTTGTATGTCTAAAAATGGAAAAATTACTAAAAACAGATTTGAAATAAATGAAGTAGCTTATTCATTCTATAAAAACTTATATACATCAAATATCACTCCAGAACGAATAATTACATCAACATTTTCAATCAACCAATCACAACATACACCGTCGTTCCTAAAATCAGAAATTATAAATGTTATTGATGATTTGAAGAATGATAAAAGTTCAGGCAGTGACAACATATTCCCAGAAAGGTTAAAGATTGGTAAAGATTCCATCGCCGAAACACTCCAAAAACTTTTTAACGAAATTGTAGAAAAAGAAAATATTCCACAGCAATGGGCAACATCAAATATTTTACTTCTATATAAAAAACGCGACAGAAATGACATTAATAACTATCGCCCAATTAGTTTGATATCTACAATATACAAAATTTTTGCTAAATGCGTACTAAAAAGAATATCAAATATTCTTGATGAAAATCAACCAAAAGAACAGGCGGGATTCAGAAAAGGCTACTCTACAATAGATCAGTTACATACAACCAATCAACTGATAGAAAAATGTCAAGAATATAAATTAAAATTATATCCAGCTTTTATTGATTATTCGAAAGCATTTGATTCTATAGAACATCATTTTATTTGGAAAGCGTTATATGAACAAGGTGTTGAATTAAAATGGATCCGCATAATAAAATTAATTTACGATAATAGCTTATCTCGCGTCATAACTGATAAAAAAAGTGAATATTTCCCAATTAAAAGAGGAGTAAAGCAAGGAGATCCACTATCCCCGTCTCTTTTTTCTTCGGTATTAGAACAAATATTTAGAAAACTTGATTGGAACGAAACAGGAATTAACATCAACGGATCGTACCTAAGTAATTTAAGATTTGCGGACGATATAGAATTAATAAGCGATTCGTCAGAAATGCTACAGAAAATGATACAACAATTAAATGATGAAATTAAACAGATTGGTCTCGAAATGAATAAATCGAAAACGAAATTATTAACAAATGGTCTAAAAAACCAAATAATCATAGACAACGAAGTAATTGAGTATGTTGATAATTACACGTATCTTGGTCAAATTATATCCTTTGAAAATGGTACCCCGACACTTACTCGGAAAAAATATTCTAGAAAAACATTTACTCGAAAAGTATTTGCTCGAAAAACATTTACTCGAAAAACACTTTCTCGCAAATGTATAAAACTACATTTGACCGAAAAGCATTTACTCCAAAAACATTTTCTCGTAAAACAACTTGACAAAAATTTATATTTATAACTTTTTTTTAAACTTAACAGAGTAGGATTTTAATATTTTCAACGAATAAGTAGTCTATGTTTTCAACCAAAAACGTGAAATGTCATTCAACAAATCTGCCGATATAATTATCCTCAAAATAATCCAATATTTCATTAGCCTCTTCTGGGTTCTGGGATAACATTGCTTTCAGTTAAAGATTGGAAAGCGTTAATAACATCGGCTGGCGGCACAAATGCAACTGATAAAATCATATTAATTTTATGAGCGAACGCTGCATCCTGGTCATATTGAGCTTTTAAGCCCCACTGACAAATTTTGTGATATAAACTCTGAAGAGTCCGCTCGAACAATAACTGCGTTGAAGGTTGGCATAATGGATTTACCCGGTTAGTTAGTTGTGAACATCCATCTATTGCTTTTTTTTAAAAAAAACTTCAACTAGAACAATAAAAAAATGAAATCGTTCTCAAGCAAATTCTTGCTGGAACTCCAATGCCTCCAAAACACAAAAAATATCGGGATTGAAATGAAAGAATCAAAAATGTTGCTGAGAAATATTCAATTATGGAAATCACCGATTATTTAACTGCAATTGCATACAATAATGTATTATAAGTAACCAAAAAAATAAAATATTTAATAAAAAATCTAAAAAAAGTAAAACAAAAAACATTTAATTAATATCCAAAAATCATTTTCTGGTAAAATTAATAACCGAAAAATTCTTCAAAAAATCGCGCGATTGTTATTAATTTACTTAATAACCGAAAAATTAATAACCGAAAAATTCTTCAAACAATCGCGCGATTTTTTGAAGAATTTTTCGGTTATTAATTTTACCAGAAAATGACGGTCGAGTAATTGTTCTTCGAGCAAATTTTTTCGAGAAAATGTTTTTCGAGCAAATGTTTTTCGAGCAAATGTCATGGAATCTTTGCAAATAAAGAAATTAAAGAATCAGATCAAAGAATATTAAGTGGATGGCAACAATTTTGGAATCTCAAAGAACTTTTTGATGTGAATATTTCAACAAAAACAAAAAAAGATCTCTTCGACTCAGCTATTCTGCCAGTATTGACTTATGGTGCACAAACGTGGTACAATACGGTAAAGACCTGTCACAAATTAAAAGTAACACAAAGATCAATGGAACGTTCACTTTTAACATTAGACGAACAGATAGAATCAGAAATTCCAATATCAGATCGAGAACTCGTGTTAAAGATGTCATGGAACATGCAAGGCAATTAAAATGGAATTGGGCTGGCCACATAGTACGTTTAAACGATGAAAGATGGACAAAAACCAGCACAGAGTGGATACCGATAGAAGGACACCGTAAAGTTGGTAGACAAAGTAAAAGATGCCGAGATGATATAGTAGTATCAAATAGAAATTGGTATTCAGACGCAAAGGACAGAAATAAATGGAAACAGTTGAGGGAGGCTTATACCCACACATAAAAAATTGAATTTTAATTATCTAACTAAATTATTATTTTTTATACTTTTTATTTAAATTTGAATTATTAATTATTAATTATTTTATTTTTATTTTTATTTAATTTTTATAATTTTAATTTTTTTTTTTAGTTTTATTTTTATTTTTATATTTTTTTACATTTATTTAAGAATTATTGTGAATTTGGGTGAATAAAGCTTGGAATAATAATAATAATAATAAAGATTTTGACGTTTTCACTATCTGCGATCATCGCTTACTGGTTCAGCACTAAAGCGAATTGAATCACTTAAAGTAACTGCCACAAATTACAACGTAGCACTGACACTTTTATCATCTAAATATGACAGAAAGGTAGTCATAATTCATGAGCACATTAAAAAATTGTTTAATCTACCAAACGCGTCAAAGGGTAACGTTAGTTCATTGCGACACTTAATAGATACCGTTCAATCAAACCATCGTGCGTTAAATTCATTAGGACGTCCGGTAGCTCAGTGGGATGATGTCATTATACACCTCATGTTATCAAAAATTGATTTGTAAAGTTGATGCCATGCCAACACTTGACGAGTTCATAAATTTTCTAGAAAAGAGATGTCATCATCTAGAAGATCCGGGACATCAAAGACTCAATGACTCATCAACTGCATCGAACAGCAAGAAGGACATCAAACATTTAGTTGCAAAGGCATCATTCAATACAACGAGAAAATCAATACGATGTTCTTATTGTCAAAATTCAACACATTTGATCTACCAATGTCCTATATTCAAGAATCTATCACCACAAAATAGATTCAGTTTCATCAAACAAAGCAAATTGTGCATCAATTGCCTGAGGAACCGCCACAGCTCCAGTAGCTGTAATTCTACCAAAGAGTGTTGTACGTGTTCAGCGACTCATCACACGTTGCTACATTTCAACAATACAGCTGGTAATACACCAACTAATCAAACAAGTCTCAATGAAGTGTTTGCCGTCGCATATCACTCATCAACAAGCATCGTCACACTCGATGGATGCACAAAGATATAATTCAAGCGTACTGCTGGCCACAGCGTTAGTCCATGTGCTCAATAAGAGAGGAGAACCAGTCATCTGCAGAGCGTTGTTAGATTCTGGTGCTCAGTTACATTTCATGTCAACGCTTGGCTAGTGAATTAGGTATAAAATCTACAAAGGTTCATATTCCAATTGGTGGAATAGGAAACATAACGACTACAATCCAATCTACAGCATCAATTTCGTCAAAATCGTTATCATCATCATTCGAATTACATAATATTGAAGTTCACATTTTACCGGCGATCAGCGAACCATTACCAGATCAATACATGGACATTAGGAACTGGCCAATCCCAGCAAACGTACATTTAGCGGATCCAAATTTTAACACGCCAAACAAAATTGACTTACTCTTCGGTGCAGAACTTTATTTAGAGCTCTTAAAACCTGGAAACATAATATTGGGTGATGGACTGCCCATATTACAAAATACTCAATTAGGATGGATCATAACTAGTCGTACCAGTATCAACGCGACAGCAACGTATCGTTGCAACCAAACCGTCAATTGCTTCGCTCGAAAAATTAGTGCAGTCATTTTGGGAGATTGAGCGGCATGATGCACCGATAAAAACAACCACAATCGAAGAGCAACAAGCTGAAATTCACTTTGCATCAACTTATAAGCGTTTACCTTCAGGCCAATTTATGGTGCAATTGCCTTTTCGTGAGGATCCAACACATCTGGGTGAATCAATGTCAACAGCAAAGCGTTTATTAGAAAGAAATTTAGCTCGAGGCAATAATCTGAAGCAGTCATACTCGCAGTTCATGGTAGATGACATAAATTTGAACCATAGGACTAAGCTAAGTGCTACACCGCATCCTAACTTCATTTTTCCGCATCACTGCGTCATTAAGCCGGACAGTGTTACGACAAAACTGAGAGTAGTTTTTGATGGATCCGCAAAAACAACTTCTGGTAAATCTCTGAAAGAAATTTTATTGACAGGTCCAACTGTGTAACCTGACTTATTTACGGTGATACTGTGGTTCAGACTGCATCGGTACGTATTTGCAGCCTATATTTCAAAAATGTACCGGCAAATTATGGTCGATCAACGTGACAGAGATTATCAGCTGGTATATTGGAGATGTAACCCAGATGAACAACCATCAACATATCAGTTGAACACAGTAACTTATGGTACCTCTTGTGCACCATTTTTGGCGACTCGATGTCTGAATCAGTTGGCGATCGATGAACAAACCACCTTTCCTGAAGCAGCCAATGCCATATTACAAAATAATTATGTTGACGATTGCATGACTGGAGCAAATAACATAGCTGAGACCAAAAAGCTACAAGACGATATACTTGCGTTATTACGAAAAGGTGGTCTTGAATTGAGAAAGTTCTGTGCTAATGATGACAGACTTTTAGAACATATTCCAACGGATCATCGAGAGAAACGTTTATCTATTCAAGGAAATGATGTTGTTAACACATTGGGTTTAATATGGCAACCAGATCGCGATGTATTCCAGTTTTATATTCCACCAACAGATTCAAGAGATATAATTACGAAAAGATCAGATCTGTCAGATCTTGGTAGAATTTTTGACCCGTTAGGTTTAATTGGTCCAGCGGTAGTGTTAGGAAAAATTTATTTTCAGCAATTATGGAAGTAAAAATTTTCTTGGGACGAACCTCTAACGCCAGATCTTTCAAATCTTTCAAAGTATTTGAATCAATTGGAAGGATTAAGTTCAGCACAAATAAGACGTCACTTGTTAACTACTAATCACTCAGTAAGTGTTGAACTGCATGCATTTTGCGACAGAAGCGAGTCAGCATATGGTAGTTCCAGTTATCTTATATCTAAAGACGAGTTCGGGCAAGTTGACATCCAATTGATCTGTTTAAAATCAAGAGTAGCACCAACAAAGCACACCTCCATTCCACGGTTAGAACTGTGTGCTGCGCTATTAATGGCAGAATTTGTAGATCGTCTCTTAAACATACTGCCCATAACGTTCAATAATATAGTTTACTACTCAGACTCCAAGGCCGTGCTGGCATGGATTGCATCACCGTCGTATACATGGCAAACGTTCGTTGCAAATAGAGTTGCAAAGCTGCAAGAATTAACACTTGAACAATGGAGGTATATAAATACAAAAGAAAACCTGGCTGATCTGATTTCGAGAGGAGTTCTTCCGAAAACACTGCTGTCATCAACACTTTGGTTTAATGGACCGGAACAACTTCGCACGTCGTCAGCATTAGGTGAAAATCCGTCAACGTTGTCACTTAACGAAATCACAGAAAAAAGACACACCAAATTTGCATTAACAACTAGCGTCGGTTACGATGCCTGTCAAAATTTGCAGCATACGTCGTCATTATCAACACTGGAACGAACATTTGCATACTGTTATCGCTTCATCAAGAATAGTCAAGTGTCCGATAATGATAACTCACAACGAGCTACTGGTCCACTAGCTGTGCATGAAATTGAAGCAGGTTTACAAATTTTGATTAGACATGTACAAATAACAGCATTTAAAAATGATTATAAAAAGCTTGTAGCTGGTGTAGACCTCAACAATAGTAGCAATCTTCGTAGTTTAAATCCGTTTATTGAACAAATTGGTATCGTTCGTGTAGGTGGTCGATTATTGAATTCAAATGCACCATTTGAAGCGAAACATCAAACTGTATTACCAAAAAATCATCTGCTTTCAAAATTAATTATGCGAACGTATCATACTACACATATGCACGCCGCACCGCAAACGCTTTTAGCATTAATTAGACAAAAATATTGGCCAATTGACGGTAAAAATCTGGCTCGACGCACTTGCCTTCGCTGCTTTAAATTTAAACCGCGCGGAATTAATCAGCTTATGGGAAACTTACCCACTGAACGAGTAACGCCGTCGCGACTGTTTGCGGTATCCGGTATCAATTTTTGCGGTCCAGTCAACATTTATATTCGGGTTCGTGGCAAAACTCCGACAAAAGCTTATATCGCTGTATTTATATGTTATGCGACGAGAGCGGTTCACTTAGAGGTAGTCAGTTATTTATCAAGCGCAGCATTTCTCGCAGCGCTTAAGCGGTTCATCGGCAGACGTGGATTGTGCAGCACCATCTACTGCGACAATGCCACTAACTTTATAGGTTGTAAAAATGAACTAGCAGAACTAGCAAAGTTATTCGAATCACAACAGCTAACAGATGGATTACAACAATTATGTCAAATAAATCGTATTAATTGGAAACCAATACCGCCTAGATCACCTCACTTTGGTGGACTGTGGGAGGCCGCAGTGAAGATAGCAAAATATCATTTACGTCGAACCATTGCTGATGCTGCTCTTACATTTGAAGAACTCAACACGGTGGTTATTCAAGCGGGAGCGATTCTAAACTCACGACCGTTAACGCCATTGTCTGCCGATGCAAATGATCTCGAAGCGCTGACCCCTGGTCACTTTCTTATAGGTGCACCAATCACCTCATTTGCTGAGCCTAATATCACAGATATTCCCACAAACAAATTATCTCGTTATGGACGTTTAGAGCAAATGAAACAAATATTCTGGCGCAGATGGTCCAGTGAATATCTAAACTTGCTACAGCGACGAAACAAATGGTTAGCTAAAAAACAAAATATAGAAGTTGGAACTTTAGTGCTGGTTGGTGACGATAATCTTCCGTCGTATAAGTGGTTACTAGGTCGAATAACTATAACTATATTCAGCTATATTCAGGAAAGGATGGGCTGATTCGAGTAGCTGGTGTTAAAACAAAAAATGGTACCTACAAAAGATCTATTATTCGTCTGTATCCACTTCCACTCAATGATGAAAGTATTGAAGATACCGAGTATCTTCAAGGTGGCCGCCATGTTCAGTCTTCACTCAACCCTAAAAAATCAACAATCAACAATTAACCATTTCTGCACTCAAAAACATCTAAATTCACATATACATTTAAAATTGCAACTATTTCAAGTAATTAGCTTGTCTATTAATTTTGTCACACATTCTTTATTATTTATTCTCGTTGTTGAATTCATTCTGGTCAGTTGCCTTTTTTGGTACTGCGTAATTGTAAAAGTAAAGTAAAATAAAAAGTTGTAATTTTGGTCGCGTTTCTTAAAATAAAATCGTTTTGTTGGCAGTAAAAACTGTTTAAATATAAATAATTTAAAAACAATAAAATAAATAACATTGTTAACATTTTCGTGGAAAAATCACACGTGTTTTAATTATTTTACACAATCCAAATGATTTAGGTTTCACCCGTTTTCTTATATATTTATATATATATATATATATATATATATATATATATATCGATCCACTACGTTTGGACCGATTCAAACATAGTGAACCCACAATGTAAGTGCTTGATACTAAAATACTGGTGATCGTGTCTCAAGAAATGTTAACAGTTGGCAATTGTTTTAATTGAAGAGAAAATGCGAGCTAGATTAGCAACATGATTCTTTGCATGATGAAATTCTGATTTCTTGTAATAATAAAACGATGAAGACAAAATCTAGAAAATCCAAAAATAAAAATAATAAATCGTACTCAAGTTCTGTCTTCGTTAGAGTAATTTGAGTCCGCAATACCACAAATAGATTTATCGGAATCTGTTAGTCCAATTACTACACATCTTACTTTACGTGTTGTTTCTCGTCCTAAAACAATTCTCCGTTTCATCCAGAAACTTCTAAGGCGGTGATCGCTTATATTACGAACCGTTTTAACCGTTTCAATTCTGAGGTCTGAATATATGGCAAATGAAATTTTAAAAGAATTTGTTAAAATTTTTGTAGACATTTTTGGAGCCCATACAGTGTCTTTTAATATTCATTGCCTGTTACATCTATCAGACTGTGTTGAACAATTTGGACATTTAGATAATTTTTCAGCATATTCATCTGAAAATTATATGCAATATTTAAAAAGCAATTTTGAAAACCATCACATATAGCGCAACAACTAAATAGACGATTAATTGAAAGTAAATGTTCAAATGATTTATTATCAGAAAATGTTGACCATATTAATGTTAATCATTAAAAGGAATTTGATTCATATTGTTTAATTAATAATGAATTTCCAGTTAAAATTGTTGGGTTTGGAATAGAAAATGAAAGTGAAACGCGGTGTTGGCACGCAAATTTGAATATGTAACTGATTTTTTTAGTGAGCCAGTAACGTCATCTTCCGCATTAGGCATTATTAGTTGCACTAATTTAGATAAAAATATAACAACATTTTTAAAATCAGATATCACTTACAAATTTATTGCAATGAAATATAAAGATAATTTAGTAGTAGTACCAATATTACATCATTGCTTTAATAAATTTCAAAATTAATAAAATTAATTACAAAACTATTTCACTTTGCTTTCAACTCCACCTATATGTAGTTACATCTATAATTAAATAAAAATCAATTGTCTTAAATCAACGAAAATTACAAAAATTCTATGAATAGTGATGATATTACCGAAGGATTTACTTCAACTCCAAAATTATCACGTAATAATTATTTTTAATCATTTTACTTCAATACATATTTAAACATGAAAAAAATTAAGAAAAAAAATGGTAATAAATATTATTACAAACATAATCAGCAAGAACCTATAACTCCAAAAAAATCAAAAATTGAAATACCAGAACAATCAGATTCCGGATTTAACCGTATAGAAAAAGATTTCGAAACACAAAGTTCTCAGGTCGAATTTCAGATATTAAAAAGGAAAAATGTTCATGAAGCGTCAGAAATTCAACTTCTGAGACCATGGATCTCAATGGTATGTTTAGTCAACACTTTTACATTTTAGATCATATTCCCCAGCAACAAATGATGGAAAAAAATGTTCAACAATTAACAAACTTAAACAATAAATTTGATAATTTACAGAAACCAATTGATGACGTTAAAATAATTGTATAAATCTTAAAATTTTATATTAAATTATATATTCAAATTATATTAAATTTTATAACATTAGGTTTCCAGACAAAATAAATCTGAAGTGCATTTAGAAAAACAAGTGGAACAAATTAAGAGAATTGTAAGATTTATAACCAATTAATAACTACAAATAACTTATTATACATTTTACACATTAGGTTTCTGCTAAGGAAGGATCCATCAGAAATGGCAACCAACAAGTTAATAAGGAAAAATATTATTTATACAAAGCAAGCTAGCAATATGCTTAAAAATTTAACTGAAAACGAAAAATCGGAAGAAGAAATTGAATTGGAAAACCTATTTCCAATTAACACTATAGATGAGATGGATAAATTGGAAGCTAAACTCTAAGATAATAATTTATCAGAATCTTTAGTAAGTATAAATACTAAAAAAATTAACATTTAAATTTATTTATAATATCATATACACTTGCAGAAGAAATATTTAATGCGATTTAAAGCTACATTAGATTCAATTGATATATCTCGGAACAGATAAATTATACAGCCTAATGGGCAAAGCTGGTAAATCATCATCTTTAAAAAAAGTAAAAGAATTTAATTGCGTATTATACGGTAAGTGATATTTATTCCTTAATATAAATATTTGATTATATAAAATTATATTTATATATTAGATGCTTGCGGATATATCGTAGGACAGTTATTATATGATAGTGAAATTAGAAAATGCATAACAAGGTCCCATAATAGATTCTACAAAATTAAAAAGGAAAATGATGGTTAGCATTTTTTTTTATTTTATTTTTTCTTTAAATGTACTTTACTTTTATTATAAGATAAGAACAAATGAAATATAAAAGAAAATGATATTTATTAAAATTACATTATTAAAATTACATTATTTATGAAATAAAAATAATATATAAAAAAATTGTATTACAATTATTTTTCATTATAATATAGAGAAATCCCCTGAAAAAGTACTTTTAGAGTACTGTATATTAATACTTTTAAAGTAATTTAAAACCCCTGACTGAAAGTATTTTTATAGCACATTCTTTTTACTTTTAAAAATGCTTCCAAAAGTACTTTTATATTAGTTTGAAACTACACAAAAATTACTGAAGTGGGGAATTTTTCTTCACATGTTACGCTTTGTATATGTTAATACTAAAAATATTCCCCATGCCCTATCTAAATTCAGTGGAATAAGAAGAAGTTTTACTCCTCCCATTCAGATTTGGAAAAGTACTATTTCAGTACTTTTGTGTTAGCAGGGTATAGATAATAACATTCCCACTACCCTGATAACAATATAGTGGTGAAAAAGTACTTTATAAATACTGAATGGAATTAGAAAAACTCTTTCTCGTTCCAATGAATTAAGATAGGCAATCGGGAAAAAACTCAGTAGTTTTCACTAATACATACAAAAAAAAGTACTGAAAAATTTCCCATCTTCATTACAATTTTAATACTTTTAATGTGCATCCAAAAACTACTTTGAATGTACACCAAAAAAGAACTTTTAATATACAAAAACTACTTTTAATGTACATCCAAAAACTACTTTTAATATACATAAAAAAACTACTTTTAATGTACATCCAAGAAGTACTTTTCATGCATATCCAAGAAGTACTTTTAATGTACATCAAAGAAGTACATCAAAAAAGTACTTCTTGGATGTGTTTTTTAGGGCCTTTTTGTGGAATAAAAAAATTTAAAAATATTTTATTGATATGTATTTTTATTTATAAAATTTCTGCAGTTGTAGTATTATATTTCTCCTTAATGTGCCTAAGGAGATCTTATCAAGTAAGTGGTGCCTATTATGGGATCTTATCAAGTTTTTCTCAATTCAGCATCATACATAAGCTGTCCAATTACATAACCGCACGCATCTAATAATAGAAAAGTATTATTATAAAATATGATAATTTTTAATAAACAATATTGTGACTTACTATATAAAATTGTTTTAAAAACTCCAGTGCCTTAAGTTGGTTGAAATTTCACATTTGTACTCAGATATGTAATCACTGGACTCAGAATTTTCATCTATTTGCTGTTTTATTGAAATATAATCATTTTGGTGTTCGAATTCCATGCTTTCATAAGTATTTTCCCACAGCGGTAGAGCACTTTCGTCAACCTCAATATCTCTTGAATCCGCCACATTAGCTATTACATCCTGATATTTCCTGACATCTTCCTTAAATTAACGTTTTATTTTCTGTACCCACTTCCACTCAATGATGAAACTATTGAAGATACCGAGTATCTTCAAGGTGGACGGCATGTTCAGTCTTCACTCAACCCTAAAAAATCAACAATCAACAATTAACCATTTCTGCACTCAAAAACATCTAAATTCACACATACATTTAAAATTGCAACTATTTCAAGTAATTAGCTTGTCTATTAATTTTGTCACACATTCTTTATTATTCATTCTCGTTGTTGAATTCATTCTGGTCAGATGCCTTTTTTGGTACTGCGTAATTGTAAAAGTAAAGTAAAATAAAAAGTTGCAATTTTGGTCGCGTTTCTTAAAATAAAATCGTTTTGTTGGCAGTAAAAACTGTTTAAACATAAATAATTTTAAAACAATAAAATAAATAACATTGTTAACATTTTCGTGGAAAAATCAAACGTGTTTTAATTATTTTACACAATCCAAATGATTTAGGTTTCACCCGTTTTCTTATAAATATATATATATCGATCCACTACGTTTGGACCGATTCAAACATAGTGAACCCACAATGTAAGTGCTTGATACTAAAATACTGGTGATCGTCTCTCAAGAAATGTTAACAGTTGACAATAGTTTTAATTTAAGAGAAAATGCGAGCTAGATTATCAACATGATTCTTTGCATGATGAAATTCTGATTTCTTGTAATAATAAAACGATGAAGACAAAATCTAGAAAATCCAAAAATAAAAATAATAAATCGTACTCAAGTTCTGTCTTCGTTAGAGTAATCTGAGTCCGCAATACCACAAATAGATTCATCGGAATATGTTAGTCCAATTACTACACATCTTACTTTACGTGTTGTTTCTCGTCCTAAAACAATTCTACTTTTCATCCAGAAACTTCATCTGAGGCGGTGATCGCTTATATTACGAACGGTTTTAACCGTTTCAATTCTGAGTTCTGAATATATGGCAAATGAAATTTTAAAAGAATTTGTTAAAATTTTTGTAGAAATTTTTGGAGCCCATACAGTGTCTTTTAATATTCATTGCCTGTTACATCTATCAGACTGTGTTGAACAATTTGGACCTTTAGATAATTTTTCAGCATATTCATCTGAAAATTATATGCAATATTTAAAAAGCAATTTTGAAAACCATCACATATTAATTGAAAGTAAATGTTCAAATACAGTGTCTTTTAATATTCATTGCCTGTTACATCTATCAGGCTGTGTTGAACAATTTGGACCTTTAGATAATTTTTCAGCATATTCATCTGAAAATTATATGCAATATTTAAAAAGCAATTTTGAAAACCATCACATATAGCGCAACAACTAAATAGACGATTAATTGAAAGTAAATGTTCAAATGATTTATTATCACAAAATGTTGACCATATTAATGTTAATTATAAAAAGGAATTTCATTCCTATTGTTTAATTAATAATGAATTTCCAGTTAAAATTGTTGGGTTTGGAATAGAAAATGAAAGTGAAAAGCGGTGTTGGCACGCAAATTTGAATATGTAACTGATTTTTTTAGTGAGCCAGTAACGTCATCTTCCGCATTAGGCATTATTATTTGCACTAATTTAGATAAAAATATAACAACATTTTTAAAATCAGATATCACTTACAAATTTATTGCAATGAAATATAAAGATAATTTAGTAGTAGTACCAATATTACATAATTGCTTTAATAAATTTCAAAATTAATAAAATTAATTATAAAACTATTTCACTTTGCTTTCAACTCCACCTATATATGTAGTTACATCTATAATTAAATAAAAATCAATTGTCTCAAATCAACGAAAATTACAAAAATTCTATGAATAGTGATGATATTACTGAAAGATTTGTTACGTCAACTCCAAAATTATCACGTAATAATTATTTTTAATCATTTTACTTCAATACATATTTAAACATGAAAAAAAAAAGAAAAAAAATGGTAATAAATATTATTACAAACATAATCAGCAAGAACCTACAACTCCAAAAAAATCAAAAATTGAAATACCAGAACAATCAGATTCCGGATTTAACCGTAAAGAAAAAGATTTCGAAACACAAAGTTCTCAGGTCGAATTTCAGATATTAAAAAGGAAAAATGTTCATGAAGCGTCAGAAATTCAACTTCTGAGACCCTGGATCTCAATGGTATGTTTATGTCAACACTTTTACATTTTAGATCATATTCCCCAGCAACAAATGATGGAAAAAAATGTTCAACAATTAACAAACTTAAACAATAAATTTGATAATTTACAGAAACCAATTGATGACGTTAAAATAATTGTATAAATCTTAAAATTTTATATTAAATTATATATTCAAATTATATTAAATTTTATAACATTAGGTTTCCAGACAAAATAAATCTGAAGTGCATTTAGAAAAACAAGTGGAAAAATTTAAGAGAATTGTAAGATTTATAACCAATTAATAACTACAAATATCTTATTAAACATTTTACACATTAGGTTTCTGCTAAGGAAGGATCCATCAGAAATGGCAACCAACAAGTTAATAAGGAAAAATATTATTTATACAAAGCAAGCTAGCAATATGCTTAAAAATTTAACTGAAAACGAAAAATCGGAAGAAGAAATTGAATTGGAAAACATACTTCCAATTAACACTATAGATGAGATGGATAAATTGGAAGCTAAACTCTAAGATAATAATTTAGCAGAATCTTTAGTAAGTATAAATACTAAAAAAATTAACATTTAAATTTATTTATAATATCATATACACTTGCAGAAGAAATATTTAATGCGATTTAAAGCTACATTAGATTCAATTGATATATCTCGGAACAGATAAATTATACAGCCTAATGGGCAAAGCTGGTAAATCATCATCTTTAAAAAAAGTAAAAGAATTTAATTGCGTATTATACGGTAAGTGATATTTATTCCTTAATATAAATATTTGATTATATAAAATTATATTTATATATTAGATGCTTGCGGATATATCGTAGGACAGTTATTATATGATAGTGAAATTAGAAAATGCATAACAAGGTCCCATAATAGATTCTACAAAATTAAAAAGGAAAATGATGGTTAGCATTTTTTTTTATTTTACTTTTTCTTTAAATGTACTTTACTTTTATTATAAGATAAGAACAAATGAAATATAAAAGAAAATGATATTTATTAAAATTACATTATTAAAATTACATTATTTATGAAATAAAAATAATATATAAAAAAATTGTATTACAATTATTTTTCATTATAATATAGAGAAATCCCCTGAAAAAGTACTTTTAGAGTACTGTATATTAATACTTTTAAAGTAATTTAAAACCCCTGACTGAAAGTATTTTTATAGCACATTCTTTTTACTTTTAAAAATGCTTCCAAAAGTACTTTTATATTAGTTTGAAACTACACAAAAATTACTGAAGTGGGGAATTTTTCTTCACATGTTACGCTTTGTATATGTTAATACTAAAAATATTCCCCATGCCCTATCTAAATTCAGTGGAATAAGAAGAAGTTTTACTCCTCCCATTCAGATTTGGAAAAGTACTATTTCAGTTCTTTTGTGTTAGCAGGGTATAGATAATAACATTCCCACTACCCTGATAACAATATAGTGGTGAAAAAGTACTTTATAAATACTGAATGGAATTAGAAAAACTCTTTCTCGTTCCAGTGAATTAAGATAGGCAATCGGGAAAAAACTCAGTAGTTTTCACTAATACATACAAAAAAAAAGTACTGAAAAATTTCCCATCTTCATTACAATTTTAATACTTTTAATGTGCATCCAAAAACTACTTTGAATGTACACCAAAAAAGAACTTTTAATATACAAAAACTACTTTTAATGTACATCCAAAAACTACTTTTAATATACATAAAAAAAACTACTTTTAATGTACATCCAAGAAGTACTTTTCATGCATATCCAAGAAGTACTTTTAATGTACATCAAAGAAGTACATCAAAAAAGTACTTCTTGGATGTGTTTTTTAGGGCCTTTTTGTGGAATAAAAAAATTTAAAAATATTTTATTGATATGTATTTTTATTTATAAAATTTCTGCAGTTGTAGTATTATATTTCTCCTTAATGTGCCTAAGGAGATCTTATCAAGTAAGTGGTGCCTATTATGGGATCTTATCAAGTTTTTCTCAATTCAGCATCATACATAAGCTGTCCAATTACATAACCGAACGCATCTAATAATAGAAAAGTATTATTATAAAATATGATAATTTTTAATAAACAATATTGTGACTTACTATATAAAATTGTTTTAAAAACTCCAGTGCCTTAAGTTGGTTGAAATTTCACATTTGTACTCAGATATGTAATCACTGGACTCAGAATTTTCATCTATTTGCTGTTTTATTGAAATATAATCATTTTGGTGTTCTAATTCCATGCTTTCATAAGTATTTTACCACAGCGGTAGAGCACTTTCGTCAACCTCAATATCTCTTGAATCCGCCACATTAGCTATTACATCCTGATATTTCCTGACATCTTCCTTAAATTAACGTTTTATTTTCTGTACCCACTTCCACTCAATGATGAAACTATTGAAGATACCGAGTATCTTCAAGGTGGACGGCATGTTCAGTCTTCACTCAACCCTAAAAAATCAACAATCAACAATTAACCATTTCTGCACTCAAAAACATCTAAATTCACATATACATTTAAAATTGCAACTATTTCAAGTAATTAGCTTGTCTATTAATTTTGTCACACATTCTTTATTATTCATTCTCGTTGTTGAATTCATTCTGGTCAGATGCCTTTTTTGGTACTGCGTAATTGTAAAAGTAAAGTAAAATAAAAAGTTGCAATTTTGGTCGCGTTTCTTAAAATAAAATCGTTTTGTTGGCAGTAAAAACTGTTTAAACATAAATAATTTTAAAACAATAAAATAAATAACATTGTTAACATTTTCGTGGAAAAATCAAACGTGTTTTAATTATTTTACACAATCCAAATGATTTAGGTTTCACCCGTTTTCTTATAAATATATATATATCGATCCACTACGTTTGGACCGATTCAAACATAGTGAACCCACAATGTAAGTGCTTGATACTAAAATACTGGTGATCGTCTCTCAAGAAATGTTAACAGTTGACAATAGTTTTAATTTAAGAGAAAATGCGAGCTAGATTATCAACATGATTCTTTGCATGATGAAATTCTGATTTCTTGTAATAATAAAACGATGAAGACAAAATCTAGAAAATCCAAAAATAAAAATAATAAATCGTACTCAAGTTCTGTCTTCGTTAGAGTAATCTGAGTCCGCAATACCACAAATAGATTCATCGGAATATGTTAGTCCAATTACTACACATCTTACTTTACGTGTTGTTTCTCGTCCTAAAACAATTCTACTTTTCATCCAGAAACTTCATCTGAGGCGGTGATCGCTTATATTACGAACGGTTTTAACCGTTTCAATTCTGAGTTCTGAATATATGGCAAATGAAATTTTAAAAGAATTTGTTAAAATTTTTGTAGAAATTTTTGGAGCCCATACAGTGTCTTTTAATATTCATTGCCTGTTACATCTATCAGACTGTGTTGAACAATTTGGACCTTTAGATAATTTTTCAGCATATTCATCTGAAAATTATATGCAATATTTAAAAAGCAATTTTGAAAACCATCACATATTAATTGAAAGTAAATGTTCAAATACAGTGTCTTTTAATATTCATTGCCTGTTACATCTATCAGGCTGTGTTGAACAATTTGGACCTTTAGATAATTTTTCAGCATATTCATCTGAAAATTATATGCAATATTTAAAAAGCAATTTTGAAAACCATCACATATAGCGCAACAACTAAATAGACGATTAATTGAAAGTAAATGTTCAAATGATTTATTATCAGAAAATGTTGACCATATTAATGTTAATTATAAAAAGGAATTTCATTCCTATTGTTTAATTAATAATGAATTTCCAGTTAAAATTGTTGGGTTTGGAATAGAAAATGAAAGTGAAAAGCGGTGTTGGCACGCAAATTTGAATATGTAACTGATTTTTTTAGTGAGCCAGTAACGTCATCTTCCGCATTAGGCATTATTAGTTGCACTAATTTAGATAAAAATATAACAACATTTTTAAAATCAGATATCATTTACAAATTTATTGCAATGAAATATAAAGATAATTTAGTAGTAGTACCAATATTACATAATTGCTTTAATAAATTTCAAAATTAATAAAATTAATTATAAAACTATTTCACTTTGCTTTCAACTCCACCTATATATGTAGTTACATCTATAATTAAATAAAAATCAATTGTCTCAAATCAACGAAAATTACAAAAATTCTATGAATAGTGATGATATTACTGAAAGATTTGTTACGTCAACTCCAAAATTATCACGTAATAATTATTTTTAATCATTTTACTTCAATACATATTTAAACATGAAAAAAAAAGAAAAAAAATGGTAATAAATATTATTACAAACATAATCAGCAAGAACCTACAACTCCAAAAAAATCAAAAATTGAAATACCAGAACAATCAGATTCCGGATTTAACCGTAAAGAAAAAGATTTCGAAACACAAAGTTCTCAGGTCGAATTTCAGATATTAAAAAGGAAAAATGTTCATGAAGCGTCAGAAATTCAACTTCTGAGACCCTGGATCTCAATGGTATGTTTATGTCAACACTTTTACATTTTAGATCATATTCCCCAGCAACAAATGATGGAAAAAAATGTTCAACAATTAACAAACTTAAACAATAAATTTGATAATTTACAGAAACCAATTGATGACGTTAAAATAATTGTATAAATCTTAAAATTTTATATTAAATTATATATTCAAATTATATTAAATTTTATAACATTAGGTTTCCAGACAAAATAAATCTGAAGTGCATTTAGAAAAACAAGTGGAACAAATTAAGAGAATTGTAAGATTTATAACCAATTAATAACTACAAATAACTTATTAAACATTTTACACATTAGGTTTCTGCTAAGGAAGGATCCATCAGAAATGGCAACCAACAAGTTAATAAGGAAAAATATTATTTATACAAAGCAAGCTAGCAATATGCTTAAAAATTTAACTGAAAACGAAAAATCGGAAGAAGAAATTGAATTGGAAAACATACTTCCAATTAACACTATAGATGAGATGGATAAATTGGAAGCTAAACTCTAAGATAATAATTTAGCAGAATCTTTAGTAAATATAAATACTAAAAAAATTAACATTTAAATTTATTTATAATATCATATACACTTGCAGAAGAAATATTTAATGCGATTTAAAGCTACATCAGATTCAATTGATATATCTCGGAACAGATAAATTATACAGCCTAATGGGCAAAGCTGGTAAATCATCATCTTTAAAAAAAGTAAAAGTATTTAATTGCGTATTATACGGTAAGTGATATTTATTCCTTAATATAAATATTTGATTATATAAAATTATATTTATATATTAGATGCTTGCGGATATATCGTAGGACAGTTATTATATGATAGTGAAATTAGAAAATGCATAACAAGGTCCCATAATAGATTCTACAAAATTAAAAAGGAAAATGATGGTTAGCATTTTTTTTTTATTTTATTTTTTCTTTAAATGTACTTTACTTTTATTATTAGATAAGAACAAATGAAATATAAAAGAAAATGATATTTATTAAAATTACATTATTTATGAAATAAAAATAATATATAAAAAAATTGTATTACAATTATTTTTCATTATAATATAGAGAAATCCCCTGAAAAAGTACTTTTAGAGTACTGTATATTAATACTTTTAAAGTAATTTAAAACCCCTGACTGAAAGTATTTTTATACCACATTCTTTTTACTTTTAAAAATACTTCCAAAAGTACTTTTATATTAGTGTGAAACTACACAAAAATTACTGAAGTGGGGGAATTTTTCTTCACATGTTACGCTTTGTATATGTTAATACTAAAAATATTCCCCATGCCCTATCTTAATTCAGTGGAATAAGAAGGAGTTTTACTCCTCCCATTCAGCTTTGGAAAAGTACTATTTCAGTACTTTTGTGTTAGCAGGGTATAGATAATAACATTCCCACTACCCTGATAACAATATAGTGGTGAAAAAGTACTTTATAAATACTGAATGGAATTAGAAAAACTCTTTCTCGTTCCAGTGAATTAAGATAGGCAATCGGGAAAAAGCTCAGTAGTTTTCACTAATAAATACAAAAAAAAAGTACTGAAAAATTTCCCATCTTCATTACTATTTTAATACTTTTAATGTGCATCCAAAAACTACTTTGAATGTACACCAAAAAAGAACTTTTAATATACAAAAACTACTTTTAATGTACATCCAAAAACTACTTTTAATATACATAGAAAAACTACTTTTAATGTACATCCAAGAAGTACTTTTCATGCATATCCAAGAAGTACATTTAATGTACATCAAAGAAGTACATCAAAAAAGTACTTCTTGGATGTGTTTTTAGGGCCTTTTTGTGGAATAAAAAAATATTAAAATATTTTATTGATATGTATTTTTATTTATAAAATTTCTTCAGTTGTAGTATTATCTTTCTCCTTAATGTGCCTTTTTGTGGTGCCTATTATGGGATCTTATCAAGTTTTTCTCAATTCAGCATCATACATAAGCTGTCCAATTACATAACCGCACGCATCTAATAATAGAAAAGTATTATTATAAAATATGATAATTTTTAATAAACAATATTGTGACTTACTATATAAAATTGTTTTAAAAACTCCAGTGCCTTAAGTTGGTTGAAATTTCACATTTCAACATTTGTACTCAGATATGTAATCACTGGACTCAGAATTTTCATCTATTTGCTGTTTTATTGAAATATAATCATTTTGGTGTTCTAATTCCATGCTTTCATAAGTATTTTCCCACAGCGGTAGGGCACTTTCGTCAACCTCAATATCTCTTGAATCCGCCACATTAGCTATTACATCCTGATATTTCCTTACATCGTCCTTAAATTAACGTTTTATTTTCTGTACCCACTTCCACTCAATGATGAAACTATTGAAGATACCGAGTATCTTCAAGGTGGACGGCATGTTCAGTCTTCACTCAACCCTAAAAAATCAACAATCAACAATTAACCATTTCTGCACTCAAAAACATCTAAATTCACATATACATTTAAAATTGCAACTATTTCAAGTAATTAGCTTGTCTATTAATTTTGTCACACATTCTTTATTATTCATTCTCGTTGTTGAATTCATTCTGGTCAGATGCCTTTTTTGGTACTGCGTAATTGTAAAAGTAAAGTAAAATAAAAAGTTGTAATTTTGGTCCCGTTTCTTAAAATAAAATCGTTTTGTTGGCAGTAAAAACTGTTTAAATATAAATAATTTAAAAACAATAAAATAAATAACATTGTTAACATTTTCGTGGAAAAATCACACGCGTTTTAATTATTTTACACAATCCAAATGATTTAGGTTTCACCCGTTTTCTTATATATATATATATATATATATATATATATATATATATATATATATATATATATATATATATATATATATATATATATATATCGATCCACTACGTTTGGACCGATTCAAACATAGTGAACCCACAATGTAAGTGCTTGATACTAAAATACTGGTGATCGTGTCTCAAGAAATGTTAACAGTTGACAATTGTTTTAATTGAAGAGAAAATGCGAGCTAGATTAGCAACATGATTCTTTGCATGATGAAATTCTGATTTCTTGTAATAATAAAACGATGAAGACAAAATCTAGAAAATCCAAAAATAAAAATAATAAATCGTACTCAAGTTCTGTCTTCGTTAGAGTAATCTGAGTCCGCAATACCACAAATAGATTCATCGGAATATGTTAGTCCAATTACTACACATCTTACTTTACGTGTTGTTTCTCGTCCTAAAATAATTCTACTTTTCATCCAGAAACTTCATCTGAGGCGGTGATCGCTTATATTACGAACCGTTTCAACCGTTTCAATTCTGAGTTCTGAATATATGGCAAATGAAATTTTAAAAGAATTTGTTAAAGTTTTTGTAGAAATTTTTGGAGCCCATACAGTGTCTTTTAATATTCATTGCCTGTTACATCTATCAGACTGTGTTGAACAATTTGAACTTTTAGATAATTTTTCAGCATATTCATCTGAAAATTATATGCAATATTTAAAAAGCAATTTTGAAAACCATCACATATAGCGCAACAACTAAATAGACGATTAATTGAAAGTAAATGTTCAAATGATTTATTATCAGAAAATGTTGACCATATTAATGTTAATTATAAAAAGGAATTTGTTTTTTATTGTTTAATTAATAATGAATTTCCAGTTAAAATTATTGGGTTTGGAATAGAAAATGAAAGTGAAAAGCGGTGTTGGCACGCAAATTTGAATATGTAACTGATTTTTTTAGTGAGCCAGTAACGTCATCTTCCGCATTAGGCATTATTAGTTGCAATAATTTAGATAAAAATATAACAACATTTTTAAAATCAGATATCACTTACAAATTTATTGCAATGAAATATAAAGATAATTTAGTAGTAGTACCAATATTACATAATTGCTTTAATAAATTTCAAAATTAATAAAATTAATTATAAAACTATTTCACTTTGCTTTATATAACTATCGGGTTTTTCAATAGGGACGCTCGAACTTTTTTTCAATAGGGACGGTAAACCACGCCATATTTTTTCTTGTTCTTTTGACATTTATATTCGTTTTTAGTTGGCAAATCATCATGGAGCAGTACACACGTGAACAACGTTTGCAAGTTATTCAAATTTATTACCAAAATTCGCGTTCGGTCACCGCAACTTTAAGAGCATTACGACCATTTTATCGACGCCATCAATTGCCTGCTGAATCAACAATTCGACGTCTAGTGCAAAAATTTGAATCCACATTTTCGCTACACAATGCTACAAATGCACGAAGTGAAGAAAATATTGCTGCTGCTAGCGCTTCAGTTCAAGAAGACCCAAATCAATCACTTACACGACGTTCTCAACATTTAGGCATCTCTGTGACGTCATTGTGGCGAATTTTGCGAAAAGATCTTGGCGTACATCCATATAAGATCAAGCTGACACAAGAACTAAAGCCACTTGACCATCTGAAGCGTCGCCAATTCGTAAATTTGGCGGAAGAACAATTGGAAAATGATGCTGATTTCCATAGAAAAATCATATTCAGCGATGAGGCTCATTTTTGGCTCAATGGATTTGTCAACAAGCAAAATATGCGTTATTGGTCAAGCACCAATCCACACGTGATTGAAGAGGCACCATTACATCCCGAAAAAATCACTGTTTGGTGTGGATTACATGCCGAAGGTGTTATTGGACCATATTTTTTTGTTGATGATGATGATCGCCACGTTACGGTGAATGGAAATCGCTATCGCACCATGATAACTGATTATTTTTGGCACGAATTGAACGGAACAGACCTGGACGATATGTGGTTTCAACAGGACGGTGCCACTAGCCACACAGCAAACGCTACAATCGATTTATTGAAAAGCAAATTCGGTGAACGAGTTATTTCAAGAAATGGACCAGTCAATTGGCCGCCTCGATCATGCGATTTAACGCCTTTAGACTATTTTCTTTGGGGCTATGTGAAGTCTATACCAATAAGCCGGCGACGTTACAAGAGCTAAGAGCAAATATCGAACACGAAATTGCTGCGATTCCGGTCAATTTGTGTGAAAGAGTGGTGCAAAATTGGGTTCAACGATTGGATTTTTGCAAACGTGCCCGTGGTGGTCATGCGAATGAAATTGAATTTCATACATAATTGCCACTACATATACTTGAACACATAATAAAAATTGTTTGGATATATTAATCCGTTTTTGTTTTATTTAAAAAAAAAAGTTCGAGCGTCCCTATTGAAAAACCCTTTATATATGTAGTTACATCTATAATTAAATAAAAATCAATTGTCTCAAATCAACGAAAATTACAAAAATTCTATGAATAGTGTTGATATTACCGAAGGATTTGTTACTTCAACTCCAAAATTATCACGTAATAATTATTTTTAATCATTTTACTTCAATACATATTTAAACAAGAAAAAAATTTAGAAAAAAAATGGTAATAAATATTATTACAAACATAATCAGCAAGAACCTATAACTCCAAAAAAATCAAAAATTGAAATACCAGAACAATCAGATTCCGGATTTAACCGTATAGAAAAAGATTTCGAAACACAAAGTTCTCAGTTCGAATTTCAGATATTAAAAAGGAAAAATGTTCATGAAGCGTCAGAAATTCAACTTCTGAGACCCTGGATCTCAATGGTATGTTTATGTCAACACTTCAACATTTTAGATCATATTCCCCAGCAACAAATGATGGAAAAAAATGTTCAACAATTAACAAACTTAAACAATAAATTTGATAATTACAGAAACCAATTGATGACGTTAAAATAATTGTATAAATCTTAAAATTTTATATTAAATTATATATTCAAATTATATTAAATTTTATAACATTTGGTTTCCAGACTAAATAAATCTGAAGTGCATTTAGAAAAACAAGTGGAACAAATTAAGAGAATTGTAAGATTTATAACCAATTAATAACTACAAATAACTTATTAAACATTTTACACATTAGGTTTCTGCTAAGGAAGGATCCATCAGAAATGGCAACCAACAAGTCAATAAGGAAAAATATTATTTATACACAGCAAGCTAGCAATATGCTTAAAAATTTAACTGAAAACGAAAAATCGGAAGAAGAAATTGAATTGGAAAACCTATTTCCAATTAACACTATAGATGAGATGGATAAATTGGAAGCTAAACTCTAAGATAATAATTTAGCAGAATCTTTAGTAAATATAAATACTAAAAAAATTAACATTTAAATTTATTTATAATATCATATACACTTGCAGAAGAAATATTTAATGCGATTTAAAGCTACATCAGATTCAATTGATATATCTCGGAACAGATAAATTATACAGCCTAATGGGCAAAGCTGGTAAATCATAATCTTTAAAAAAAGTAAAAGTATTTAATTGCGTATTATACGGTAAGTGATATTTATTCCTTAATATAAATATTTGATTATATAAAATTATATTTATATATTAGATGCTTGCGGATATATCGTAGGACAGTTATTATATGATAGTGAAATTAAAAAATGCATAACAAGGTCCCATAATAGATTCTACAAAATTAAAAAGGAAAATGATGGTTAGCATTTTTTTTATTTTATTTTTTCTTTAAATGTACTTTACTTTTATTATTAGATAAGAACAAATGAAATATAAAAAAAAATGATATTTATTAAAATTACATTATTTATGAAATAAAAATAATATATAAAAAAATTGTATTACAATTATTTTTCATTATAATATAGAGAAATCCCCTGAAAAAGTACTTTTAGAGTACTGTATATTAATACTTTTAAAGTAATTTAACAATCCTGAATGAAAGTACTTTTAAAAAGAAAACCCATGAAAAAAGTAGTTTTAAAATACTGTATATTAATACTTTTAAAGTAATTTAAAACCCCTGACTGAAAGTATTTTTATACCACATTCTTTTTACTTTTAAAAATACTTCCAAAAGTACTTTTATATTAGTTTGAAACTACACAAAAATTACTGAAGTGGGGGAATTTTTCTTCACATGTTACGCTTTGTATATGTTACTACTGAAAATATTCCCCATGCCCTATCTTAATTCAGTGGAATAAGAAGGAGTTTTACTCCTCCCATTCAGATTTGGAAAAGTACTATTTCAGTACTTTTGTGTTAGCAGGGTATAGATAATAACATTCCCACTACCCTGATATCAATATAGTGGAGTTAATACTGACAAGTCATCAGGATGAGTCGATTTTGGACACAAAGGTCTAGAATTCAAACGCGCTTCGATTTGTGATAAAAGTGTGGCATATTCTTCAAAGGTAAGTCTTGCATTACCAATTGTTCTTTTTAAATGAAATTTAATCGATTTCTCTGCAGATTCCCACAGACCACCTATATGAGGAGCGGATGGCGGATTAAAGTGCCACTGCGTGCCCAACGTACTTAATTTGTTGGCTATTTCATCTGACCATTGCTTTTGAATTAATTTATATTCTTTTCTGAAAGTAAACGAAATTCGTTCCGCAATCGCTGTAGATATTTTTGCAGATTCCTCGTCTAGCTATTAAGCGATGAAAAGCGGCTATGAATGCTTCTGTGCTGAGATCGCTGACCAACTCGATATGAATAGCTTTGGTGCTTAAACAAATAAAAATAGCTATGTAGCATTTTAAAATTTTGTTGCATCTACCTTTCCATGCTTTCATTTCCATGGGACCAGCATAATCAACACCAACATTATAGAATGGACGAGCCATTTGTATTCGAATGGCTGGTAAGTTTCCCATTAATTGGTTGGATTCTGTTGCTGAAAGGGAAAACAAATCACACATTTTTTTATATTAGTTTTTGTATTATTTTTTAAATTAATAATCCAAAATTTATTTTGTAGATACTATGACGTTATTGTTTGAGCACCATGAGAAGTTGCCATATGTACGTCAAGAATTAATAATTCTGTAAAATGTGATTTTTTCGGAATTTTAATCGGATGACGTCTGTCATATTTAAGATTAGAGTTCTGCAATCGACCGCTGACTTCCATTTTCATCAAGGAATGGATTTAATGTTAGTATACTACTTTGCTTTGAAATTGTTGAATTCATTGTTAGTTTTTGTATTTCATCACTAAAAGATGAGTGTTGTACATGTTATTATTATTATTTTAAGCTTTATTTTACCCATATATTATTATACATATAAAAATTTAATTAATTTTACAATTTACAATTCATATTATTTAATTCATGTTTATTTCTAGTTGATTCTAAAGTTATAAGTTTCTAGTTCATATTTTATTTATTATTATATTGAGTAAATTTACTTTATATATACATATTTAAATTTAATTTTTAAATTCATTAATTTGTGTTATATTATTATTTTCAGTTTTTTGATTATTATTATTAATTATAATTTTTAATATTATTTATTTATTTTTGTTTTTTGTAATTAGTTTGAACGGGTGTAAGCCTCCCCCAACGTACGCCACTCTTGTTTGTTCAGTGCCTTAAATTTCCAATTTCTTGCGTAATTTTGAATGTCGTCACGCCATCTAGCTAATGGTCTTCCAACTTTCCTTTGTCCATCGTAAGGTGTCCATCTATTGTCGCATAATCTCATAACATGTCCTGCCCAATTCCATTTTAAACTTTTAGATCTCTCTATCACATCTGCCCATCCTGTTTGTGCTCGAATATTTGTATTGCGTATTCTATGCTTTCTTGATATTTTCAGCGTATTTCGTTCCATAACTCTTTGGCAGGTTAGAAGTTTGTTTGTTAGCTTGGTGTTCAAGCTCCATGTTTGAGCGCCATACGTCAGTACAGGAAGGATTGCTGCATCGAAGAGGTATTTTTTTGAATTTAAAGTTAAACCGGAATCGATAATTGGTTTTATATTCCAGTACTGCTTCCATCCATTTGATATTCTTCTATTTATTTCTTTATCCATTTTTTGTGCGAAGGATATGGTTTGTCCTAGATATATATATTCTTCTACGTGTTCCAGTTTTTCCCCATTTAGATGTATTTCACACGTTTCAGCATTGGTCATAATTTTTGTTTTGTCTTTGTTTGTTTCCAAGCCAACTGTTGAGCATACTGAGTTAAGATCTTTAAACATTTGCTGTAGTTCTGCTTGCGTGCTTGCTATTAATGTTATACCATCGGCGAATCGAAGGTTGTTCAGTTTTTCTCCATCTATGTTCAGTCCCATATAATCCCATCTTAAAGTTTTGAAACATTCTTCTAAGACGCATGCGAAGAATGATGGCGATAGCGGGTCACCTTGTCTTACTCCTCTTTTTAGCTGAAATTTTCGGCCTTCCTTTTCAAGTTTAATAACTGCAGTGCTGTTATCGTAAAGATTTTTAAAAATACGAATAAATTTGTCTTCGACTCCTTGTTTTTGCAGCGCGTTAAAAATCGTTACGTGTTCTACTGTGTCGAATGCTTTGCTAAAATCCACAAATCCTATATAAATTTTACGTTGGAATTCGGTACATTTTTCGATTATTTGGTTAATGGATTCATCATGTACAATGATGAAATTTAAAGTTTTTTTCCAGTTGATCAACAGTTAATGGATTTATTGTACATTACGCGAAAGCAATATGCAAGTACACGTACTAATTTGGTGAGTGAAGAATGTTTCTCAATTATTGATTCTATTAAATTTATATTTTCTGTTGTTATATTCAAAACTAATGATTGTATTATTTTTATTTCACAGTTTGTTTCATTACAAACATTTTGTGTAAGTTTTTTTGATGAAAAATCTTTTAGAAATGTTGGACCCTGCCACCAAATCGAAGAGTTTACCATTTCTGAAGGAAGTAATCCACGAGAGCCCACGTCGGCTGGATTATCCTTTGTAGGAACATGATGCCATTTTGTAATTGCTACACAAGATTGACTCTGGTAGCTACGAATGATTTCCACTTAGATGGTGGAGCTTGTATCCAGGCTAATGTAATCATCGAATCTGTCCATGCAAACACTGAAATATCTTTTAAATTTAAAGAATTCAGTACAAATTGAATCAATTTGGACAGTAATACAGCACCACATAATTCTAAACGTGGTACTGAAATACGTTTTAACGGAACAACTTTAGTTTTTGATGCTATAAATCGTATTTGGATTTGATTATTTTCATCGATAAAACGCAAGTATGTTACTGCAGAATAAGCTTTTTCTGAAGCATCACTAAAACCATGTAATTCTATATTTTTAGATTTTTTTGTAAGATGAATCCATCGAGGAAATTCTATTGTTTCAACTATCTTGAGTTCAATGCGAAATATTAACCATTTTGATTTCAATGCTTTTGAAACTGGCTCATCCCAGCCACATTGCTGTAGCCATAAATCCTGCATTATAATTTTTGCATACACAATGCATGGTGAAATCCAGCCTAGTGGATCAAATAATCTGGCTACATCGGATGAAGTGGTTCGTTTTGAAAATTTTGTAATTTCTGGAAATTTTATTTTAAATTTAAAAGTATATTTTGCAGGATGCCATTGAATACCAAACGCTTTGATTGATTCCTTTTTGTCAAACGTTAATGGTAGATTCTTAATGGTAGATTCACCTCTCTTTGCTCTTCAGGAATTGACGTGGGATTTCATCAGCATTACTGGTCCATTTTCGTAATGGAAAACCAGCAGAATTGGTGATGTTAATTAGTTGATGCTGTGTTTGGCAGCTTCTTCAACCGTATCAGCTCCATACAACACGTCATCAACGTAAAAGTTATTTTTCAATATATTGGATGCATCTGCAAGCTGATGCAATGTTCGAATCGCTAAATAAGGTGGAGATGCAGTGCCAAAGGTAACCGTATTTAAAGTTGTATTAAGTATATTTCCGGAAACTATCAAACCTAGTTCTGATAATTGAGCTATTGGTGCTCCTGGAATTCCTTTAATCAAACCAGACATGATTAGTGTTGAATAAACGTTGGCTCCAAGTAAAACATAAATTTTACCAGGAATGTTAAAGTATGGATCAGCTAACTTTATATTTTTTAAATGATCCCAATTGACTATTTCAATTTTTTTAGATGGCAAAATACGAGTTATGCTAGTGAACACTAAAGCATCAACGTCGCATTTGAATTGATGAAATTGTAAGTACTACTTTATGTTTAGCTACTCCCGGACTAGATTGCCCTAAACCGGTTATGTTTGTTAATGTTTTTTCTCTTTTTAGCCGTAATTTCTGGACAACCTCTTCTGTAACAAAAGTTGCTTCAGAGCCAGGATCAATTAATGCTTTGAATGTATGACTGTCACAATAACGTGAGCAGTAGCTAATAATACCTTGGAATTTTCAATTTTCTGAGTCAAATATGTTTGTACGTTATTTGTTGTTTGTACTGGTTGTGAAATAGGAACGTTTTGAAATTGTAAATTAGATTGATTTTGTTGCCAATTTGTAGTATTTTGTGTATGATTTTGATTGTGATTCAAAGAATCAAACAACTGTGTTGTTTGTGCAGTTGGATTTTTTGTACTGGGACAGTGTGTTTTCAAATGATTGTATGCCAAGCAATTTGTGCATGCTAAATTTTTTTTAATAATTTCAAAACGTTCTTTTATATTCATTTTTAAATATATCACATTTTCTAATTATGTAATTACCTTTACAGATACGAAAGGATTCCTGTGATCCAGAATTATGATTGAAATTATTTATGGTTTGACCCACGTGAAAAGATCTGCTAAATTTATTGTGATTTAATGCAGATGGAGGGACAAACCTTTAGACAAATGGTTTAGATTGTTCTACTGAGTCAAGAGTGCGGAAACGAGTTTCCAAAAATTTTGTAAATGTTGACATGTCCGCACAATTTTTTACACCGCCTAAATGTTCTTCCCATAATTCTTGGGTACTTGAAGGTAACTTTGAGCAAATTATATAGATTAAAATGACGTCCCAGGTATCAACTGGTATTTCTAAATTTCGTAAAGCATGCATACACTCAGTTGTTGTGTCTAACAGTTCTTTAATAGCCGCAGCTGTCTCTATTGTAAGATTTTTTTGATTAAATAATATTCTTAATTGCATATTTACTAAAACTCTTTTATTTTCATAGCGCTGTGTTAAAATGGACCACGCTGACTGAGAATTTTTTTCTTCAAGTGCTACATGTGGTAACAATCTTGCTGCTTCACCATGAATTGAGGATTTTAAATAATGTAACTTTTGAATAGGAGGAATCGATTTATTGGAATGAACTAGCGACAGAAAAAGATCGTGAAACGGTTTCCAACTTTCGTAACCACCTGAAAACGCTTGTAATTGTATTGGTTTTAACTTAATGTCACAAGAATTTTCGGTCGCGATCATTGAGTTGGCTGTACTATTGGCGTTTTCAGCTTCAAGATCTTCGTTCATTTCCCCTGGTAATCAAAATATAATGTTTTTATTTTATTATAGATTCCTGATTCAATCAATTGTCAATTGTTTTGAATGTATCAGCGTCATGTTGCATTTGGTGATACAAATTTGTAACATATTCAACAACGGCTTGTGCTTGAGGTGCCATTTCGATAAATTTTTTGATTTATTTATTATATTTTTTTTTTTAAATTAGTTAAATTATATTATTAAGTGGAATAAATAAATAAAACTATTATTATGTTTTTTTTTTAAAAAAAAAATAATTGTTTTTGTATAGTGATGATAATAAAAAAAAATTTATGCCTTTTTTTCTGTTTAAACAAAAAAATATTGCATCTTTGTTGAATAATTTATATATTTGTATAATATAATTAATATAGTTAATATATTTAATATAGTTTAATATAATTCATATATAATATTTAAAATTTTATTCTGATCCTGGAATAAATTTAGCACTATTGTAATACGAAAAAAACCGTAAAAATATTTATGGAATAATTCGCGTAATATGATTGTTGGAAAATCTTACTATAATTTTTAAATGTTAAATACAAAACCATTAAAAAGAATTTGTATTAATATCGAAATGTTAATAAAAAAGTTTTTAATTAAAACCGAAAATATTGTTTTATTATTTTTTCTTATTACAGTTTTCCACTATTGTACAGTTTTATATAAAAAAAACTGTATCCGTGCAAAATTATTTACGGTATTCGCCCAAAGTTTCACTCTTGATGATATAAAAAAAACTGTTCCACTTTATCTAATTTTACGTCTTCCCGCCTAAATTAACTGAGTTTTTATATCAAATTTTACAGGTATCATATATATTTTTTTCTTAGTAAACTTTTAGTATCGTATTGATGGCTTATAAATTATAAAAATCACAATTTGCACTAACCTTTGCGTATATGATGATTTCCTCTCGATGAATCTTCCTTATCTTGATGACAAACACCACTATTCACTTTCAATATGTTTTAGTTTAATAAAATTTAGTTTAATGTTTCTGTTTTATGAACAATAGTATCTTTTGTACTAGAATTGTAATTATTTTATTAAAAATTGTATCTGTTTAATTAAAAATTGTATATGTCTTTTATTAAAAAAATTAACCTAATCCAACAGTGATCAGAGAGCGAAACCTCATCCGACACCATCCAATTTTTTACCGTTAGTGAACTAGAATTAGTGGCTAATGTCAGGTCTAGGACCTCCTTTCTATTTCTTGTTATAAAAGTAGGGGCTGTTCCCCTATTACATACACTTAGGTTAGCACCACTAATAAATATAATCTAAAAGAAACTCATCTCTGCTATTGATGTTCGTACTTCCCCAAAGTGTATGATGTGCATTGGCATCACAACCGATCAGCATATCGTACTTCAATTTTTCTGTTGTTTTCCTCAAAACTTCAGACGGTGGCTGATCCACGCTGTCAAATGGCATATAAGAAGAGACTAGGAGTATATGCTTATCCATCTTACTCCTACCCCATTCTATCACTCTGTTATCTTCATTACTGAAATCGTTTAAAAGAAACATTTTAATCTTTTTGTTAACTAAAATGCAAGATCTTTGTCTACTTACTCCCCCTTTGTAATAAAGGTTAAAATCTTTACCTCTTACACCTTGAATCCTTCCTCTACCGTCAATCCACGGTTCCTGTATGAGCGCAACGTCGATGTTCTGTTGGCTCAGATACCCGATCAGGTTGCCTGTGGCAGCCCTACTGTGGTGGAGGTTTACCTGAATCTACTACATCATCATAAACATGCGCCAGGCTGAACCTGTCCATAAACCTATTTTTCTCTAGGAATTGTAGTGAATCTCTGTTGATGCTAACTAGGAAGTGCTGACCACGCTCCGTCCTAGCATCAACCTTTAGCACCTTCGAGTCCTCTGCCTTCAGTTCCTTGTTTTGCACAACAAGAAGACTCAACAGCCTATCTGGCGTCTGGAACGGCTTGGATACCCAGATCCACGCCTTCGGTCTCATAAATTTGATGGTATCGGCTCTCGGGATGGCTCTCAACCTTGATCCCTCCCAGATGCCATCCAGCTTGTGTAGGGTGGTGGTTAAGAAATCTTTCGAAGTCTTCCCACAAGCCACTATTTTATACCCCTTCTCCCAGCCTGCACCATCAAATTGAATTTCGTAAATATTCAATAAGCGCATCCTGTATTTTCTCTTCAATCTTAAGCCAGTGGTCGCTCTCGAACTTTCCTTCCAAGGAGCCCTCGTCCACAATGGCTACCTGCAACTCATCAACTAAACCTTTTGCCTTCTTAGGGGTCTTTGGTATCAAGTTGTCGTCAGATCTACCTCTCTTCTTCACGTACTGTTCCTTAGCTAAGCGGTGGGCTTCGGGGCAGTACGTGATTTGTTGTCACGATCATTTCTCTCACCGGACCGGATCGAGATGTCTTAACAACTCGTCTATCACCAGCCTCCCTAGTACTTTGATCAGACGCACCGGAGGTTGGTGACAACGGTTTCGACTTCTTAGTGTAGAGCTACAGTATTCGCCAACATCGCCCACTTTGCCCATCGATGCTACTTAAGCCCCACCACCGCTTTAAGGTGGAATCTCCGGGGGATAAGAATTAGTTAGAATTATTGTAACGTAAAATTCAACAACAATGTAATTAGTTTTACGGTATATAAAGAGCTGTAATGAAATAAATAAAGTCACTTAATTGTTAACCAAAAAATCGTGTTTGTTTATTCTTAATAGTGAGTAGCCAAATAAGGAGACAAATTGGCTACTCACTATTAAGAATAAACAAACTTGCTTGAAAGCAACTGGCATTGGCTCTAATCGCTAAGTCAGTTTAACTATAGGCTATCCGCTGTGGTTATTGGTAAAAAGCATCACAAGGCAATTTAGAGCTATAATAAGATATAGCAATATATAGGTGCAGAGGAACATATAACTAAAGGCTTTCCGCTTTGGTTATTTATTGTATTGTATTGTAGTGTACAAAATTGTACACTCTGTAAAATATGATTTTAAATTAACTAATGACCTAATTTATTTTGTCAAATTGACAAAATAAATCAATAAATTTATTTTTAATTAAATATTATTAAAATTCAAAATTGCTTAATTAGCAATTTTGCTAAATAAGCATGTTTCTATTAATTTAAAGGTAAAAGAATTCATTACAAAATCAATTATCATTGATTTAATAGAACGGAAAATCATATAAATTAAACAAAAATCGATGGTTAAGTAGTCAGTTGATCAATATACAACAAGTAATATATTTCGAATAAAGAGCTGATGCTTTAGTAGAAATTATATATTTGTACTACATTGTCAACAAGATTTTGTTAAAGTAAATAAAGATTTTAAAAATAAAATAAAGTAAAATATATAAAAATACTGTTTTGGAATTCCTTTATTGAAATACAAAGGTAATAATATTATTAAATATAATTAATATTATAACATATGGCGCAGCCGGTAGGATGCAGCCGGTTGCGAAAAAATTACCATTTTTACGTGAACCAAACCTACGTGTTATTATTATAAAAATAGATCTAAAATCACCTTAAAAAGCTTATGCTTGAGGTGGAGTCAGAAGCAGTTTTTGCTAGACTCAATTGATCTGTTATTTTTTTTTTAATTTCAACACCGTATAAAAATAAGGAGTCGGTTTTAGAGGAAATTAATAAAGACAACAGAGTAGGACCAAAACCGATAACTATAGAAGAGTATAAGAAAAGAGCAACAAGAAAATTACCAGCAGAAAAAAATTAATCAGCAGAAAAAACGAAGAGGAGGAAAATCGGTAAACAGGCAGCAGCAAATAAAAGATTTAAGGAGAGTAATAAGTTTGGGGTGTTCAAACGAACATAAAACGCTATTCGAAGAGCAGATTAAACAATTAAAAAAAGAAGCTAGGAAAAAGAAAAAGGAGAATACAACGTTGCAGAGTTTTAGTAAAAAATTTGAAGAAAGCATTCGCAGAGCGGAAGCAGCTTTAGAATTAAATATTAGTTAGAGTTTTTTTATATATTTCTGTTTTTAAAAAAATAATAAAATAATTTATAATAATGAAAGTAGTAAGAGAGGATGAATTTTTATATTTTTGTATATTTATATTATCAGAGAATTTGGAGATAATAATTGAGAGGAATAACATTGTAGTATTTAGTAGTAAAAATAATAAACATGATTAAAAAATAAATAATATTTTTTTCTATTCTTCTTGTAAAAAAAAAAAACAATCATTGACTATTGGATAGTTTATTTTTTTTTCTTTCGCATTTTTGCCAACTTATTTTATATCCTTAGTTCGCTTTGTTTGATATGGGTAGTTGTATTTTTTGGATTTTGTAGTTTTTTATTTGATTTGATATTTTTTTGTACTTCTGGGCTTATAAGTTTTTTTTTATAAAAAAAAAAAAAATAATTAATTCATGTTGAAATAAAACATAAATTAATTAGTTAATTTTGTATTTTTTTTGAATATATAATATTAATGGTAGGAATTCGAAATTTTGATGTGATTGTACATCACTAATTGTTTAATTTCTTTAAATTGGTAGTTTTTTTTTTTGGAGTGTCAGAGCTCCAATATTTTTGTTGGAAGTTAGATTTCATAAAGTTATGCTTAACAGGTTTTCTAGAATCATTGATTCGTTCTCTTTTGATAACTCTAGTCCAACCATTTCAAATAATTCTGAAGTAGAAGGATTATTGAAATTAGGAATCCAATTGCTTCTACACCACAAAATTTGGTGCCAATAGCAAGTACTAGTGGTACAAAGAAAAGAGTAACCTTTAGTAAAATAGAAGAAAAAAGAAAACTTTGGGAAGAAAAAAGTTCGAAAAAACAAAATCTAATCATAGATATCCTACAAGAGGTAGACTAGATTTATTAAAATCGGCAGTAACAAAGGAAATGGAAAACAACGAAGCCGAACACATATATGATGAAGTACCACAAGAAAACGAAGACAATTTAGAAAATATAGAAAATCAGAGCCCTGTCGCCGGGTTATTAAATAATAATAATATAGAAAATAATAATCACACTACTACAACTCCAGAACCAACTACTGCAAATTTCTTATATCAGGATAATACTTACGATTTACGTTCCAACATGACATTACCTTTAAGCACCACTTTTGGATTATATTTAGCGGGAGTACCAATTTTCTCTGTGGAAGGAGATAGGGTAGTCTTGGAATTACAAAGTTTTCTGGATCTAGCTAATGAGGCATATTACAGGACAGATGAGATCGATAAGAATTCGGTTCTAAGGCAATTAATTCGGGGTAAGCTCAGAGGTAGAGCAGCCGAATTATTTCAAGACAGAGCGATACTTAACTTTGAAGAATTTAGAGAAATTTTAGAAGAAAACTTTATTCCTAGAAAATCAATTGCTCAGTTAAAAAACGAGTTAGAAAATTGTTTTCAAACAATTGATGAATCCATAAATACATTCGCAGACAGATTACAACGCAGATATGCATGTTTAATTTTAGGAATAAAAAAGAAATATATTAAAGAACCGGGATCAATGTTACAAGATGCAGAGCTGCACAACGAGTTTTTATTAGAGGTTTAAGATCGGAATCAATAAAACAATATGTTTTGGGACAGAATTATAGTAAATTCGAAGAACTTTTGAGAGGCGCGAAAATTTTTGCAAATTATTTAGATCAGGTAGCACCTACAAGAAATATAGATACCACACAGTTAGAACAAATGTTCCAAAAATTCTTGTCTACCTGCCAAAATCAAAATCCAAACCAATTTAACACTAGTAATTCTCCTCAATTTAATACTAATAATACTAATAATTCCCATCCAAACAATTCCTACAATCATAGTAGAACGTTTCCACCTAAAAATAATTATAATCCTAAATTTAACAATAATAACCAAAATCAATCTCCACGCTATAACTCTAACTATCGTAGTGCAAATCCACATAATCAAAACACTAACAATTCTAACAATTTCGTTAATAAAAGTAATTTTCATAATCCCAATACTAACAATACTAATCCGCATGTATCCTTTAATGGCGCAAGGAATACTGGAACAATAGTTTGTTTTAAATGTGGAAAACCGGGACACATTAGTAGGGAATCTACAGTAAATAACGTAGTAAATAATCAGAACAGACAAATACCTAAAATAAAATGTAAAATTTGCGGTAGCAATGGTCATTACGCAGCAAGTTGTAATGCTCAAAGAATTCCTTCACCAACAGTAAACATACTACAAATGGAAAACTGTGAATGGTGTGGTGTAAAAGGACATAATGAATTGAATTGTGAAATAAGACAAATTTATCAAGCTAGACCACAATTAGAGTCGGGAAACGAGTCAGGGGCGACTCAAAACCCCAGTCGTTCCCAAAACAAAAGCACAGGGTAGGCTCACAAAATGTTATGGTCGGGCCTAAATCATTAGTAACGCTACCATTAGATATTAGTAATAAAAAAGAAGTTACATTACTTGTGGACACAGGTGCCCAAGTTAGTTTATTAAATAAAGATAGCGTTGCTGACATAAGTAAAATAAATAAAGGAAAACAAATGACAATATGAACATTACATGACAAAAGTACAACAATGGGAAGTTGTAAAGGAAAATTTGGGATGTCTAGTAAATTAGATTGTGATTTTCAAGTTATGAATGAAAATTTGAAATTACCAGTAGATGGTATTTTAGGGAATGATTTTTTGTCAAACAATTGCGACGTTTTAGGACCACAACAAAAATTACGATTTCCAGTTACACAGGACAATGCAAATGAGTTTAGTATACCATTTTCAAGTGAAACAGAAAATGAAGAAATAATGTATAATTCTACTGAGAGACCTTTAGAAAAAAAATCAAGAATAACAGGGAATGTAGAAGCTAAAATGGAAAATACAGAAGTTAAGATAATAAATAATAAGTTGGAAGAATTTAGAGAAGTAATTAAAAAGGATATAGAAAGGATCGTGGAATCCTATATAAAAAAAGGAAATAATTTGACTAAGGAGTCAAAAGAGAATATAATTAATTATGTAGAAAAAGAAATTGTGAATGATGAAGTTAAAATAAAGGAATATATTATAGAAAAAGGAAATAATTTGACTAAGGAGTCAAACGAGAATAAAAGTTATTATGAAGAAGAAGAGAAGGAAATAGTGGATAATAATAATGAAAGTAAAACAAAAGAAGAAATACCTGTTATACCTGTTAAATATTTAATAAAAGGTCGGTCAGAACAAATTATCAACGTAGCGAGTAAAAAAAATGGGGAATTCATATGTATAAAAAAAGAAGTTTATCCTGGAATTTATCTTGGGAATTGCATAGTAAAAACAAACAATGGTCATGTAACAGTAAGTCTTATGAATATAAATAATGAAGATATAGAAATACCAGAATCTAAACTTGAGCTGGTACCAGTACAAAATTATAATATATTCAATTTCAAAAGAAAAAAAAACGGGAGTTAGTACCATACAAAAATTACGATTTATCCAAATCCAAATTGCGATTTATCTTTAAGTCCACAAACATTATCTTTTAGGAGTTAATTATTGTAGTTATTTAATTATACAATCAAATTAAATTGATAAAAAAAATATTAATGGATCAAGAGTAAAAGGGGAGGCAAGGATATGGAATAAGTTTTTCTAAATGTAGTCTTTTAAATGAAGTCTTTTAAAAAATAGTCAATGGTTGCATAATGTAGACAAAATCTAATTTAGGTAATCAATCATATCAAAATATAAAAATGTAAACAATAACAAAAAAAAAAAAAATTAGAAATTTTTAGAATAAGATTTTTTTGTTTACATCAGGAATTTTGGGTATAAAATAAATTTTTGAATTTATTTACACGGTAAAAAAAAATAAAAAAAATATATAGTTGAATTATAAATTTGAAAAATTAATATTGAATTTTAAATTATGACTAAGTTTTTTTTTTAATTATAAATTACTATTATTATGAAATTTTAAATAAAAATTATTAAATTATAAAATAATATTGGTTTTAAATTATAATATGTAAAAAATTAAATTAAAAAAAAAAATATATGATCAAGTGTAAAGGGGAAGGAAAAAAGTATAAGATATGTTTAATGTGTTGAAAAAATACTAAAATACAATAATAAAAAAAAAATTGTAATCAAAATAAGAAGTTGTGTATATGAACAAAATTGTATTACACAGTAAAAAAAATTACACTTTGAATTTATAAATTTTATATTATATTATATTAGACTATCAAATTCAAAATAATAACGGGATTTGTTAAATATTAAGATGGTAAAATAATTTTGAATTATCAAATTTTTAAAATATTGGGAAAACATTTTGTAAAATACTATGAGTAAAATACTATGAGTTATTAAGATTAAATTTTGAAATGTATAAGATTGTAATTTTTTTGTAAAAGCAGTAAAAAAAATAAATAAAAATAAACTACCGAGCCTAATCCTTTCAAAGGAAGGTGAATCAACTCAATAAACTATTGAGAGTGCGAAATTCGGTAACTGCAATTATATACATATGTTTTTTGTAAATTGTAAATTGAAGAGCTGATTAACTTAACCATTAAAAAAATTAAGAGTCAAATACTCCGTAGTACCGGAAAAAGACTAATTTGTAAAATGTGTCTTTTTCATCTGGGAATGGGAGGTATAGTGTACAAAATGGTACACTCTGTAAAATATGATTTTAAATTAACTAATGACCTAATTTATTTTGTCAAATTGACAAAATAAATCAATAAATTTATTTTTAATTAAATATTATTAAAATTCAAAATTGCTTAATTAGCAATTTTGCTAAATAAGCATGTTTCTATTAATTTAAAGGTAAAAGAATTCATTACAAAATCAATTATTATTGATTTAATAGAACGGAAAATCATATAAATTAAACAAAAATCGATGGTTAAGTAGTCAGTTGATCAATATACAACAAGTAATATATTTCGAATAAAGAGCTGATGCTTTAGTAGAAATTATATATTTGTACTACATTGTCAACAAGATTTTGTTAAAGTAAATAAAGATTTTAAAAATAAAATAAAGTAAAATATATAAAAATACTGTTTTGGAATTCCTTTATTGAAATACAAAGGTAATAATATTATTAAATATAATTAATATTATAACAGTATAAGTACAGAGCAACGTGGGACAAAGGACCAGCCAACGTTACATATCATTTGGATTGAATTCTATTCCACTATTTATTCATAATTTATTTTTGAATTTACTGATAACTATTTATATATATGTATCAGCAATTTTAATTTTGTAATATTTTATAATATTTAATAGAATTATTATTTGTATTTATTAACTTGTACTTACAGAAAATTTCCAGCGTAGCTGATTGCGTAAACAGGTGCTGTTTCTTGACTTTCCTTTTGGTTTTTATAACCAATTTAATCTTATTTTAATTTTGGCGAATATTTTCGTTTTTAAATTCTATTAAATTTTACAATATTAGTATTACAATTTTTACATTAATCAAAATAATTTTTAAGAATTTTACAATAGTTTTAATTAAATTTTAACTATATAAAAAATGCAAATAAATTCCAAAACTAATTTTTAATTCTCATATTATTTTACGAAATTGATAAAAAAAGATCTTCATCTATATATTTATGTATATATATATTGTATATATATATATATATCTATGTTTTAAAAAACTTCTTGTATCAGAATAAATGAAGAAATATAAAGTAAATCAAGAAAAAACTGGATGCTATCAAATTTTTGGTGATGGCTTGAATTATGGATATTTCCCACTGCTATTTAAAAGTGTTTTATTTCCGCTACTTTTCTACCTAAGCGGCAATTAGACACCCAGTTGCATTGAAGATCAGATACCAGCAAGTTAATGGTATAAACACACAGCGACGTCCGAAGCAACGCAACAGTAAACGCCAACGCAATTAAATTTTTTATTAAAGTTAAAGTAAATTACATAAAATTGTTTGTTTGTTTTTGATTATTTATAATTATAATTGTAAATTTAATAAATTATTATTCAATAAAAATATTTTTTTTAAAAATCAATTAAACGATAACCTTACAGTTTTTTTTATTATTGGTTTAAGAGAAGTTACATTTTATTTTTTCAGGAAATACTTAACAGGCTCACCGAACACCTAGATACGAGCAATTTTCTGGTTGTTCGTATGCCAGCTTGCGCCAAATTGTGTAATGCGTTAAAAATCGTTCGTCTTAAGGTTTACGGTATGTACGGTCTGTTATTGCCTGTAGAAACCTCACAGTATTTGTCAAGATCAGGTAATTTTATTTTGTCAAGTTTAAAGGACGAGATAGTCTAGATTGTATGAGAAGTTGTTTCAGTTCATCATCGTTGTTCTGATGTACTGCGATTGTTGTTAAATCGAATTAATCCATGTCGATTGATGTTATTTTGGAAAAACGTGAAAGACTATCCGCTACCACATTGTCCTTACTAGCGATATGGCGAATGTCGGTAGTAAATTGCGATATAAAATCGGGGTGACGGGTTTTGCCACCTGTGCCAATGCCGTTTTTACTTTTTGGAATACAGGGTTTTACTCCTCTGGCCAAACCAGTGTTTTATTTTTACTTTTTGTTTTGCTGATCTGAACCAGGTATGCATAGATTGGAGCAAGAAATTCTGCAAATTTGGTTATTAATCGATAATAGTAATTTATAATTCCTATGAACCTTTAAAATTGTCGAATTGATGTAGGAGTAGGAAAGTGTTTAATGCTCTCTATTTTTTCTTCTGAGGGTAAAAACGTCGTGTGTTGTAATGTGATGACTGAGAAAATTTACCTCAGTTACTCCACACATTTGGACGGATTGAGTGTAATGCCGTATTCCAATAATCGTTGGAATAATCGGCGGAGGTGTTCTTGTGCGTTTTTGCTTCAGGAAACGATATGAGGATGTCCAATCCACGATTACAAACCTCATTCATGAACCTCTGAAACGTTGAGCTGCGATTCGCAATCCAAAAGGCATTCGGCGAAATTCGTACAAACAAAATGGTGTTGTGATTGCGGTTTTGTGAATATCATTGTTCGCTATAGGGTTAAATGACAAGCTCGAACGAGATCTAATTTTGAAAATATTTTTACACCATTTAAATAGATGGTAAAATTTTGGATATGCGGGATCGGATAACAATCTGGAATTGGCATGGACGCCAATCGTTGAGGTTTTTCCTTTTTACCATGTGTAATGGCGAAGAAATAGGGACGACGATAGTTGGAAAATGTCCAATTCGACCATGAGTTCAAATTAATTTTTCGCGGCTTCGTGTCGAATAGGATTTAGACGGCGCGGTTTTGAAAGAGGAATTTGTTTGTTGGTGTCAATATGGTGTACCATTAAATGATGTACATTGTTAAAATAATTCTGTGGCTGAACAAGATTGGGAAACTGTTGTAGAATTTCTGCAAATTCATTTTTAATTACGTTAATTTTAGGTGCCGGTGTAACGGCTGCGATAATCAGCGTGTTAATGGATAAGCTCGTTAAGGGATCGATGATTTTACGATTTTTTATATCCACGATAAGACCATATTTATCTTAAAAAAATGGCCCCGAGAATGGCTCGTTCGATATCAGGTAAAATAAATACGTGTAAAAATTTTCGACGCAGACCGATGTTGACTCTTAAAATTTTTGTGCCGTGTTTATTTTAGATTGTCTCAATCTTTTTTGAAACGATCTTTTTCTTATAATAAACCTTTTTCTAGGATTATTAATCACACTAATAATTTACACAGTTAAAAAGTTCGATAATAATTAAATTTATTTAATTTTATTATAATATATATTTATGAAAAACCAAACAGTAATTTAATTTAATTTATTTTATTTATTATAATATATATTTATGAAAAAAACAAAACATTAATTTAATTTATTTAATTTACTCTACTTTAAAAATATTTTATACAAGAAAATTTTAATACAAATTCAACAACTTTATTTTAATTTGAAATGACTACTTTTAAAAATTCGACCAACTAAATTGAAAGATTGTACCAGAATGAATAATGGATATTTAAACTAGCAACGATTTATTATAAAAATATAAAAAAAAAAATTTAATTCTCATATGTACACATGCAATTCAATCTCAATATCTTCATGTATGGAATGTGGCTATTTAGCATTTATATGAGAAAATTTAATTTTTCTAGAATACAGAATCAATGTATACCAAGAATTACTTTTAATATATTTTTGTTTAATGCTGTTATCAGCAATTACATTGACATTAATAAAAATTCATGATTTTATGTGTTACGGTCACATACTTAATTATGTGATACACAATCCATACATAAAGATAATTGTTACACGTAAATTCAATATAAATCTAATGGTAATACAAATTCTGCATACCACTATACTGTATATTTTTGCACCTAGAAAGATATATGAGAAACAAAAACTATTGAATAAAATAAAATGAAAATTATAAGTACAACTTAAAATGTATAATATAACAAATTATATGGAAATTTGTCCATACTCCCCCACGTTGAGTTGACACAGCTCAAACATCTTGGTGGTCAATATTAAACGAAAAATCATGCGAACTTGTTCTCGGAATTTTTGGAGATGGGTTTAGCTTCCGTGCATTAGATGATTTACATTTTGTCCATCCATAAATAATACACAGCCACAGCAACAGCAATAACCAGTCCAAGATATCCAATAACGTATTGATGTATATCATGAGTTCCCATTGATTCTAAACTTTGTTGTGATTTTATCTCAGCAATTGACGTTTGCAAGTTCACGATCGATTCCATTGGTAATAACCGTTGATTTTGTTAGATTTATAAAGGTACTCAAGTTGATCGTTGGCCAGAATGAAGATCGCAACTCCACTGAATATGATCTGTGAGCACTTATCTCTAGCCATTGTCAGTATGCCAACTCCATGTAAAGTTTCTGATGTAACTTCATTGTTGCATACAATGTTTATAATCATGTCTCGATCGAACGAAAATATCCATTTATTAGGGTGTGACAATTGAATCCATTGTGGTGATTCACTTAATAATTCTGTTTTACAATTCTGCTCAATAGACTTATGATTTAGTAATTCGATTTCGCATTTACTCATGTCAGAGTTCCTATTATATACTGGTCGTTTTTGTTTACATAACGTGTTATCTGGTGCAATTCGAACACAAGCTCTAGCCTCCAGCTCATCCATTGGATAATACAAATCACGGTGTAAATTAACAATTACGTACGAAGAAGAAGTCCGTAATCATATAAAACCATTACTTTTATACTTTACTGGTATAGAAATCACACGAAATGTTTCGAGATCTGTATTTAAACCTAACGGCAGTTGAATTCTGAATATAATAGTTTCAGGTGTGACTCTTCCTTGAACATGAAGTAAGCTGTAAATATTGGTTATATCAGTGTTAGTAATGGAGTGAAATGGAATTTTTAAATTAGCTGGAAAAATGTTTCTAATAATTTGCAGGTCTGTTTTGATCTGATTTGGAGTTAACAATAATGGGTTAATTTTACCATGCTGTGAGTCCATTAACACATCTATAATTTGAGTTTGAGTCTTTTGGAAATTACTCATAATAAGTATTGTTTCAATTGCCAATGATGAAAATATATTTTGAATACGTTGTTGTTTTTTCACATATGTATTTATTGCTATCATTTCAGTGTGCATGTTTTTTATATACGATTCATACATTTCAAGTTTATTCACTTGTTCGTTAGATTTTTTCATTACATTTGTTGTAGCCTTTAAAATTGATGTTTGACTTTTTAATAATAATAATAAATGGTGTTCATTTTTGTTCACAGTTTCTATCGTGGTGGATATAGTCTCAGCGTATTCTTGATCAAGCACACCAAACAATTTATTCGCTACGGTTCCTACAAAATCGAAAGCTGATCTTTTTTTCTATTTATCTTACCAGTATTTTGATTCAAAATCACTTCATTGTAAATTTGGATGTCACTCAAACTTTGATTGAATTGATATAAAATATTAATAGCTAGAATTTCTCACCACATCGCATAACTCGGTCAGTTTACCAATCCCATCCTTAAAACCTTGGAGTTCCTTCCAGTAGTTTTCCATATTATAGTATACAACCAAGTGCCATTCATTGTTTACCAGATTCGTCAATCCTAAATTTTCAAAGTACATACCTGGAAATGAATCAAAGTTATCAATATTAATTGGAGATGGCGATTTAGCTGTCGAAAAGATAGGTAATACTATCAACAGTAATAATAAGCTAGTTGATTTCAATGTTGGTCTTCTGGTACATGGTTTGCTTTTAGTTGACTTGCATGATGAATTGCCATTTTCTTCGATACCATTGGATATGTTCTCCGATTTATCATTTTCAATCATATCATCCAAAGGTAACGGACAAAGTTTATGAATTGGACGTTTATAAATACCAGACGATGTTTGTATCTCAGCAATTCTGACCAAATTATCGTTACCTTTATATGTTTTTATAATTCGACCAAGTTTCCACTTTGTGGGCGGCAAGTTATCTTCTTTTATGATCACCAACAAACCAGGTTCAGCATTTTCACTCTTTACCTTCCATTTATATAGTAGTTGCAGTGTTGATATATATTCTTGCTGCCTTCATTGCCAAAATTGTTGTTTCACGTAGCTCACCAACTTCCATCTTGTTAATGTATTAATATTTAATGAGCTGGCATCTGGACCGATTATTGCAGTGATATGATCTCCGATTAGAAAATGGCCAGGTGTTAACGCTGTAAAATCGTTAGCATAAGATGTAATTAGTATAATTGGTCCGGAATTAAGAATTGCTTCGATTTCCACAATTAAAACATTTATGTACAATTGTGTTTGCTATTACCTTTTCTCTAATAGGCCAGAATCGTTGTCTAGTAATAGCCAATAATGTCTGAGCACCAACATGATGATTATGAATATGAATCTCAGTCATTATTAATTTTGTGAACGGATGATTTGTTGGAAGTAATTTCGGGTGTTTTGCATCAAACGGCAGACTCGCTGTATTCACTCTACCACCAACTCTTTATACACCGTGTTTATCTAAAAACGGACTGAGTGTTGAGATTCGGTTTTTTGGGTCTACCTGACCTGTTTTCAAGATACATTTTATTTCATCAATAAAATCAGATATTTGCATTTCATTGATTATGAGGACTTCAGCTTGATGTACTTCAGCCATTAGTAGGAATTCAGTTTGCTTTTCTTGCCGTGCCAGCTTGATATTTTTTAGGAACCTCAACATGTATGCTGTTACTCGTACTAAAAAGGTAAAAGAATTTTTATGATTAATAATGTAAATAAAATGTTCTTGATTCATTGATGCCGTTAATACCGATTTTTGTTGTTTTTTTCTACTAACGCCTCTTGCGTTATTTTAAATTCACCTGACCATTCTGATACTGGTTTTTTAAGAAAAATAGGGCCATCAAACCACATGCTAATGTGTTGCAGTTGTTCAGGATGAATACTTCTTGAAATATAGTCTGCTGGATTTTGTTTCGTACCAACATGGCGCCAATTCTTTAGCATGGTGTGCCGTTGAATATAGGATATCCTATTGGCTACAAACGTTTGATACGATGATGATTCTGAATTTAAACAGCTCAAAACAATACTTGAATCTGTCCAGAAATAATTTTTCAACTTTATGACATCATCCAATGTTCTTTTTATCTGATTACATAATTGAGCTGATAATCGTGCTGCCTGCAATTCTAGGCGTAGTATTGTTGCTATTTGTGTTGTTGTCACTCTAGCTTTACTGCACAATAATCTGACCATTACATTCCCTCTGCCGTCTATAGAGCGTATGTATATCCTAGTTCCGATGCATCGGAAAATGTATGTAATTCAATAGTATGGTAGTGATGCATGCATACGTGTCTCGGAATTGTAACATCATTTAAACATATAAGCTGTTCTTGAAATTTCATCCATTTTGAATGTAAGTGCATAGGAAGTGAAGCATCCCAATCTAGTTGTAATTTCCACAATTCCTGAAGAAACATTTTTGCTAAAATGTCTGAAACCACCGTTCGCTTGGTTATTTTATTTTGCTCTTTCCAACTACTTCGTATTGCGATAACATCAGATTTTGGACGCCACGTTATTCCTAAAGTCTTAATTTGATCTTCTCGTCCTTGTTTAATGTACAGCTTTAACTCAATATCTTCACTAGGAACATCTTTAAGCAATGATTCATGATTAGCACACTATTTTCGTAGATGCATTCCTGCTGTGCTTCATAATTGAGATATCTGATACTTCATTTCAATAGCTTCACTTAAACTGTTACTCCCAGTCATGACATCATCTACGTAAAAATCTTGTTTAGCAACTTTTTAACCCAATGGAAATTCAGTACTATTCTCAGCAACTGTTTGTAAACATTTTATTGCTAAATATGGTGCTGCTGTAGTTCCATACGTAACCGTAGTAAGCTTGTAGCAATTCAGTTGATCCTTGAGATCAGTACGCCAAAAGATTAATTCAAATTTTGTATCTTGTTCATTGATGCGAATCTGGCGATACATTTTTTCAATGTCAGCTGTAAAAACATATTTGTACATACGAAATCGGATGAATGTGTCTGACAAATCTTATTGAAGCTTTGTTCCATTATGCATTAATTGATTTAGTGATATGTTTGTACTAGTTTTGCACGATGCATCATATACTAAACGTAATTTCGTTGTAGTAATACCTGCTTTTAACACACAGTGATGTGGGATAAAATAATGTGGTTCATCAATATCTGATTCATTCACTTTCACCATATGACCAAGTTCTTCATATTCTTTCATAAATCGAACATATTCTGTTTTTAAATCTTTCGATAATATCTTTCGATGATCCTAGACGCATTGTATTTTGTTTAAAATGAATTCGCACTACAAATCTACCTGATTCATCTCGCATTGTAGTATTGTGAAAAAATGATTCATATTGTTGCTCTAATGCTGAATATATATCAGCACCATCCGTGATCTCATCTAATTCCCAGAACTTGTCCATTTGGGATTCAAGTGTATTGATGCCACATGTCAGCTGGCAATTTATATATTGTTCTTGGACCTTTAAAAGTACTACCCATCCAAACACCGTATTTTGAAGCGTAGGGCTGGTATTATTTTTCCCAATTGATGCTTTTCCAACCATTATTAACTCACTTTAGTACTCCGCTCCAACCAATAAATCTATGCCTTGTTTCCTGAAGAAATGTGGATCCGCTAATGTAACATTACGAGGTACTGACAATAGTTGTGGCGAGACATTAATGCTCGGCTGATCATCAACTATTTTACCGAGAACAAATACTTCTATTGTTCTGGAATATCTCAAACATTTTGATTGGATCGTCACATTAGCGCGCTTATGAGCCCAGTGTTGGGAGTCACCAATACCAGTTATACTTAAGTTACCATCGTTGACTCTTAACCCCAATTTTTTAAATAATCTAGAAGTAATTAAGTTTACATGAGTTCCTGAATCTAAAACTGCCCGACATTCTACTAGTGCTGTTGCTAAAAATACATGAGACAAAACTGAGCCTGTTGCTACTAGAATCGCAGCTCCAGAAATTCCAAAAATGATTTCAATTGTTGAGGTTGACTAGGGTTACTCAATGACTGCTCATACAATGTTGTAATGAATGTATGTTAAATATTTTTATTTTTAGCCAAATATAATATTGGTTTATTAGAAATAATTCAATTATTGTTAAAAGGTCATTAAAATCGGGTGCCATATGTTAAAAATTTTTTTACTTCATGTTCCTACTCTGACGCCATTTGTAACATACAAATTTCAAGAGCCTTAACCAATCACAATCTTCTAACTAATTAAAATATAATACTAATTATCTAATAATAATATTGGTTTACCGCGCTGAACGTCTAATTGGGGTAGCTTAAGCCGGAAAATAGGGGGGTTCACAAATGCGCGTAACATTCATACAAAACTTGCGTGCATTAATAAATTAAACAAAATAAATAAAGAAAATCAAGGATAAAATGTACTAATAAAAATTAATAGAAAAATAATATGAACTACTCCAAATTTTAAATTCCCCTAAAACTAATATGTAACACCAAAATTAGATATTTATGTTTAATGAAATGGATTTAGATGTTATACCATATTAAATTTGCCCACCCATCCATGTGATCAATACTAAAATCAAAAATAATCCTAAATGTATGATCACCCTATATATTATTCAAATCTACTTACTCACTCACTCACTGCATAATCTCATAAAAAAAAACTTAAATCCTGCGAAGGAAAAATAAATAACCTTATTTAAAAAGAAACATTATTACGTCCATTTTAAAATAATTTTTATTAAAAATCCAAAAAAAAATCAAAAAAAAATTTGTATTTATAAAATAATTCTGATAAAAAAAAATAACTCTAGTTACTACAATAAAACTCTAATAAAAATTAATACATATTAATCGCGAAATAAAAAAACTAAATAAATAGAAATGAATTCAAATTTCTAGTTTCGTAAATAGCCAGGTGTACCAGACTATTATTAAAATTAGAAAGTGAATCCCAGGGAATACCTGTCTTCCATTTGAAGTCAAAGTTTGGACTGTCCACTTTTTTTTTCTTACCACCGATTTTAAGGGTATTTATATCATTTTGAACAATGAATTTTAATAGCTGTATTACAAAATAACGTTTAATTCATAATAAATTACAGAAATTTAATAAAATCATTACTAATACATACAAAATGTAGGTAATAATTGATTTTAAAGATTAATGAACTTTATGAATTCTACTAGAATTAAAAAAAATGATCAAAATGATACTTTAGGTAAATTCCCTAAAATCAGGTAAAACATAAATAGGATTCCCTATTTACAAAATAACTCCTTAATAATTTTTATCCCATATAATTTATTTTTGTGGGGATAAACTACAAGTTTTTTTTTAGCTTATTTTTTTTTATGTTGGAATATGGAACTTGTTCAGATTGATAAGTTCTACAATTGATAAGATCTACACGGGGTTGTGTCTTAACTTCATAGTCGATACACCTAAAATTATGCAATCCGAAAATCTTTATATTCAATCTTTAATTGCAACTATTCATATACAAAAAAAAATGAACCATTACAATGTATGTGTATTTCTATCAAGCTTCTTTATGAGTAATTGTATAAGTATGGCGTTCCATGAATCCACTAGTATAAATTTATTTTTTAAACCCAACAAACACTCGGTGGTGACGTCATGTAATGATTTAATTGCTTGCGCCGATTCATGTTGAATAACGGGCTGTGAGAATAATTTTTGTAATAGTGCATTAATCAGCATGCGTGGATTATTGTATCGATTTTGTAAAATAATCCACGCCGACTTATAATTCTCATTTGACACTGGTAAATGTTGCACCAATGTTTTGGCTTCACCAGATAAATTATTTGTCAGATAGAACATTTTTTCTGAATTTGTCAATGTTTTATTATGCACTAAATGGAGCCAATTTTATATATCATAAAATTGGCTCCATTTGAGATAATTACCATCGAAAACTGGTAAACTGATTTTTGACAATTTGATTCGGAATTGCCAATGTTGTACCATCTAATTGTTGTGATAATTTTATGAGTATGTTAAGCACCATCTCTTCCATTAAGAAATATTTCTGCATTGTGTATTCATTTGGTCTGATTCTGGTTCAACCACTTCCCAAATAGCAAGATTACTATCACTTATTTCAGACCAATAACTATTGATCTTATTGATTTTTAATTCTTAAAACTGTTTTGGTTGAATTGTACCAACGCTGTCTTCAACTTGCTGGATTAAGTGTGTTAATATTTTTATTACTTATTTTTGCCGATTAATAAGCAGTTTAATTTTTTCATCAATATCATTTGATTCATCTTGTACAGGATCAAATTAGAAATCTAGAATTTGTTCAACATTATTATTATGAGTGTAAGATTTAGAAGGATCAGATGTATTTGAGACCTTTGTTGATAATAACTGAATGTTATTTTCTAATTTCTGTTTAAAATTCTCGTAACCACGTTTAACCATCTCATAATATTTTATCTGAAAATATTCATGGGTTTTGTACTGTTCATCGATCTTTTGTAATTGATCATGATTTTTCTCGAATGGTTCCCAAAAACTTTCTAATTCTGCCACTCGTTCTTCATAATATTCTAATGTTTTTCTAGATTTCGAATCTTTACCGGTATTAATTATTAGTACTCAATTGATTTTCCCAACTTTTGCTGAGTCACAATTGCTTTTTCGACTTGTTCCATCATAGATCATACCATGTAATAATTAAACTATTTTAGATATTGATTTGTATTATTATACAAAATTTGAAAATTTTAGTTGATATACAACGTCGAATACACTTATGTATAGAAAGATGAACACACAAATAATTAAAAATCTAATGTTATTACTTTTCAAAATAACACCAATAATATCAAATAAAAAAAGTTATCACGTCGGGGTCACCACAAATTTATGTTTATTTTAGATCGTCTCAATCTTTTTTGAAACCATCTTTTTCTTATAATAAACCTTTTTCTAGGATTATTAATCACACTAATAATTTACACAGTTAAAAAGTTCGATAATAATTAAATTTATTTAATTTTATTATATTATATATTTATGAAAACCCAAACACTAATTTAATTTAATTTATTTTATTTATTATAATATATATTTATGAAAAAAAAAAACAAAACATTAATTTAATTTAATTTATTTAATTTACTCTACTTTAAAAATATTTTATACAAGAAAATTTTAATACAAATTCAACAACTTTATTTTAATTTGAAATGACTACTTTTAAAAATTCGACCAACTAAATTGAAAGATTGTACCAGAATGAATAATGGATATTTAAACTAGCAACGATTTATTATAAAAATATAAAAAAAAAATGTAATTCTCATATGTACACATGCAATTCAATCTCAATATCTTCATGTATGGAATGTGGCTATTTAGCATTTTATATGAGAAAATTTAATTTTTCTAGAATACAGAATCAATGTATACCAAGAATTACCTTTAATATATTTTTGTTTAATGCTGTTATCAGCAATTACATTTCCATTAATAAAAATTCATAATTTTATGTGTTACTACAATTTTACACATTCGCGTTTTTGGCATTGACCCGACGAAATAATATAAAACTAAAAATTATACGTTTTAATTAATCACGCTTTTATTTATTTAAGGTTATGTTCTAATAATGTCAGGTCAGTTTACAATACTTCATATCTTAAAGCAGTGTTCACACTTGTTATTTTTAAGCAGTGTTCACACTTGTTATTACATTTATATTAAATCCCCCTATTTTTTTTTTAATTACAAGATAATTATTAATTGTTAACATTCTAATTAATAAAATAAAGTGAATCAAATATTGAAACTATGTACAGTTAATCAAAAATAATAAAATAAATTTGTATTCAATTACATTTTTTTTAAACAAAATTAAATTTAATTCTTATTTATTTTTGTTGTTAATTTATTATATTATATTTCTGTAATGAGTCTACTATAGTGGCTTAATTGAACCTATAGGTGGCTTAATTGAACCTATAGGTGGCTTAATTGAACGGCCAAACCTTGTTGTTATACCAACATTAATATTACTTGTGGTTTGATGATTGTTACCATTAATATTATCTGTTGATTGATGGTTGTCATTTTGATTAACATTATTTTCTATATTCGACTCTGGAAAAACATTTTTATATTCAGGAACAACAACATCATCCTTTTTAATATTTGCTTTTGTAGGATTTAGAAATTTTGTATTTCTTTCTAATTGTTTTTCTTTGGATGTTTGTACCACAAACGATCTTGGATGATTAGCTGGTTTAATTATTTTACCAGAAACCCATTTACGTGTACCTTGATGTATTGCAACCGACCTCAAATTTAGAACTTTCTTTAGAACCACGATCAGCATAATTTTTTTTGAACCAATCTTAATTTTTGTAATTCATTTGCAACATATTTTATTAATTTTGGTTGTAATGACTCATTTGTATTTGGAATTACTGACTTTGTAACTCTGCTAAAAAGTCTTTGAACTGATGATCCCAATTCATTATTTCTAGGAGTATTACGAATATTTAATATTCCTAAATATATATCTGACTTATCAGCTAGATATTTTTAATTGTGTTTTTTGCTATATCCACATACATTTCAGATAATCCATTTGACTGTGGATATCTTGGAGTCGAAGTTTGAAGCTTAAATTTCCAATCTCTTAAATTTTTTTTAAACTGAAATGATGTATATTGTGTACCGTTGTCTGATTCTAATAATTCTGGAATACCATGTACTGAATAACTGTCACAAACTACAATATAATCATCTTTCTCTATAGAAAATAAATAAGGTAGAGTTGGTATTCTTTTTGTTAATATTGGCTCTTTTACTTTTGCTCTTTGCATCGATTGACAAACTTTTGCTCTTGATATTGACTTTTGAATTCCATGGTGACCTGCATGAATTTCGTTCAATATTTCTAACCTATAAGGAGAAGGAATAATTAATTTATTATTATTAAAACAACATTTCTTCAGTGTATGACAATTGATCTCTGTTCGAGTCAGATTTAAAGTGGACTGTATAACTTTTTATGATGACTTTGAACTCGAATCTAATATTTAAATTTTACCACATATTTGTACGGTTTAAACGTATAATAATATTTTATTGATTGATTAGTAATCTTATGTAAACTACAATTTTTTTAAGACGAAGGAGAAAGATTTTTAAGTTGTACAGGAATTTATAACATTTCTAATAAAATTTAAGTTACGTTATTTTACATTAAATATAATACATTTTAAAAATATAATGGATTGTGGTGAATTTCGTTTCCCGCTGTTCCCTTTATAATGTTTCCCATATTGCATATAATTAATTAAACTTAGCCACATCTTAAATGGTCGATCATGATCCGATCAGCTGTTTGATGTGTCAATCAACATTCTCCGGCGCCTTGAACAATTAATTCAAAAAAACAATAATAAATAATACAGTTTTTTTCCTCGTGCGCGTACATGAAAATAAAAATTATATTTATATGTCGTAAATTAAATTAATTTAAATAAGAAAATAATAATATTCTTTTTCGGTAATGTTGTGTTTAGTGTTAATAAATGTTTATAATTAATTTCTTAAGTTTTTGTGTGTAAATAAATTGTTTTTATTTGTATTCTCACTAATCACTAATAATAAAAAAGTTCTGTGTTTGTAAATTAATTCATATATATATATTCTTAAAATAAAAATATTTTATAAAAATAAAAGTTCATATATTTTTTATTTTATTTTATAACACAAATATTAAGTTAAATGTTTTTTTTTATGTTTATAATACAATAATATTAAATTAAAATATGTGGTTTTTGTATTATTGTTATTATATTGATTGATTTGTGTTATCATTAATTATATTTTGTTCGGAATAATTATCTACGATCGGTAATAAACACACCTTTTGTACCGACCGTTTAAAGGTGTTTTGCGCAGTCCGAACCGATACAACGCGAGTTAGACCATCTTTACCGGGATGGATTTCAGTAATCCGCGCGAGTGGCCAGTGCGTTGGCGGTGAATTTTCGGATTTTAATATGACAATATCTCCAATTTTTATATTGTCATGTTGGACGTTCCATTTTGGTCGACGTTGTAATCTGGATAAATAATCATTTTTCCATTCATCCCAGAAATCTTGGTAAATTTTCTGAATATATTGCCATCTATCTAGATGATTTAATTTTATATTATTTAAATTAATTTCAGGTGGCGTGTTTAAAGCATCCATAATTAAAAAATGTCCAGGAGTTAAGACGTTAAGATCGTCTGTGGACGATGTTAGTGGACATAATGGTCTAGAATTTAAAGCTGCTTCAATTTGACAGAGTAATGTACTCTTCAAATGTTAATTTTGCATTACCTGTTAAGCGCTTTAAATGAAATTTGATAGATTTGACACCAGCTTCCCATAACCCGCCGAAATGGGGTGAAGCTGGAGGATTAAAGTGCCATTGTGTACCTAAAGTGGTCAGTTTATCAGCTATTTCGGTTGACCATTGTGATTGGATGAGCTTCATGTCTTTTAAAAATTCATTATTTGCTCCTACAAAATTTGTACCGCAATCGCTGTGAAGATTTTTACAAATTCCGCGACGTGAAGTAAATCTTCTAAAAGCCGAAATAAAAGCTGCAGAACTAAGTTCACTGACTAGTTCTATGTGAATCGCTTTGGTACACAAACAAATAAAAATAGCGATGTAACCTTTTAAAAAGGTTTTACAGCGTCCTTTGTACGTAATTTCCAAAGGACCAGCATAATCGACGCCTGCGTTGTAAAATGGTCGAGCAACTTGAACGCGTGATGCGGGTAAGTTTCCCATTAATTGTGTTGATTCTTTAGTCTAAAAATCTAAAAATCTAAAACAAATCAAACATTTTTTAAGATATTTCTTGATATTATTTTTTGCATTTAAAATCCAATATTTTTTTTGTAAATATGCCGAGACTAATTTAAGACCACCGTGTTGAGTTTTTATATGTGCGAGTGCGTCTTGAATAATTAGATCAGAAAAATGCGATTTTTTTGGTAATATTGGATGTTTTTGTGCAAAAGGTAAATTTGAGTTTTGCAATCTGCCACCAACTCGTATAATTTTGTTTTCATCCAAGAAAGGACACAAAGTTAAAATATGACTTTTTTTTGAAATTTCAATTTTTTTAGTAAATTTACCTTTTCTGAACTAAAATGATCATCTTGAATGAAACGAATGAGAAAATTTAACGAATTTTCTATTTCTACAACAGAAAGTGGATCAGTTAAACGCTGTTTATGTGTGCGTTTAAAATTATGCACAGCTCTAAACCAATATGAAACAACTCTAATTAGTTTGGTAAGTTGTGAATATTTATTTATAATTTCGTGAATATATGAACTTGTTATTGTATTTAATAAAATTTTAATTTCCTTTTTTTCTAAATTTGTGTCGTTTATGTTTTGCTGTTGACAATCTATAATAGTTGGCTTTTTTAAAAAGTTGGGACCATTCCACCAGATTTTGCAGCTTTCCATCTGATCTGGAAGTAATCCCCGAGAAGCTACATCGGCTGGATTTTCGTTAGTACCAACATGACGCCAACAGCTCGGATTGGTAAGTGATTGAATTATGGAAACTCTGTTTGCTACAAAAGTTTTCCATTTTGCAGGTGGTGACTGTATCCATGCTAAAGTTATAGAATCTGTCCAGGCATATGAATTCATATTTTGAAGTTTCATCGCTTGCTGCACAATTTTCATCAGTTTCGCCAACAGAACCGCTGCCAACAATTCTAAACGTGGTAATGAAATACGTTTTAATGATGCTACTTTTGTTTTTGCTGTAATTAATTGGACTTTAATACTTCCGAGTTCATCTTCAAAACGCAGGTAAATAACAGCAGCATAAGCTTTTTCCGATGCATCGCTAAACCCATGTAACTCAATTTTTTTAGATTCTTGTGTGGTTTGAAACCAGCGCGGTATGTGAATTTTTGTTAAGTTCGGAAGTTGTTGACGATATATTAACCATTTTTGTTGTATATCAGATGAAACAGTATCATCCCAGCCGGATTGTTGTAACCATAGTTCCTGCATAAGTAATTTTGCTGACACTATGCAAGGAGATATCCAGCCAAGTGGATCAAACAATCGGGCTGTATCCGACAAAATTGCTCGTTTTGAAATTATTGTTGGTTCGTTGGGTAAGTTAACTTTGAACTGGAATACATCTCTAGCTGGATGCCATTGTATGCCCAACGCCTTGATGTATTCTTCTTTTTCGAAATCTAATGGTAAATTAATTTCTCTTTCATTTTCAGGAATCTGTTGTAATAACTTTTCGTTATTGCTGGCCCATTTGCGCAATGGAAATTCAGCTCGATTTGTTGCAGCTATTAATTCTGTTTGAGCATCAATGGCATCCCGAATCGAATCAGCTCCATACATCACATCGTCGACATAAAAGTTATTTTTTAAAACGTGAGATGCAACTGGAAAATCTGGTTGTTCATCATCAGCCAATTGATGTAAGGTGCGTATTGCTAAATATGGTGCACATGATGTGCCAAAAGTTACTGTTTTCAATGCGTACGTTTTGATCTCCGCTGCCGTATTATCTCTCCAACATATGATTTGATACATAGAATCTTCAGGATGTATCCAAATTTGTCGATACATTTTGGTGATGTCAGCTGAAAATGCAATTTTAAACTTCCTCCATTCCATGATAATGGTAGTTAGCTCATTTTGTAACTTAGGACCGTTTAATAATTTTTTATTAAGAGAATCACCATTTATATCTTTACAGGAAGCATCGAAAACAACACGTAATTTTGTTGTTGTGGATTCCTTGAAGACTGCGTGATGTGGGAGATAATACACTGCTCCATCTTCAGCAGCATGAACTTCTTGCATTTGACCTAACTTTAAATAATCGGTAATACAATCAATATACATTTCTTTTAATTTTGGATTAATTATAAATTTTTTTTCTAATTGCAGCAATCTCATTATTGCAGACTTCTTTGAATTTTTGAACACTGGTCGTACCTCATTTCTGAAAGGTAAACGAACCTCAGAACGAACGTCTAATCTACGGTTATGCGATGTAGCATAATGATTTTGGCAATATTTTTCTTCTTCGGTGAAGATACGACCTTCTACTACTTCTTCCAATTCCCAAAATCGTTTAAGTTGGGCATCTAAATCAATTGACTGATGATGAACCGAAACACTTTTACGATGGGAATTGACTACCTGCCGGAAAGGATCCACCCTAATTCAGAAAATTGCGCTATAGGCGAATCTGGGGGGCCTTTGATGAGACCATCTAAAATAATAGCTGAATATGCATCGGCTCCTAATAAAATATCGATTCTACCAGGTATATAAAATTGTGGATCAGCTAAATCTAAACCATTTAAATGATCCAAATTAACAAAATTCATTTTTTCAGATGGCAGTTCATTGGTTAAATTTGGAAATACGAAAGCATCTAACTTTAATTCGAAATTTTTATTGTATTGCGAATATAATGTAAGTAAAACTTTATTTTTTACTGTACCAGCAGACGTTTGTCCTATACCTGTGACATTTAATAACGTTTTAATTTTTTTTAATTTTAGATTTTGCACTACGTGTTCTATGACAAACGTAGCTTCGGATGCTGGATCAATCAATGCTCTATACGTCTGGACGTTTCCGCTGGGGGATAAACAATTAATTAATGCTGTAGCTAATAGTACCCTTGATGTACTAAAATTTTTTGAATAATAATTTTGTATTGTATTTGTATTTTGACTGGTACCGGGTGTACCAATATATGTATCAGAATTTGTGGGTTGAAAACCAGGATTATTATTATTTGTATTAGCATTAATTAAATTATGTTGTACCATACGTTGTGAATTGTGATTTCGATTTTGATAATTGTTTTGTACATTTTGTGTAGAATTAAAATGTAATAATGTATGATGTCGTTTGTTGCATGTGAAACAATTTTTTTTTGCTAGGACAATGTGGCTTTATATGATTATAAGCCAAACAGTTTGTACAGGCTGCGAATTTTAGAATAATTTCTAGCCGCTCTTTAGCAATCATTTTTAGGAATTTTTCACACTTATAAATTTGATGATTGGCGTTACAAATACGACATAGGTGAGTAGAATTTGTTCCAATATGAAAATTTTTATTAACCCTTGAATAATTTATAGGTTGATTTATATTATTTATTTTATTAATTTTCTTAGAAAATGAGTGAGTTTGTTCAACCGATTCTAGTGTTCGAAAACGTGTTTCTAAAAATTTTCGAAAACTTTCAAATGCTGCAGGAAGTTTGCTACCAGCTTGAAATTCTTCCCACAGTTGCTGAGTGTTAGGTGGTAACTTAGCAGCCAACATAAAAACTAAAATTGCATCCCATGAATCCACAGGGATTCCTAAATTTTTAAGAGAATGTAGACATTCTGTTGAAGTGTCTTGAATTTCTTGAATTCCCGCAGCAGATTCGAAGGGAATATTACGTACGTTGAATAATATTTTTAGTTGCGTATTAACTAAAACCCGTTTATTTTCGTATCTTTCAGTTAATATCTTTCACGCCGATTCGTAATTCGTTTCTTCTATGGAAATATGCCGCAGAAGCCGAGCTGCTTCACCTTTGAGTGAAGTTTTTAAATAATGAAGTTTTTGAATAGTTGGAACCGAAGTATTTAAATGAACAAGTGATATGAATAAATCAGCAAATGGTTTCCAATGTTCATATCCACCTGCGAATGGTGGTAATTCAATCTGACGTAATCTTAATTCACCAGGTTTTTCTAACGCTTTTGGGACGATTCTTGCTGCGTCGTCGAGCAACGCTTGTTGTAGTTCACCACTATAATCTAAGTAAGTGTCTTTTAAGCGATTGTAAACTTCTTTATTTAAATATTTTTTTCTAATACCGTTTTCATCTGTTGCAGATAAGATTCTTACATGAAGAGTTTTGGCATCATTAAAATTGGTTTCAAGTTCTCGTAAACGCGTATTGATATAAGCAGCGCGACGTTTTTTTGCTGCAGCTTTAGCAAACGATAGTGCATCAGCTTTAATTTGTTCGTATAAATTTTCTACGTATTCAATACCACCGGATAATGTTTTTGCCATTGTAAATTATGAATCTTTTTTTTTATATTATTTAAATAAAAATAAATTTAAAAATGTAAAATATACTATTTATTTTTTGTTATTATATATATTATATTTGTAAACATTAATAAAAATAATTAATTATATGAAATAAAAATAAAACACCAAAATTTATTTTTTATTTATTATTATATTTTGAAATTTTTTTTTTTTTATTGTGATTAAAATATTTTAAATTTCAGGAACAAAAAAAATTCTAAATTTCAGGAACTAAAAATATTATAAGTTTCAGGAATAATATTGAAATTTTCAGGAACATACAAAATTTTTGTTAGATTTCAGAAACCAAAAAATTTAAATTTTCAGGAACAATAAAAAACGTTCAGGAATACTTTTTTATAAAATCAATTTTTAAATTTACAGAACGAAATATTTTTTCAACTGAATTAGTATAATATTTTATTTTGTTAGTAAAATAAATATAATAAACTTTATTTAATAAATAATTGTTTTGTATCAAAATAACTTCTCATATATATATAATGTACCAGTAACCTACGACGTGCGTTTTTCAGTACAAAATTAAAAGTGTTTTTTAATTTATTTTATAACTTTCTTTCTTAATATAATATTAAACGCGCGTTATTCGATATATATGAAAAAATTCTAACTTTGATATTTTTTGGCGGCTTTTGATACAATTATTGTATGAATTGTGTGACGTAATTTAAAACGGAAAACTAAAATGAAAAGTAGGTCAAATATTAAAACAGCTGTTTTCTATATGAATTTTAACGCGGCGGTAAATCCATACAATAGAAAAACACTATGAATTATATTATATGATTAGTTTGTATTCTTTTTTTTCCCACACTTTTAGGTCAATGCCTTATTTTTAAAATACTGTTTATTGTATGCACTTCTATTATTTTACCGACGTCACGATGACGAAACTCCCTTTGTCTATACAATTAATACTTTTGTATCTTACAAAATTATAATTTTTTTGTCTTTTAATAACAATTTTTAATTATTTATATATATATATTATGACTTAACTTTGATGCACTTTTGTATGTAATTTATAAATTTTAAATTTCACGATCTGTTATATATATATATAAATTATTTGAATTTATATTTTATAACATAGGTATATATTATTTTATATGTAGGATTTAAGTTTTATGTGTTTAAAATATGTATAATATAACTGACCTTAGTTAATCATATATTATGATCTATGATGATACTTAATATTTTTTTTTATGTTGTTGATGCCAACGGTATGTGATGATCTAGTTACTAACGTAGTTGCTGATGATCTTGTTTTATTAGATGAATGATGATCCAGTTACTAATGTTGCTGATGATCTCGTTTTATTTGACGAAAAATTGATGATTTTGATGATCCAGTTGCTATTAACGCTGCTGATGATCTTGATGATTCTAATTATAATTATCTAATTTTTGTTTTTTTCACACGCGATACTCGCGAAAATTGATTTTTTTTTTTATATAAATTCGCGCCAAAACTTTTTCAAAAACTTTAATGGATTCGGTTCGATGGACCAAATGTTCGAGCTGGCTTTAAAAGTGGACTGTATAAACTAATTGTGAATACTTTAACTCGAATCTAATATTTTAATTTTACCATTAAAGAAATAAAAAGAAATAAAAGGCGACATTTTTGACGGTTTAAACGTTATAATATTTATTGATTGATTAATGATAACTCGACAATTTTCTAAAACGAAAGAGAGCGATTTTTGTCCAGGAATTTATACATTTCAAATAGAATTAATATTACGTTATTTTACATTAATATAATACAAATTAAAAATATAATTGATTGTGGTGAATTAAGTTTCCCGCTGTTCCCTTTGTAATGTTTTCCAAATTGCATATTAGTTGTGGCTAACTTCACTTCTTAAATGGTCGATCATGACCCGATCAGCTGTTTGATGTGTCAATCAACAATTTTATTAAATAATCCAAATTTATTAAATTATTAAATTATCCAAATTCACAAAATTATACTTTTTTTGATATTTTTATTGAAATGTCAAAATGAACCTTGTTCATAGTCTTAACAGCTTTCGTAAAACCAGGTTTCAAACTAGTTTTTTTTTCGTAGTGTGGAGAGACTATAACATATTATACTTACTTATTACGATTAACGATTATTTTCTTTTATACATATAAAACACGAAATCTATTTAAACTCTATTTATTTGACATCTCATGAAATACAATTAACTTAATTCCACGCAGCAATAGTATTTTCGCAACGATCTTATTCATTTCCACGTTCATAATCAACTCAACCGAAATAATTTTGTGTAAAACCTTCAAATCGTAAAATTACCTTGATTTCTTATGTTTCCATAAGAAACCAAAGTCACGTTGCAAGCGATCAAGCACCTGTATTTTTGGTTTTGCTTAATTGACAAATTATCAATTAAGCAAAATCAATTGTCTGTTTGTAATTATCACTTACAAGGTGCTTCAGGTTTTACACAACATTACTCCAATTTTCCGAAGAAAAAGTCCCAGTTGCTACATGTTTACAATAATCGTTTAAATTTAGTAGTATACACAAAAAATAGTTTTATAAAATTAAAAAAAATCAATAAATCAAATTCAAATACAAATTACAATTAAAAAATTGGCCAATACAAATTCTACATACAAAATTTACAAATTCAAAATATTACAAAATTTCATCTTACAAAAATTAGTTACAACACAAATTGTAAAATTACAAATTTTACTAATTCAAAATACTATAAATTTCAACTTACAAACATTAGCTACTACACAAATTTAAAAATTAAAATTACTAATTCAAAATATATTAAATGTCAATTTGCAAAAATTAGCTACTACACAAATAATTCAAAATAAAAAAAAAAAAAAAAAGTGGCCAACAAAAATTCTACATACTAAATTAATAAATTAATATTACTATTAATATTACAAATTTTGCTTTCCATTTATAAAAATTACTATAAAAAATAAAAAAATCTCGAAATTTGATTTTGATTCAAATTTTCTAAACGTTTTTTTTCTTACTATAAATTACATAAAATGAATTGCCAACAACCGAATCGAAGTTTTCTTATTGTTAAATTATATAATTTTCCCATTAAAATAAAATTAATTTTAATTTAAAGTAACTAAACACCCAAAAATCCAGTTTTTCGCCTAAATCTACCATTTATTACCCGTAAATGAAAATATAAATTAAATACAAAAATAAACTAAATTTTACTAAATTTTATACTAACCATCAATGAAAATCTCAATAAATACTAAAAACCTAAATTTGTAGTTCTAATAAACTATAACATTTTAGTCCAGAATTGTGTCTCCACAGCTTTGTTCTATTGTTTTGGATTTTGTATTGTTTTCTATTTATTTTTAATACAACATTCAAGTCGTTATGTACTTCTACGACCTCGTAAGGAACTGACCAAATTGGACTTAGTTTATTTTCCTTGTTGGGCTTTACTAACAATACCTTATCCCTTTTCTCCTTTTGATCGTAATACAGCTTTGCTCTGGCTTTACTCTTAATTAAATTCTCGCGACCTATTTGTCTAATTCGCTGTAATTTAAATTTGATAAACTTGCTCCGATTATCCGAATTGTATAGCAGTTCCACTTTCCTTTTCAGAATTTTTGGCAACGGGTCGCAGAATCATTTTTAAATACTCCGCCAGAGGTCTAGTCTCCTATTCAGGGAGAGGCCGTTATTTCCAGTTTTTTAGTATCCAACAGTTTGCACAAATTCTTGAAAATTTGGTTAGTGAAATTTGTACCTTGACGTTTTGGAATTATGGAATACTTCAAAATAACCTTTTCGTAGAATGCCTGCGCCACTGTGGTGGCTTCCATGTTAAGCAACGCAATAAAATCCAGTAGTTTTGACAAATCATCCTGAAAACATACTTATTCTCTGTGTTCAAAATTGGGAACGGACCTACTATGTCTAGACACACCTTGTCGAATGGGCGATCAGCGGTATGAGTGATCATCATAAACATCTTAGTAACCCTTCCTCTTTTGGTTTTCTGGCATTTCGCACATGACTCAATGTACTTTCTAATTATTTTCAGCATATTCTTCCAAACTTAATGTCGTTTTAACCGGTTATACGTTTTGATGATACCTAAATGGCCACTCAAAGGAGAATCATGATATTTCTGAATAACTTCCATAATTTCTGTCTTGTCTATTAATTCTACTCTTCCTTCTCCTTTTTCGGTTGGAATTTCGTTATCTATTTTGTTTTCCTCATCACTGATCTCATCATAGCTATCATCTGCAGAGTCATGTATTACACTTTCATCCAATTTAGCTTTCTGTGCTCTTGTTAACATGTTCACGTTGAATATTTGTTCTTTTCGTTCTCGCTGGGTTTGTTTTCGCTATTGTGAAATCGACTCAGAGCATCTGCGTTGCTATTTTGTTTTCCGGATTTGTAGTGTATTTGGAAATTGTATTCCGCCAACCTAAGTTTCCTTTTATTGATTCTGCCTTCCGGATTTTTCTTATTGAATTCGCTAATCAGCGGCTTATGATCCCTGAATACAAAAAATTTTCAGCCTAGCAAATAACTTCTATAGTTCTTGATTGCCCAATAGATGGCTAACATATCTCTCTAAATGGTGGCATAATTCTTTTCCGCTTTTCCCAAAACTCTACTAGCGTACGCCACAGGTCAATCCACCCCTACCTCTCCCTGTGAGAGAACCGCTCCTAGCGCAAAATTACTAGCATCCGTTGTTAAATTAAAGGTCTGGATACTCTAGCAGTGGTGGGCTCACAAGTAGTCCCTTGACTTTTATAAGAGCCTCCTGATGCTCTTGGGTCCATTTGAATTCCTATAAAGAATTTCTCCAACTTCGGCGAGATTGGACATGCACGGTCGATAATAATTTACTAACCCGTGGAACGATTGCAACTCCTTAGTAGTATTTGGTGTTGGGTATTCCTGGACACATTTTGTCTTCTCCGGGTATGGTTTGTCTCCTTCAACCGTGATTTGGTGTCCTAAGTATACTACCTCTTTTCTCAGAAATTTGCACTTCTTGGGTTGCAACTTTAGGTTATGCTCCTCTTAATCTCTGAAAAACTGTCCGAAGCTTTTCGTCATGATCCTTCAGATTTCTTCCATACACAACAATGTCGTCCGAGTAAGCGAAGCACTTGAATCCCTGTAGCACTGCTAGAACGCAATTCTTCACTCTTTGGAAAGTTGCGGGGGCACCGGTGAGACGGAACGGCATACGCTTGAATTCAAAATGTTCATACACAGTCCTAAATGCCGTCTTTTCCCGGTCAGCGGGCTCCATCTGGACCTGGCGATAACCGCTCGCAAGGTCTAGCGTCGTAAAGTATCTGGATCCTCTCAATTGATCCAGGATTTCCTCAATGCGGGGCAACAAAGAACGCGTCTCCGATTGTTACCTTATTAACTTTTCGGAAATCTATTACGACCCTATGCCTTTTTTACCGTTGGGACCCGCTTTCTTCGGTACCTTGGTGAATTCCAAGGACTATGGCTTCGGACTCCTCCCAATTCAGCAAATCCTGGCTGCATAATGTTCCCTTCGACTTTTTAATTCTATCCACCTTTTTATTTTTATTTCCTCATCTAACTCAAATAAATATCTTATACCGAAAATCTTTTCTTCCATTTTCTCTGTGCTATTTTTCTTCTCCTCAGACCAGTCACCTAATTCTTTTATGTCATAGTATTCCAATTCCACTAACTTTGGTTTAAATTTCGCAATTCTTTTCTGGGTGTCTGTTATGTTCATTATACCTACAATTATCTTACTGTTTTTCACTGTACTAATTCCGTTTCCTAAAAATACTCCTTGTTCCAATTCTTCGCTTATACACACAACATCTCCTTCGTCTATTTCTTTCATATCAATTGTTACTTCGACAATTTGTTCGGAACGCGCTGGTATTTTTATCAAATCCTCAATAGTAGAGGTTCCGGGCTATATTATTTGGATTTTGTCGATTTTAGGATCCGTCGTAACTTCTACAACTCCTGTTGAAACGCTTTTGTCCATATAAACTGACTCTTCTACGAACAGACTCATGCTATCTCCTGGTGGTTGTTGTTCCTTATTTTCAAGATCCGCTTTATCAAAAGCTCCAGAATTTTGGATATCATAATTCATAATCACCTCCTTCTTACTTTCTTGTGACGCAACCTGATCTGGGTGTACAATAATTAATGGGACTTTAGGAACTAGATCCGCTTGTTTCCGAAGCTCTGGTTACTAATTTCCACCCATCGTTGTGGTTTTTTGGGGTATTGTAATTAGGGATATTGTAAAAATTTGGTTCTCTAAAATTAATCAATTTCCTGCAAATGTTACAGTTCTCTGCTAAAAAATTATTCCCCAAAATGCCGTCTGCTGGTAGTTCACAGTTATTCCGTATTTGAAATTTACACTCAAACTTTTAGGGTGTTAAAAAAGTACCACAACATTTCCACCAAAGTTTCACTTAGATTGTGAACTGGTCTAATTACCGTCTTTTCGTCCTCAAATATACTAGCGTCTTTATCTAACTTCTCCTTTTTTAATAGACTCACCTGGGCGCCCGTGTCTACCAGTAAAATGACTGTTTCGGTATTTGCTATATTCAATGGTATCATCGCCAACGGTTCAGCTCGAGAAGTTGTTATCGCTGCACCCTTCACCGAATTTTTTGGGGATGGACCTGGGGATTTGAGCCCATCCCACGGTCGTTTTCCGATAATCTGGTTCGAGCATGATAACTCTGACGGGCCTGACAATTCAACTCCGTATGAACTTGACGCTGATTTGATCGTACATTCTAAATATTTGTCATCTTGTTCAATTGTGTTCACTCGAGCGTTGTTTTGTACTACAGACTGGTTTTGTTTTCTAAATGGGCAGTTTGTACTTACATGACCTGAATTTTGACAAACTATAGAGTTCAAACGCGGCGTCCTCCGGTTGTCGTATCATTCCTGGATTTTGTGGTAATCGGCAATCCCTACTATAACCACCAGGTCTACCGCAATTAAAGCAAGACCCCCGCGGAGTTTTGTTATTCGTCAATCCATATGAGTGCTGGTTCGTCTGTCTAGATAACATTACTGGTACTCTTAATCGAGGTGGTGTAGTCTGTCTGAAATTTCTATTTTCATATCTAGGTTCCCTATCGTAACATTTAAAAATTAGTAATTGAATTAGTAATCGAGTATGTAATCCTCATCAATCTCAGAGCCAAGCTCCATCTTCTCGTAGCAAAGAAAATGTGGCCCGAAAAAGTGACCGATAATTTGTTTGGATTAGCGAAAACAAGCATAAGGAGAGATAATGTTAGTATGTTATGTTAAAGAGAAACATATATATAGAAAAAAAATATCTTTTTATCCTTAAGCTTGATTTCTTGCACTTTCTCACATGCTGAGAAATAATTTACTATCTGCAATGAATTAAGCTCTGATGTTTCCACCACCGAAAACAAAGCAGATATTACTAGATTAGACACTTACTGCTTAATACAAACAGTTAAATAAATTAAATAAATAAAATAAAAATAAATATATAAAAATTAAAGCAAAAAAACATTAAAATTTTAATTAACAAGCTACCACTTACATATGGCTTCACAATTCTGAAAACAGCTACTACTTCCCTATGTCGTCACCTGCTAATTCAAATCATTAAAAAATTAAAAAAGTAAAATTGTTAGAACTAAAGTAGTTCTAAAACTATAAGTAAAAATAAATAAAATAAAAAATAAAAATTATTCGCTAAGGAAGAACTGAAATAGCGTACCCGCGTCAAAAACCAACCAAATTAACAAGTTACCACTAGCTTAAGGCTTCGCAATTCTGTAAAGAACGCTACTACTTCCCTCCACTGTCACCTGCTAATTTGAGGGTTAAAAATTTAAAATAAAAATATAAAATAAAAAATAAAAGAAGCGTGCTAGATTGCAATTAGCAGTTTGTAATAATCAAAAATCATGAAAAAACCATTCGTCAAAAAAAAGTTAAATATATATGTATAAAAACAAATAAATTAAAAAGGTTACCACTAGCTTCAGGCTTCATCGATCTAGGAAGACCGCTACTACTTCCCTCCGCTGTCACCCATTAATTTGAGGCTTTAAAATTTATAAATTAAAAATAATAACAAATCATGCGAATTGCAACGAGCAATTCGCATTTTTTTTTGTTATAAAAGTAAACATATAATATAGATATACATATAACACAAATATACATATAAGACAAATACATAAAAAAAAACTCATTGGCTTAAGCTCCTTTTAAGCTGAAGCTTGCTGTAATTAAAGTCAAATTTCCCGGCACTATTATTAACTTCGCGTAACATTCTCGAAATGGGTTCATTTTTCCCATAGTCTGTGCTATGAAATTGTATTTCAAAAAGCGACACAGATCTAAGCGAGCGAAAATTAATATTAAGATTCATCCGTTCTAAAAGAAATGGAGAATCAATAGCACCAGCAATTACTATTTGACGACGTATTTGAAGCGTTTGCAGATTTATAAGTTTGAGACGGTCTACATAATGAGGTAAGTTGAAAGTGTCCACCCAAGGAAGCCCACGGAGAGCAAACCTTACAAATCTACGTTGGACGATTCCAACCAAAGCAAAAAAAAAGTGGAAACCCAAGTGCTTGAAATTTGAACAGAATAATATCATGCGAAAGTTTGTCAAAAGCTTTACTAAAGTCAGTAGTGATAGCATCGTTGTCATCACGAACTTCCATTCCATTAAGACTGTTAGACACGAATTCCGTTAAATTAGTGGTCGTCGATCTGCCCTTCAAAAACCCGTGTTATTTAGGTGAATTCAGAGATTTACAGTGAAAGAAGAGGGTATCATAAACAATACTCTCAAAAAGTTTAGGAACGCAGGATAGCTTGGCTATGGGCCTATAATTGCGAATTTCAGTTTTACAGCCCTTTTTATGAACGGGGATAATAAAAGAATCCTTCCAAAAACTTGGAAATATCCCCACTGACATAGATTTATTGAAAAGTGCTGTGAGAGGCTGTGCAAGGCTATCGCTGCATTTCTTTAAAACAATTGCTGGCAGACCGTCAGGACCAGATGAATAATCATCTTTTAATTTGCAAATTTTATCAACCAACGTTTCTAAATTAATATTTACACTTACTAAAGATGCCTGAGCATTATTATTTAAATAAGAAAAGTAATTAACGTCTGGCACAAAATCTATCATTAAAAGCTTGATTAAAATAATCAGCGAAGTGATTAGAAACAACTTCGGGATTATTTGATGAATGATTATCATATTTTAATGTAGAAGGGTACCCGTCAGATTTCCTTTTAATATTAATAAATTTCCAGAATTTTTTCGGATCTGAAATAATGTCAAACTGCATTTGACTTATATAATTATCATATAGATCTTTAGATAACGCGGGAAATTCGTCAGATTCGCTAACATATTCCGAAAAAACACAGTCCGACCTAGTTGTTAGAAACGTACGCCATAATTTATTCCTATTGTTTCGTAATGAGCGAAGTTCATTATTGTACCATGGAGGCGAAAAAACAAGGTTTTTTTGGATGTAAATTGGAACTGATAGTTCTATGCACTCAAAAATTAGAGCATAAAAATTAGAAATCATTAAATCAATGTTATCATTAGAATTAAAAATTATATCAAAATTGACATTACTAAGTAAAAAATTTAATTTATCAAAATCAGTTTTACGAAAATTGAAACGATAAGGATTACCATTATTATTATTATTATTATTATTATCATTACTATTACAATTACCATTCTCATAAGCAAAAGTTAAGGAAAGTGGAGGATGGTAGGCATCCATAACAGACAGACATTGAGTACTTTCTATAACAATACAGTTTTGTATATCAGTTGTAAAAACCAGATCGAGTTGACGATTTAAACTATTTTTAACATTACTAACCTGGAAAAAGCTACAATCAGATAAATTATCAATAAATGATGTTTCAACTAAAGAAGTTGCATTAGATGCAACGTAATATGATTCATCATCCGATTCAACCCAAACAAGTCTAGGAAAACTAAAATCACCAACAATCAACAGATCATCGCAATCATCCATAGTACAATGCAAGAAATCGACAGCATTTAAGAAAAGTTGGTAACATTCAATGGGACTAACAGGATGAATATAACAATTTAACACATAAATACTAGATTACGAATCATTTCCTGTAACTGTGCTGTTGTAGCAGTCATTGTTTGTTCCGTCCTTGTCTTTTCTGTTTGTTGTGGACCCAGTATTTCGAATGATTCCCTCGCGAAATGTGAGGCTTTGGCCACTTGTACAATTCTGGGCAATTATATAATGTTTATTTGACTCCAACTGTAGCCCCTTTATGAATGTTTTTCTGGCTGTTTACTCCGCATCTTGTACAATACCTTCAAAACTTCTGGGAATTCGGATACACTCCTCGATTTCTCGTCTCAGCTGCGTTAAATTCTTATAAGGGATGAAGGAATTTTCCAAAATAACCATGAATTCTTCAAAATTTTGAATTAACCGATCCTGAAAATGTCCATTGCTTTCCCTTGCAGCTTGCCTCTAATGATTTGGTTCAATACTGTTGGTCTATCAAATTCATTAGTCTTAAAGTAAGCATCATGAGCCAGTCCACAAAATTTTGGAGATTCCAAATCATCCTGTCACCTTCACCTGTGAAAATAGGAACTGCCTGAAAGTATATCTTGCATGTACGTTCTAATGGTATTGTCGTGCTGTGTGCATTTCGTGATTGTCCAACATCGTAAGTATTGTCCGCTATCTGTACTCTAAGAGGAAATTCTGAAAATTTAATCTATCATTTGCTGCTAACGGGTCCTCTGGAAAATTTAGTCTATTGTCCTGCGATACATTACAATCCTGATTTAAATTATACGCCCTAACACTATTATTATTATTATTGTTATTAATATTAGTTCGTGGAACCGCCCCTTGTGAAGTTACATTATGTGTATTCATTTTATTTGTTTTTTTGTTGTTTGTTAAATTTAATTTTTTTGTTGGAAAAATATTTGAATTATCTAAATCAAAATCAAAATCACTATCTAAATCTTTATTAATTTCGTTATTTATTTCTCTTAAACTATTTGTACCTGTTATTTCTGCTTCGTCTTCTTCTGTAAAGTTGTCCCGCGCTATTGATGTTCCCGCAAAAGTTACTGATCGACGTTGATACTGTTTTTTCTCTGCTTATGTTGTTGTTGTTGGAGTTGATTCTGTCAGTGGTGATTCTTGAAAACTGTTGTTGCTGACTTCGCTTGATGATGATGCTGCTTTTTCCAGGATTTTGTTTTTAGTTGAGTATTTTTTCAAACCCAACCAATTCGTATTAACTTTATTATTCTTTTCATTCTTGATAATCGGTGCCATATATATTAATTAGATATGGATTTATATTCAATTTTTTTTATTTTATGTATATAGCTAAATTATACGAGTGTCGGTTATTATATCGACCCGTCCAAACAACATGTCTGTAACTTGAAAATAGTCATTTTGCAGAAATTGTGTTTTACTGTTTTTGCTCTGTAAAAACTTAACTAAAAAGTAAGCTAAAAAGGGGTTTGTGTAAAAATTGAATAACTATTTACTGATTTGAATCATAATTTAATATTATCGATTTAATTTCAGACAAATGTAAAATTTTAGTATTACAGTTTTAATTTGGAGTAAATTTACTACAGTTGGTTTATAATTCAATATACAGACGTTTAGCCGCACATATTTAGATGACACCAGTTGTATCGTGAGCTACAAACTTATTGCTCGATGTTGTGAAACAAAAAATGTGTGTAACTGAATTTACAAAATATTACATTATATTAAGTCGAGCAATAAGTTTGCAAGTATGACATACAACTACAACTTTAAAGCCTAAAATGTGTTAAAACTTTGTAACTCTAGTTACATTTTGCATTACAAACTCTATATCCCGTGAAAAAGGTTGTAACTTAAATTAAAAAAATTTTACCATAAATTTTTCCTTGCAATAACTTTCTCAATAGACTTAGAAACGTATTGCATATAAAAGTCAGAAAAATAACGAAAGTTGTAACTAATAAAACGGCTGTCAAAATTGCAAATTTTAAGCCTTAGCTTCTAAAAATGGTCACAAGATGGAACCAAGTGCGCTGAATCCAAATTTCACTGTCCTTATTAAAGTTGATAACTTAAGTTACAAACTTGTTGTTTGGACGGGTCGATATATAAAAATAGTTTCAATAGTTAAAAATCTAAATTAATATAGAATTTTAATTTATATGTATCTTCTTTTTATTTGTATTTAAAAAAATGTAATGGTTGCATTGAGGGTCGAACTTATAACATTACGATTGATTACCATATAGAATAGACTTGCGCTACCGACTCACTATTATTTTCTTGTCTTAAAAGTTTTATATACACTATTTTAGCCAAAGGTTTTGATTTTTTTATATTATTTAATTTAAAAATGATTATTATTTTTATTTATTTATTGTTTATGGATATTTTGTTTTATTGTTACCTATTTTTATTTATTTTTTATTAATCACTGAAATTTAATTGAAAGTAATATATTTTGTACTTAGTTATTCACAGTTATTGAGCAAAATTTTTAATTAATTTCACACCTTTTGTTTTTCTAATAATTTTTGTTTTTTAATTTTAACACATTTTCTTTTTCTTACTATTTTTTATATATTTAATAATTATAATATTTTTTAATTGTTCAAACAATTACAATTAAATTTCACACTTTTTTTTCAAATTAATTAATATAATACACAAAAAATAACTGTTTTAAGCTCAACAAAAAATATTAATCACTAAAACCTTATAAATGTTTTATATATTTAAAAAAATCCAAAATAAATTTTGACACGACGAAAATTTGCGGACGGAATTTAAAAATCCAGTTATTCAGTCTTCTTTTCTTTTTAAAATTTATACAATTTTATTATTTATTTTGTTATTATTTTATGGACATCGTTTAACTAGACTCAGTTCAACATTATTCTAAGGTGTCTTTTGCAATATCCAAATTTAAAATAAATATACATATGAACATTAAATAATTTTTAATAAGTATTTTTTTTTTAAATATCCCAAAAAAAAATTACCAGTTTATAAATTGTTATATTATTGTTATAATTATTATTGCTTCTTTTCTACAATTTAATTTAATTTAAATTTAACAATGTTTTACACACAATATCGAAAAAATATATACTACATTAAAATGTACAATTAATTTTTTTTTGTATTTACCAGTTGTTGAACGACTACAAATTATAAAACTGCGACCAGACCACTACGACTACGGAACCTTATATTTTTTCTTTACTTTTTCTATTTATGTTACAATAACAAGCTTTCTTAATACACAATACCTTTGACGATTTTTGACACAATACTTTTTTTGAAAACTTTTTTAATATACAAAATAATTTATTCTTTAAAGCTTTTTTAATACACAATATACCTTTTTTTATATATATAAATAATTTTGACACAATAATTATTTTTCTAATTACTTTTTAATATACTTTATAGTCTCTCCACACTACGAAAAAAAACCTAGTTTGAAACTTGGTTTTACGAAAGCTTTTGACATTTTAATAAAAATATAAACAAAAAAAATATAGTTTTGTGAATTTGGATAATTTAATAATTTAATAAATTTGGATTATTTAATAAAATTGCCTATATTTACAATTTATTTATTTATTTTTGTATTATTCTATTGCTTCAGTTCTATTGCTTCATTTAATGAAGTTTTTCTGGCTGATCTGACTATTAATTTTAATGGATCTCGTAATCCATTTACAAAATTATTTAATACGGTTATACCGTTAAGTTCACGAACGGCTTCGCTACCGTCATTGGACATAGAATCTTTTACACTTTCAATATTTAATTCATCCAGGATCTTTTCTGCTCTTTCTGAATAAGTTACCACTGATTCTTTAAATCCTTGACATAATGAGAATACGTCAATTTTAACTAATTGAGTAGATCTAGTTTTAGAATATTTTTCTAGTAGAGAAATTTTCAAATCTTCCCATTTATTGAAACTTTTGTAACGTAAAATTGCGTTATACGCTCGACCAGATATTTTTGATACGATGACATCTAGAAAATCTGCCTCCTCATCGTCGTTTACTCTTTTGTATTGAATTTCCGCGAGTTGTAAGAATCTATGTAATTCAACAGAATTGCCACTGAATTCTGGAATCATTTTTGTAGCTTGATTAATATCGAATCTTGTCATCTTATTTTCTATTTGTTTTGCTTGAGTAGAATTCGTTAATTTAATATTTATCTGAGGTCTTGGAGTTCGTAGGTTTATCAGAGGATACTTTAATTTTTGATAAAGAATTTGTATCTAATTTTTTATTAATATTTCCTTTAGTATCAGAACTAGAAGATTTTTCTTTATTAATATTTTCTTCAAGGCTAGGAGTTTTTGTAATATCTGAGGGATTTGTTTCTGAATTAGGGGTGGTAGGATTTCTAACTTCCGAGGGCGAATGTGTTATGGGCATTAGGTCGGATATGTCTGACTGACTTAATGTTTTAGGAACTTTTTTAGTTCTTAGACTTATGTTCAAATTTAATTTACTCATAAGTCAAACATGTTAAATAATTCTATATGCACATAAAATACAAACGCAATAATAAAAAATTATACCATAATTTATACTTTAACGTATAATAAAAAAAAATTTGTTTTATATATAAAATTTGTAGAATATAATTATTTCGTATTATTTTATTTATATAAAAATGTTAAAATATAATTATTTTGTTATGTATTTATTCAAATTTGTGAAATAATTTATTTTATTTATTAGTTATTATTAACAAAAATTAATTGTAATTACTATAGCAGTAAAATATATATATATTTTTTTTTGTATAATGTTAAGAATTTTAATAATGATAAGAATTTGTCTGACTTACTTTAAAGTTGAAAGCTTCATAGTTAATGAAATTTTTCTTTGATGAATGTTGATTCTTTTGATGAATGTTGATTTTTGATGAATGTTGATTTTTGATGAATGTTGATTCTTTGATGAATGTTGATTTTTGATGAATGTTGATTCTTTGATGAATGTTGATTCTTTGATGAATGTTGATTTTTGATGAATGTTGATTTTGATTCCTTAAGCACTTCTAGTTAAACGGCGCTTTGTGCCTCCGTTTAAAGATTACCTCTATCTTGTCACTTTCACTTGTTATTGTATTTTATTAAAAGTTCACATTTATGATTTTTGTTATTAAGGTACTGTCTGCCAGACTCAGCAAGACATTAAACAAATTTAGTCTCTTTTCTATTGAAAAGTTGTAATACCTTTTTGGATGTTCTTTTTTTTTAAAAAAAAACAAACTTTTTATATATTTTTTTTTTATATAAATATATTATTTATTCACTGTTGTTATATTGAATGTTATTTTATTATTTTGATTTAATGGGTTTTACTGGATTTTGGTTCAAATTAAGTAGATAATATACAGGAATTATTAAATACTTTTCTTCGAACCCCACACCTGACACTAATGTAAAATTCTGGAATCTTATATATATATATATATATATATATATATAATTTTCTCGAGTTAGAGATTTGAATTGGAATAGTTTAACTGAATTAAAAATACTTGTGTTGAGACTTCCCGTTTTTGTTAAGACTTCACGTCTATCTTTATTTAATGCTCGCTTAAGACTGAATTTTGAAAATATATTTATAATAATTATACTTAATATTATTTGTATAATTAGTCAAGTGCTTTGTCCAAATTTATATTACTGACCTAAATATCACAATCGATATTTAGGATCTAGTTACATTTAAATTGCACTTATGTTATTGCCCTTTATAGTTCAATAAATAATACTGACCGAAATATCACAATATTGATATTTCAAATCATGTAACGGCAATTGCATATATCATTGCATTTGACTAATCATTTACATTTTTGTATATTTGTTTATGTTATATATATGTAATATATTTATTTAATGTTTAACATATGTATTGCATATTTATAAAGATAAATTAGATAAAGAATTTGGGTATATTACATTGTTAAAAATAAAATTAAACAATAATTATTAAAATTTAATTTTAACTTTGCGCATTTACATTTTTTTTTAATATGGCTACCACGACAGCCAATATTATGACAGTCACTTGGAAATTGTTTATTGGGCTACCAAAATTCATTAAAATATGGTCGATTATATCGAAAAATACGGAAAGTATCGAGGTTTATACTAAGAATAACCCTCAAATCAAACGAGGTTTTCAAAAAACCTGGTTTCATTTTGACAGACTTTTTATATGAAAAGACCCAGTTAAAATCTTCAATGGAACCTGGTTTTGTTGTAAAACCTGGTTTTATGCTCTAGTGTGAAGGCCGTATTAATTATAATAGATTAATTCACTGTTCAAAATAGTTTTCAATTAAACTAAATGTTTAAAATTCACCACAACTTATTAATAATTTTAAAAAATGTTTAATATTATTATCAAATGAAACAATATAACTTACCGCATATAAATGTTCAACACGTCACTAAATTTTATTCTATTTATTCAAAGTTTTAAAAAAAATGCACTAATCTGAATTTGAACCCGCTATTCTAAAATGAAATTGTAACAACTAGAGCGCCACGACTAAACGGCTTATAACGGCCGATACTGGAATACGCTAGTCAAGTTTGGTCACCATATCAAGAGGTACACATACAAAGAGTGGAGGCGGTCCAACGTAGATTTGTAAGGTTTGCTCTTCGTGGGCTTCCTTGCTTATAGCACAGACTATGGGAAAAATGAACCCATTTCGAGAATGTTACGTGAAGTTAATAATTGTGCCAGGAAATTTTACTTTAACTAAGTACTAAGCCAATGAGTTTTTTTATGTATTTGTCTTATATGTATATTGGTGTTATATGTATATCTATATTATATGTTTACTTAAATAACAAGTATGTATAATGTTATATTTATGTTTAAAATAAAAAATAAATATGCGGGGTGCCCGCGCTACGAGTGCCATAATTTTGGGAGGTGATTGTGCATGACTAATATCGTTCTACAGGGGGCTCTTAAATGCAGCGTTACCAAGATAGAGGGTAATTAATTTTTTTAAAAAAATGTTTTTACAGTTTTACATTAATGGCAAAATCTCGCAAACTATTTAATCAAGATTCTTAATTTTTTTATTCGACAGGTAATTGTCGTAGCTTTATTTTGATGTATCATTTGATGATATTAAATCTTGCCAAGGTGCAAATTTAGTATCTCAAAGTTGGATTTTTTTTTTAAGTAAAATTAAAATATCTCAAAAAAGTTACGTAATAATTTTTTTTTAGTAATTTTAAATTAACTGCCATTTTTTTCTCTATCAAAAAGCTACATGTTTGAAAGCTGTATCTGACGTACAAAAAAAGTTACAGGTCAAAAGCTTAATCCATTGCGGATAATAAATTATTTCTCAACATGTCAAGAAATCTGGCTTAAGCAAAAAAAGATAAAATCTTTCTATATATATGTTTCTCTTTAACATAACATTATCTCTCCTTATGCTTGTTTTCGCTGATCCAAACAAATTAATTATCGGTCACTTTTTCGGGCCCCATTTTCTTGGTAAAGAGAAGATGGAACTTGGCTCTGAGATTGATGAGTATTAGATACTCGATTACTAAATAGATTACTAAAAAACAAAAGGTATTAACCTTTATTATGGCAAACACATAATCGGAAGGTCTACCTGTATACCAAATTAAGAAACTAAAACTGATTTTTTAGAAACCCCTTGAAGATCTCCAAATTTCAGAAGAGCCAACTAGATCACAAAATTAGCCTATATATAAAATATCATTGAAATCGGTTAACAATTACTTATGCTCTAAAACATATGAAAAAAAAATATAAATCGGAAATTTAACATGGACCGCCTAAAGCTACTAACCTCTACCTTGGTCAACCTATGCATAATCACGAACTCAACCGGTGTACCAAATTTCATTGAAATCGGATAATAATTACAAGCTGTAGAACATAAAGCAAATATTCTTCGGAAATTAAGTTGCTCATATATTAGTTTCCCATGAACGTACTAAACCTACCAACTACAAATATCTGGAGTATCAACTAGATAACTAAATGAAACTGTGTATGCAATAGCATTGAAATTGGGTGAAAGTTACTATATGATATAGAGAGTTGAACTTATGAAAAGTATTCACGGATTTTTACATGGACCCACTGAACTATCGACTTTAAATTTTACAGGCGTCAAGTACACGCGGAAGCTATCATTTGTAATAAAATTTATGCTAATTAGATAATAATTACTATATGCTCTAAAGTATACGAAATTTTAATCGGAAATTATACCATGGACCCCCTGAAGTTACAGACCTGTATCTAGGTAGGCTTATCATAATACCAACCTACGTGCCAAAGTTCATCCAAAGCTGAGGCATGAACTTTTCCGTAGAACAAAAACACATAGCTTCCCACATAAATGGGGAAATGTAACATGGTCCCACTGAAAGTATCCATCTCATCTTATAAAGGCACCAGGATAAAGTCTGTTAGAGCCTGTGTGCCAAATTTCATTACAAACTGACAAGCAGTTTTATGAGATGTTGCTGCGCACATAAAAAGCGCACGCGTCCCCCAGCCCTTTTCTTGCATTTTCGCACTCCCCGACTTCAGAAACGACTAGAAATATCACCAGACTTCATAGTTATTCCATAATGTACTCGTAAAATAACCAACAACGGAAGAAATGCTTTTTAATAATAATAAATTAATTATTCCTTCTCCTTATAGGTTAGAAATATTGAACCAAATTCATGTCACCATGAAATTCAAAAGTCAATATCAAGAGCAAAAGTTTGTCAATCGATGCAAAGAATAAAAGTAAAAGAGCCAATATTAACAAAAAGAATACCAACTCTACCTTGACAGATTGTAGGATCTGATTTATTTTCTATATGGAAAGATGATTATATTGTAGTTTGTGACAGTTATTCAGTACATGGTATTCCAGAATTATTAGAATCAGACAAGAGTACACAATATACAACATTTCAGTCTATGGATATAGTAGGCGAGAATAATTTATATGGTAAAGCAAAAATAAAAAAACAAATCTCTGAAAGAAATGCATGAACGACGATTTCATATATTTTTTTTATATTGAGAATTTTCTTCTATGTATATAGGCGAGAATAATTTATATAGTAAACCAAAAATAAAAAAAAAAAAAAATCTCTGAGAGAAATGATTTATTGGATTTTTTTTACAGCAAAAATGTTATAAATATGTTTCTTTACTGTTTTGCTTCTGTTACTTTAATGTTAGGGGCTATTAAACAGTAGCCCGTAGTACATACTATTTTCCTGAAAAAAAATTAACAGCATAATGCTTATTTTTTTATACATTGTCTATTAAAAAAAATTATTGGAAAAAGCAATAGAAGAATATGGTCAAGTGCGTATATCGTGTATGCGTATATTTATTTTACTATTGCTATACATAAGTATAAAAAAAATATTACGTATGTATTATCGTATAGCATTGTTTTTAAGATTTGAATGCTTTTCATAATTCTAATTTGACTTTAATGGTGCGGTTGTCGGAAAATTATAAAGGAATTTTTTAATATAGAGTTTAGTAATAAAATAATTTATAAAAAAATTTCATTTTAAGTGTTATTGCTAGTTTGATCCGCTGTTTTGCTGTTTCTACGGTGACCAGAAGTTTCCAGGCATTTAGTAATTATATTTTGGTAGTTAAATTTTAAAATTATATATATTTTTATATTATACACGTATATATATGTATTATATTTATCTATAATTTTCATATTACATATAAATATAGTTTTTATATTATATATATAATTCTCATATTATTTTTTGCTAAATATATGAATTTTTAAATATATGATCTAATGATGAATGAAATAGATTACTTATTGGAGCTTACATTTAAATCTTCATCATCATCATCATCATCATGTGGTGCTACAGCCCGGGGTGGGCCTTGACCTCCTTTACTATGTTCTTCCAACGGTCTCTATCACGTGCTGCTGTTCTCCAATTACGAACTCTAACAGTTTCTAAATCCTGGCTAACATTATTCACCCATCTATGTCTAGGACGTCCTCTATATCTTCTTCCCATTGGCACAGCGTCAAAAATAGATTTTTGTGGTCGTTCTTGTGGCATTCTTATTAAATGTCCAGGGCATTTTATTCTCTGGCTGTTAACAAAACGACTTATGTCTTCATCGCCTATTAACTCAAGAAGTTCGTTATTTGACCTGACTCTATAATCTCCATTTTCATCTATTTTTGGTCCATATATTTTTCGCATGATCTTTCTTTCGAAAACTTTTAATTTATTTATATCTGCCACAGTTAGAGTCCATATTTCAGCACCATATGTTATAACCGGTCGGATCACACTTTTATATAGCATCATTTTACAACTTCTTGTCAGCAGCTTTGATTTGAACAGTTTTAAATACGCAAAATAACATTTGTTATCTGCTTGTATTCTGCTTTGTATACTATGGTGCATATTATTTATGTTGTTTACTTGAATTCCTAGATATTCAAAACTTACGACACTTTCGAAATTATATTCTCCAATTTTTATGGGTTGAAGATTTCTTCTGGCACTTGATCTAGATAGCTTTAAATATTTAGTTTTATTTTCATTTATCTTCAAACCAATCCTAGAGCACGATCTTTCCAAATTCATTAGCGTTTCTTCAAAATCTTTTAGTAATATAAGCTGATGTTTTGTTAAGTGTCATCATTATTAGTTTTATTAATTTTTTAGGAATGCCAAACTCCTCGAAAGCTAATGGTATATTATCTCTTTTTATAGAATCAAAGCTTGTTTAAAATCGACAAACAAGATATGAAGATCAAAATCGAATTCATACGCTTTTTCCATGCTTTGTCTTAACCAAAAAGCTTGGTGAATTGTTGATCTCCCAGGTCTAAATCCACACTGATAGTCAGTTAAAATGTTTTCAGTATAAACGTCGAATCTTTCTGATATAATGTTAGCCAGGACTTTGTATGCAGAGTAGGAGGGGCTAGGAGAGTTCTGGATACACTTCCAGCAAACCCCGAGTTTTGGTGTTTGGTATTGGTATAAGCATGTTTGAAGTTGTAATAATGTGCTAATAAATTTAGTGTGTGTCAGTCGGTCTGTCCTTTTGTCAGTTGTCGGTTTGTCGTTTTGTCGGTCTGTCGCTGTGTGTATGTGTGTGTGTGCGATTCGGGTTTGTTCGGGTTCATGTCACGTGGTGTATATGTTCGGGTTTGTTCGCGTGTGATTGGGTCTGTTCGCGTGTCGGTCTGTCGTTTTGTGTGTCTGTCGATTTGTCAGTCTGTCGGTCTGTCGTTTTGTATATCTGTCGGTCTGTCGATTTGTCAGTCTGTCGATTTGTCAGTCTGTCGGTCTGTCGTTTTGTCGATCTGCCATTTTGTTTGTCTGTCGGTCTGTCGATTTGTCAGTCTGTCAATCTGTCGGTCTGCGATCTTTCGTTTTGTCTGTCTGTCGTTCTGTCAGTCTGTCTGTCGGTCTTTCGATTTGTCAGTCTGTCGGTCTGTCGATCTGTCGTTTTGTCAGTCTGTCGGTCTGTCGATTTGTCAGTCTGTCGTTCTGTCTTTCTGTCGGTCTGTCGTTTTGTCGGTCTGTCGTTTTGTCGGTCTGTCGCTTTGTGGGTCTGTCGTTTTGTCGGTCTGCCGGTCTGCCGGTCTGTCGTTTTGTCTGTCTGTCTTTCGGTATGTCGTTTTGTCAGTATGTCGGTTTGTCGGTATGTCAGTCTGTCAGTTTGCCTATGTATAATTCTGTGTGTTTGTTTGATTATGTAAAAGTGTGAACAAACCCCCAAATTTGTTAAACCTCCGAGTTTTTTAGTTTTGTTTTAACAAGAATATTTTTAATATATGGTTGTTGTTGTAAAGAATTTTTGGTGTGGTTTTGAAATTTTAATATTTTTTTTTGCGTGGACATATAGAGTATATGCATACAAATATTGTTGGTTCATTATTTTATGTATATACTAAGCAATAGACCTAATGAGATTCATATATATGTTTGGAAAATTTGTGTTAACCATTGAGAAATATGAGCAAATTTTTTGTTATATAAAACATGATTTCTAAATATATTTTATTAAATTCATTCGTTCATTTGGAAAGAAGAAATTGGTGTACGGTATATTGTTGAAATTAATTGTAATGAGGATTACAATCTTCATAAAAAGTGAGTGGAAAGAATTTGTAAATGCTGCTCAAAGAATAATAATGAAGTTGATGAAGATATATTAGTATCAAGATCAAGTATTCATTATTATAATGAAGAAGAATTCGTCAACTTCATTAAAAATGATCTAGAATCAAGATGTGTATATTGTCGGATGACTCTCTACAGCTTTGAAGTAAGAGAGTGAAATACCATCAGGAAGCGAATCAGATGAAGGAAGAGATGTTGAACCACTCAACTTGAATCTTCAAAGCTAGATATTTAAAAACAAATATAAATTTCTTATTTTTATTTATAAATCTTAAAAAAATAAAAAAAATCTTAATATGTTTTTTAATTTAATATTTTTTTATTCAAATTATAAAAGTTAAATTTATGTATTTAAATCTTTTTCTTCGTAGTCAGATGGTTGCATTTCATCCTTATCATCATTTTTATCTGTTAGCTGAACGAATTCTAATTTGAAGGTTTTTTGGCAAGCTCCACGATTGTTCAGCCCATATTTTCCTTTTTTTATCCTCTCAATATATTTTTCAGGAATTGAATTATACCTCATGGGCATAAAAACTTTAAATTTAGGGAAGCTTGCCAAGATCCGCTCTCCATATTTCGTAGATATCTTTTTTAAATCTATAATTTTATAGATTTTATCCACGGTCATATCTCCTACTTTTTTAGTTTCGATGCTTTTATATTTATAGATGTGATTTAGTTGATCCACAAAGTTTTCTGCCATTTTATTGTATAATGTTTGAAGTATACTTGATGAGAAGTGTAAGAAATAATTAGAGTGTTCTTGCTTTTATACTTAAAATTAAAGCGTAAAACATAGAAATCCACAAAATTTTAATAAACAAAGAATTTTGTTTCTCTTTTTATATAGATAAGGATATAGTTTTATTTCATACTTAGAAAATTGATCTCACGGAAAAATTATTGACTTGTTTAGACATGTTTTAAATATACACAAATAAGCCCTTGATTAAAAAAAACCAATTTTTAATAAACGAAAATAATTTTTTGGTTTAAATGCGTCCTTCTTATATCGATATGAATTTTTTTTTTCACAATTATTAACCTGTTTAGACATGTCTTAAACGTAAACAAAAAGGCTTTTGATTAAATAAGCAAAATTTTAATAACCGAAAATAATTTTGTAAATGCATCCTTCTTATATTATTTACAATTATTTCACAATTTTTATAATATAAATAGAACTAAATGATTTATTCATTTACGATTTTTTTAAAAATTCTTTATAAAGATAAACATTTTGTAATGCACAACATCCTCCAGCACATCCTGTGTGTGTAAGACATGATGACGATGATGATGTTTTAGTAGAATACTGATTCATTAAAACTTTTAAATTGGGACAACCATAATCTTCTAAATCATGTATACAATAGTTGTCCATATATCCAATTAAATCATTAATCCAAGAGATTTTTTGAGCGCCTTTAAGATATATATTCTTGTTTGATAAATTGGTTTTCATATATTTAATTACATCAATCAATTTGCTTGTACCAGTATTCCAATGTATGTCGTGAAGATTGTGATATAGCCAAGAATTTTGAATTTGTTGATCAAGGGTAGTATATGAAATGCAAACGATTTTTCAATAATATAATGTTTGCATTCAAATGGTGTTTCATTGCTTAGTATTGCAATTTCCTTTAAAATTATTTTTTTATTTTTACCAAGGAAACCTTGTAAATCAACTATTACACTCATTATGTTAATTTTTTAACTTCACTTGTCAGTGGATTGTATTCAACTATTCTATCATGAATTAATAAGCAATAAGAATTAATAAGTTTTTTTAGGAATATTTACAGAAGATTTAAGCTCGATTCTAACATCAAGAGGCCCTGTTTTAATCAATTCGTTTTGATGTGAACAATCTATCACAATAATTGATCCAAGTGCAAGAAATCTTTGATTTCCAAGTAATGGTTGACTAACTTTATTATAATAAGATTGTTGAAATTTAGCATACATATCATACAGGATTGCATATTGACCTTTGTTAAAATCTATGTTTAAATTATCATATGGAAAAACTTCAGAATTCAAAAACACCTTGAAATCGGTAATGTTGCAATGATCAAAATAGCTATTATCTTTACTCAAATGATTTTGTCTATCTGTTTGCAATGCGAAAATAACATAACGTGGTTTTTCGATTTGACTTGTAGTTTTCACAGTCCATACATGACTTGTAGTCTGAGGTAAAATTGGGTATTCATACATATCCCAACTACGAAAGCTCATTTTTATTGGTATACCTCTGTCAATAAATTTCAATAATGATAACTTTGAACTGTCTGATACAAGTATGTGTGGAACCTTCCATTGCACTTTGAATATTTCAAGTTTAACTTTTTCATCTGCTACTGTGCTTATAATTGCATTATTATCATCTCTAACTCTGGTAATAATAAGTTCATGTTTAGCATTAACCAATATCTTTTTATAATCTTCAGCAAATCCTAATAAAAGTTGTTGATGTGCATCCAAGTTTTCGAGTTCTATCAATTTCAACACCATTTATTTCATAACGAATCTCATCAAATAGATATGCAGCTACGTTATTAACTAAGTGAGCAGTTTTTGAAACCAAACCGGCCTCATCTAAAAGTGTTCCTTCAATATACAAGAAACTTTCACTTGGTAAAATATTAAGATTTTGATGTAGAATTAATATTTGAATGACATCATTGTTTTTAAAAGATTGTTGAAATGGTGAATAAGTATGATATTCAATTTTTGAAATACTTTCACCATAGTTAATGTTTTGAGAAATATCTAATATTTCATTCATTTTTTTAAATTTAATCCAATAGACTTTAAGAAATTCTTATTAGCTGGTGTCAAGAGTTTTTAAGCTGTCCACCTTTTTAGGTCTTAACCTGTTCACTATTTTGATGAATTGATATTATAGAGAAGCACCTCAAGGTTTTAAATGCAGTCGAATAGTTATTGTTTCATCTCTAAAATTTATCAGGTTATTGTCTTGGTCAACAAGCCTTAGTGTGGTTGAACTTATTCGATTGGTATTCACTGGTAAATAGATTACATTTCTAGGAATTTCATTTATTTTATAGCCTGGACTAACTTCTGGGCAAAATTCGTGTAATGTATGTACTTGTTTATTATTCATATATGACCCATGTATGATATTTCACTGAACATGTATAGTGTTAACATTTGATATATTTACAGGTAGATCTGATGAATGCCATTCATTAGAGGTCAATTTTCGTTTACTGAAACCAAATAGCTTTCCCACCGAACTTGATGTATCAAAATAAATATCCTTAGTACACATTATTTCACATTTCATCGTATTATTGTTGGCAATTAGTTGAATATCTTCTGCCCCATCATATAATAAATTAAGAGCATTTTGTAAATATGAAGCTATATCATCAATTTCATATGAGCCTATAGGTATTGCAATTATATTGTCATCTATTTGTAAAATATTGTTATGAATATCAATATTGGGTATGGAATTATAAGCAACTAATTCAACAAGTCCGCAAACATAGTCATCATTTAATTCTAAAGGTGGAAAATAATCTGTAGTTAATACAGATTTATTACCCGTAAATGTCAATGTGAATGACATTATAAACAAAGAAACAATGAGCTTATTTATTTTAAACATTTCTTTTTATTCATTTTCAAAAACTTAAATAATTATTATTATAACAACTGATTTAAGAAAGCAAGACATAAATGACCACATATTATTGTATTATAATTTTGATATGAGTTGTAGTTATACTGCAAATTATAACCGAAATATTTAATTATTTCAATATGTGGTTGCAAGTTTCCAAAGCTATTAAAATATGTTACAACATTTTTATTGTATGCTACCCAATGAGTACCAGAACCCGATGAATTATCAAAATTAACAATACCACTCTCTTTATTTAGGGCTTCTACGGGTAAACTATTTCGCATAAATACCCCTCGAAAATGTGGTATAAATTTTGCATACTTATGTAAATCAATTTCACTTAATGGCCACCTGGGTAGGATTTCTATTAGTTTTTTGGCTGTGGATTTAAATACAACCCTAAACCTGTTTTATAAGGTTTGAGATATAAGCTTTTACCCATAGAAATACTTTCCATTGTTTGATTATGACGTTTATTCTCAATTAATTCTTGTTTTGCATTCTTGACATCGTTTATTGCTTTAACTATACCAGTAACACCACCAGACAATGCTCCAACAGCTGATAATCCTGCAAAACGAGGTACTAAAAATGGTATGACTCCACCAGTTTTAGGTACTGAAATAATTCTAGCTGATACAGCTTTTTTTGCGTTTAATCACATTTTTCGCTACATGAAGTGTCAATTTTATAGCATCATCATTGTTACTGGGTTTTTGTAATTTTATAACATCTTTAGCATCTTTTAAGGCTTTTTGAAATAACTTTACGGTTGTTTTAATTATTAAATTTCCTATGTCTTTTATATGCCCATTCCTTATTTAATTTTAGCTTTCATAGCGTTTGTTACTAATAAAGCGTTCGCTCGTTCTAAGAAATTAGAATCTTTAGCAATTACACGTTTCCAAGCTTTTTCTGCTAAAACTTTGTCAGCAATGTGTCGATCTTCAGTATTTTTAAATTTCGTATATTCTATATCGTGCTCTTTACAAGCTGTATCTAATGGGTTTATTCCAGGATCACCTCTGTCTAATCTTTTTTGTAATTTTGTACCAGGTCCACAATATTGATAACCGCCTGGTAAATGTAATTCAACGGGCAAATTATTTATAATTTTATTCAGAAAACCTTCTCCTTTAAAAGCTTTCTCATGACTGTCATAAATTTTATTATAATCAATCATTATGAAGCAATCAATTTATTATGACTGATAAATTTTTCGTTTTACCATTGCAATGTAGTGTCACCCTGTAATAAAATTATTTTTATTATTAGTCCATTTTTCAATTTTGAACAATATATTGTTTTGATATCACGCCATATCAAATATCGTTCTATCTATTGTTCAATCGAATGATCGAGACAAAATCTCTGATTGGTTATCGCATCTGCTATTGTATGCAATTAATCAATTGCTTACCTTATCAGAGATGATAAAAATTGCAATCACTTCAATTCGAGATAGCAGAACGAGAAGTTTAAAAATATACAGTGTGTCCGGAAAATAAATAAATAAAAAATCTAGCAGTTACAAATAATTAAATATAATAAAATCAGTTAAGCAGTTAAGCAATTAAAAGATTGTTAATAAATAAATTTAAAATACATGAACTAAACTAAACATTGAATTAAACATTAAATAAATAGTTAAGTTAGAAATTAAAGTTAAGTTAAATAAAATTATTTAAAAGGACAAAATACAAAAAAAAGTTTTTTTATTATAACAAGCAAAGTGGGGTGGTTACACACCCAATACAACCAATCCCACAAGTGGTGACCCCGCAAAAAAAAAAAAAGAAAAAAACACGTGCCCTTTTGGTAAAAGTGCTAAAAACATTTAAATAAAAAACATATAAAACCCAACATTATAGTTTTTTTTATAATTAAAAATAATTTTAAAACAAATATAAAATTCACGGGTGTAACAGTTTTAAATTGGACATAATTTGTATAATAAGTACAAAGTAAAATTTTCATATAAATGTTGTAAAAAATATTAAAAATTATATAAAAACGACATTATAAGTTTGTTGTAAAAAAGTCGTATATTACATCAGAAAATTTCAACAAAATAAATTTTCAAATATCAATTCATCATTTTGATCATCAATTGCATAATTTTCATCAGCAACGTCATCAGTTTAAACATCATAATTTTCAACAACATCAGCAGTTTCATGTTTTTCGTCATCAAATACAGCATTTTCATCAACGTCAGCAAAATTCAACAATATTAAAATTTCATCGAATTCATAGTTCAACGTCATCATTTTCATCGTAGACTCGACGTATCGGAATTCAAGTAATAATTTTCCTTATTTTTTTTTAATATATAAAGTAAAAAACTAAAAATTGTAAAGAGAAAACTATAAATTTGTAGAATAGAACAATTTTCGGTACTCTGAAAATTAATAAATTAAAAATTTTAATTAGTAAATTGAAAATGATAAAATTCTGATAACTAACTTTTTGGTGAAACAATTAAATTGTACAATATTGAAATACATAGAATAATTTTGTTAAAAAGAAAATAACTTTACTATAAATTTTTATCATTAATTTTTTTTTTAAAAAAAAAAATAAAACAAAAATTTAATAGTTTTCAATCATATATTAAAATTTTATATATTATATTTCCAATATTAAAAGTTAAGTAATTTTTAATTGATTCTGCTTTTGATGTAATCAAAATTTTAACGAAATGTTGTTATAACTTATAAAAATAAATTTTCATATATCAAATTTTGTTATATCATACTTCAAACAAAATTTTACAATACATTTTTTTTCATTTTAAAAAAAGAAACAAATTTTCCGAAATTTTCACAGATTTCAAACAATAATATTTTATATAAAATAGTGTTAACAATAATTGTCAAAAATAGTTTTATATAAATTCAAAAAATTTTACACTGTATATTATTGTTTAAAATTTGTAAAAATAATTATATAGGTAACAATATAATTATATAGGTACAATTACTATATAATTATATAGGTACAATTTAAAAATAATATAAAATTACATATATAAAATTACGTAAAAAATATATTTACATTATATAAAATACAAATATCTTTACATTATATTTTACATATAAAATTCAAAAATTACAATAAATTTAAATTTTTATGTATTTGCCTGTAACAACTGATTTTATTATTTCAAAGTTCATAATTACTTATATTGTTTTTTTCTTCGTCTGAAAAAAGACAAGAATTTGGCCGCAACACACACACATTAATATTTTTCTTCACTCTCTTCATTTATATATTTGCTCGATTTTCGATTGATAATAGCTCACACAATTCAACAACAATTTTTGTTCAAAAAATTTTTTATAATACAGGGTCCTCCAAAAATTTCGTTACAATTTTTATTTTTATTTTTGGTTAAGACCATCCAAAATTGTGTTACGTAATAATTTGTTTAGGTACATAAAATCGAAGTACATTTTTTTTTTAATAATTAATTACATCTAATTTTATTTTCATACAATTCCATAATTGGGTACATTTTTATTGTAGTTTTAAAATTTCTTCGTCAAAATGCCTAATAATAATATAGACACTAAGAAAAATAATACAGATGACGGAACAAATAACGCTAACAACGCCGAAAGAACAAATAACGGTAACAATGACATAGGAACAAGTAGCTCAAACACATACAATGAAGGCAGAATAGATTCGGTGCGGGTTCGTTTACCACCTTTTTGGCCAACGAATCCTTCAACCTGGTTCATCCAAGCCGAAGCTCAATTTCAAGCTTACCGCATTACCAGCCAGGACACAAAATATTGCCTAACTATTGCCGCGTTACCGCCAGAATCCTGCGAGTCAATTATTGACATTCTATCAGATCCACCAGATATAAACCGTTATGAAAATTTAAAAGCGGTGTTGATTAAACGTCATTCGGTGTCTGAAACGAAACGTCTAGAATCGTTAATAGCTAAAGCCGACATAGGTGATAGAAGTCCGTCAGAGTTGTTAAGATCAATGAAACAATTATCAGGTCAAACTTTCGGCGAAGACATTATTAAAAATCTGTGGTTACGCAAACTACCACAAATTATACATATAGCCCTAGCCGCAGTCGGCGACAAACCATTGAGTGAATTGGCTGAAGTGGCCGATAAGATCCACGAAGCTCAACAAAACACGTCTGTTTACGCAATCGCTGGATCATCCACGGTTTCAGCCGCAGCAACAACTCAACCCACACCTACGTCTGACTTCGATGTGCGTCTAGCACGCATCGAGGCAATGGTGGCAAAGTTAGATTTCGGGCACAATAACAATCGGTATAGACCGCAATATAGAAGTCGACCAACGAGAGCGCGTAGCGCGAGCCGACGGTTTGACAGAGCTCGTTCTCCATCTACGACATCTGAATCAAGAAAATCACTTTGCTGGTACCATCGAAAATTTGGCGACAAAGCGCAGAAATGCACATGCCAAAATAAAACCGCTGAAAAAAACCCAAACTAGTTGAGGCACCGCGTATAGCGGCTACCGGTGCCAATAAATACACTAGCCGCCTTTTTGTCCGCGACAATTCAAACAACATAGAGTTTTTAATTGACACGGGCGCAGATTTGTCAGTCTTGCCTAACAAATCTCAAGCATCAAAACCAAATGTTGGCATTACGCTATCGGCCGCCAATGGCACCATAATTAAGACGTTTGGCACAAAAATGCTTAAGTTAAATCTCGGTTTACGGAGAAGTTTTACGCACGAATTTTTACTAGCCGATATCGACCGCGCCATAATTGGTGCAGATTTTTTAAAGAAGTACGGTCTAATGGTTGATTTAAAAAACAAGAGAATAATTGACCCAGTTACTAGTTTATCAATCAATGCATTAACCAGTAAGTCCAACACGCCAACGCCTAAACTCTGCTTATTGCAAAACCAATTTTCTGCCATTCTCTCGGAATTCCCAGACTTGGTTCAGCCTCCGAATTATTTCAAACCCGTCCAGCATTCAGTGGTCCACCACATAGCCACAAAGGACCAACTGCCTTTTTCAAAACCTCGGCGTTTAGATCCAGCTAGACATGATGCAGCCAAGAATGAATTCGACCTCATGGTAGAAATGGGAATATGTCAGCCGTCATCTTCCCCAGTATCGTCTCCGTTACACATGGTGCGAAAAAAGAATAATACAGATTGGCGTCCATGTGGGGATTACCGTCGGTTGAACGCAGCCACAATTCCCGACAGGTACCCAATACCGCACATTCAAAATTTCGCCATGCACTTAAACGGTGCTAAAAATTTTTCGAAACTCGATTTGATTCGCGCATATCATCTGATTCCGGTTTCGGAAGCTGACGTTCACAAAACGGCTATAACAACGCCGTTCGGACTATTCGAATTTAAGCGTATGCCTTTCGGATTGCGCAACGCAGCACAAACCTTTCAGCGTTTTATGAACGAAGTTTGCCGTGGGTTAGACTTTGTCTTTGTGTATATCGACGACATTTTAATTTCATCGCCCGACCCGAATACGCATAAACAGCATCTACGTCAATTAATTAAGAGATTATCGGAATACGGAATCACAATCAATCCGTCAAAATGTGTTTTTGGCGTTACTGAGCTTAATTTTTTAAGCCACCGCATTACGGAAAATGGAATTTCACCATCGGAAGAGAGAGTCGAAATAATAAAAAAATTTCCGACTCCACAATCCATTCGACAAATTCAGCGATTTATCGGAATGGTAAACTATTACCACAGGTTTATTCCGAAATTGGCTGAGTTTTTAGCTCCGGTTTATTGTTATTTAGCACAGGTTATAAAAACCAAAACAAAAAACAAAACTTTGACGTTGCCTGATGAATTAAATTCCGCTTTTAAACAGGTGAAAGACGCATTAGCGGATGCAGCCATGCTTGCACACCCGCAACCTGAAGGGAAATATATTATATCAACAGACGCTTCCGATATCGCGTTAGGTGCCGTACTCCAGCAACCGACAAAACAGGGTTGGCAACCACTTGCGCTTTTCTCGCGAAAGCTATCACCTGCCGAAAGAAAGTATTCAGCTTTCGATCGGGAATTACTCGCGATATACACTTCGATTAAACATTTCCGATACGCAATAGAAGGCCGCGAGTTCACAATTTTTACCGATCACAAACCATTGATCAACGCAATTGGATCGAAAACCGAACGAAATCCTCGGCAAACCAGACATCTAGATTTTATCGCGCAGTTTTCAACCGATATTCGTCACATTTCCGGAAAAGAAAACATCGTCGCTGATAGTTTGTCACGCCTTTCCACTATTTCCGCTGAAAATTTCGACAAGTTTGATTTGCATAAGATCGCGCAAGAGCAAAAAGATGATCAGGAGCTTACCGAATTGTTAAACAAAACCCAATCATCATGGAAACTCCAAAATGTAGAGTTACCAGACTTCAAGTTATATTGCGAAACATCAACGAAAAATAATAGACCTTACATACCAAGTTCTTTACGCCGCGCTGTTTTCAACACATTGCATAACTTAGCCATCCTGGGATTCGGGCAACAAGAAAATTGATCACAGCTAGATATTTTTGGCCAAAAATGAACAGTGACATAAATCTTTGGACTAAAACCTGCATCTCATGTCAAAAATCGAAAATTCACCGACATACCAAAACGCCACATGGTGTTTTTGACATTCCGTCGGAACGTTTCGAACACGTTCATATGGACCTTGTCGGACCACTTCCGGTTTCCAATGGAAAAACCTACATTCTGACAATAGTAGATCGTTTCACGCGCTGGCCAGAAGCATATGCTTTACCCGATATAACTGCCGTCACGGTCGCGAAAACATTTGTAACGGAATATATTTCAAGATTCGGAATACCTGCAACTATTACGACAGATCAAGGTACTCAATTCGAGGCAAAATTATTTCGAGAATTAAGAAATCTACTAGGTGTATTTCGAACCAGAACGACGCCGTACCACCCGCAGTCGAACGGTTTGGTGGAGCGGTTCCATAGACAACTAAAAGATACTTTTAAGGCAAGAGGTAACAGCGAGAACTGGACCATAGAATTACCTATTATTCTACTCGGTATTCGCGCGGCAGTGAAAGAAGATTTGAAATGTTCGCCGGCAGAAATGGTGTTCGGACATACCCTTAAATTACCGGGTGAATTTTTTATAAGTACGAAAACCGAACAGACAGATAGTAACGCGCTCATTACCAAGCTTCGGGAAATCATGAAAAATCTGATACCTACGCCAACACGGCGAAATGATCAAAATAATATTTTCATACCTAAAAGTTTAGAGTCGTGTGAATTCGTTTTTATAAGGAGCGACAAAATTAAACCTGCTTTATCACCAACGTATGACGGGCCATATCGCATAGTTCGACGTCTGCGTAAATTCTACGTACTATCGATTAAAAATAAAGAAACTTCCATATCAATAGATAGACTTAAACCGGCTTATGGGGTTTCCGCCATTCAACCGGCTAAAGAAAGTCGTAGAATAAGATTCAAGTATTAAGTTCAAAATTCTGTGCACTACGCAACACTGTCGGGTACATTTTTCGTTACACTCGGAGGAGGGTAATGTAGTGTCACCCTGTAATAAAATTATTTTTATTATTAGTCCATTTTTCAATTTTGAACAATATATTGTTTTGATATCACGCCATATCAAATATCGTTCTATCTATTGTTCAATCGAATGATCGAGACAAAATCTCTGATTGGTTATCGCATCTGCTATTGTATGCAATTAATCAATTGCTTACCTTATCAGAGATGATAAAAATTGCAATCACTTCAATTCGAGATAGCAGAACGAGAAGTTTAAAAATATACAGTGTGTCCGGAAAATAAATAAATAAAAAATCTAGCAGTTACAAATAATTAAATATAATAAAATCAGTTAAGCAGTTAAGCAATTAAAAGATTGTTAATAAATAAATTTAAAATACATGAACTAAACTAAACATTGAATTAAACATTAAATAAATAGTTAAGTTAGAAATTAAAGTTAAGTTAAATAAAATTATTTAAAAGGACAAAATACAAAAAAAAAGTTTTTTTATTATAACAAGCAAAGTGGGGTGGTTACACACCCAATACAACCAATCCCACAGCAATATATAAATTTAAGACTGATGAAAATTTACCAGTAGTCAAGATGAAATTCATAAAACAACACTTTACTTTACCCGTAAATAATTTAGATATCAAAATCAAAGGAAATGGCTGTAGACAAAAAAAGCATGGCGAATTACTACCAAATAGTATACGATGTTTAATAGTGGGTCCATCTAATTGTGGAAAAATATGAATCTAAGACATATTTATACAGATCATGTTAGCAATGATATGACATTCGCACAATTTCATGAAATGTGTCTTAAATGTTGGAATGAAAAATATGGTTTTTTAGTTATAGATAGGGATAGTGAAAAGCAAGATGGAGGTTATCGTAGAGGGTTTGATGAATTCTGTTATATAGATTAATAATAACAGATATAAACAGAACAGTTCAATAGCTCAACCAATCAACAGGTCAACAGCTTAACAGCTTAATAGCTTAACAGGTCAACAGATTAACAACTCAATAGCTTAACAGCTCAATAGCTCAACCGATCAACAGCTTAATTAATTAATTAAATATAATATACATTTTCAAATATGAACGAGAAAATTATGAAAGATATTATTAGGACTAGTAAAACGGTAAAAAATAAATATCGATCTTTAAAATCTGGTCAAATAGAAGCAGAACATGTCTTAGAAGAATATTTTAAACCAATTACATTACCACTCAAAAATGTTGCAAAAGCATTAGAGCAAAAATCAATTTATCCTGAAATAAAACAAGAAAAATCATTTAGTGTAATTAAAAAAGATAAGAAATCAAGATTTTATGATGATGTTTCTAGTATAAGACAATCAAACAAAACTGATTCTGATGATGATAGTGTAGGTGAATCAAATACTTTATATCAAACATCTACGCCTAAAAAAATTTCATCAAAACTTTTATTAACTCAAACACCTATAAAACATTTAGTTGAGAAACCTATATCAAAATATTACAAAATATTTGAATCTACTTCTTCTATACCAACAAATTTTGATACAACTTTTGGTCCATATTTCGATCAAAGTTCTGCTGAATGGAAAATTGGTAATAAACAAATACAAGTAAAACAAAATGAAATAATTATTGATGCAAGTTCATATATTAGTTCAATTGGATTGCAAGAGTTAATATTTATGAAAAATCCAGATCCAACTAAATATACTGATGAAGACTTAAACATATACAAAAAAATATTAATGGAAGCCAATGCACATAGGCGTGAATATGATCCAAATCAACAAATCCGAGGAAATAGAAGTAATAAATATAATGTAATTATTAAAAAATTATTTCCACATCAGTATAATACTCGAAAACCATCATCATCAACAGCATCAGGCAAAGGCCTTATGATGCAAGTGTATAAAAGAAAGCTTGATTATGTTTACTGGGGCGATCCAAATGAGCTAGTTGATAGATTGCAGTTGTTAGTAAGTTCTGAAAAGGCTGGTCATAATAATCATAATAACGAAATTATTTGTATTTTGCAGGAGTTGAGAGAGGCTAATATTATACAATAAAAGGAAATATTTTAAAGAAATCACATCATTCATGCCTATCATGTCTATAGATAAGTTTGGTCGTACCGGCCAGCCAGTCAGAAAACCTTTACGATGCCTAATGGGGCCTATTGGACCTATTGGACTAACAGGACCTATTGGACCGACACGATCTATTGGACCAACAGGATCTATTGGTCCAACAGGACCTTATGGAATAGGATTTATTTTGGATGAGAAAAATGATTATGACATTCAAAATAAACGAATTGTTAATGTTCATCAACCTGTTCAGAAAAATGACGTTGCAACAAAAGGCTATACTGATGATATAATTGAGAAAAAGGTTAAGCTTGTATTGGATGTTTTACAAAAAGAACAAAAACCTTTGTTGAAAAAATATGAAACATTTGAAACTTTTGTATTTAACCATATAAAAACAATATCAGATGCAAAAAAAGTTGATAAAGCCAATACAATTGTTACTAAACCTTTTAAAGTTAATACTGATCCAAAGTATGAGTGAATGCAAAATATATATGTTTCTATATATAAATAAAAACTAATATTATAATAAACATTTTACATCGAAATGAGTAAAAGGATGTTGTCGATGAATTACATAGACCAGCTCGAAAAAGCTTTCGCAGACGACGTGTTATTATTAAAGGTTTTGATGATCTTTGGCAAGCTGATTTAGTTGAAATGGGTGCATATGCGAAATCTAATAAAAATAATCGATATCTTTTAACAGTAATTGATACATTTTCTAAATTTGGCTGGGCAATTCCAATTAAAAACAAAACCAGTAAAGAAGTAACTAAATCAATGGATACAATTTTCAAAGTCGGAAGAAAACCAAAAAATCTTCAAACAGATGATGGAACCGAATTCTTTAATAAAATATTTCAAGATTTAATACAAAAATATCACATAAATCACTATTCTACATACAGTTCTTTAAAAGCATCAATAGTTGAACGTTTTAATAAAACTTTAAAGATGTGGAAAAACTTTAGTCTTAATGGGTCATATAAATGTATTCATATAATAAAACAATTAATTAATGAATATAATCATAAAAAACATCGCACAATAAAAATGTGACCATATGATGTTACAAAACAAAATTCTAAATATTTACTCTCAACTGTGTATTCACATATAAAATAATTTACCGACGGCAAATATAAAATTGGTGATAATTTGCGCATAAGTAAATACAAACATCTCTTTGAAAAAGGTTACACACCAAATAGGACAACAGAAATTTTTAAAATACGGAAAATTCAAAATACAAACCATATAACATACTTACTTGAAGATTATCAGGGTCAACCTGTTCAAGGAGGTTTCTATGAACTAGAACTAAATAAAGTAAAACATAATAATATGTATCTGATTGAGAAAATTTTAAAAACGAATAAAGATAAAGTATTTGTAAAATGGCTTGGTTTTTCAAGTCAACATAACTCATGGATAAATAAAACTAAAATTCTAAAATAAAAACATATAATCATAAAAAACATCGCACAATAAAAATGTGACCATATGATGTTACAAAACAAAATTCTAAATATTTACTCTTAACTGTGTATTCACATATAAAATAATTTACCGACGGCAAATATAAAATTGGTGATAATGTGCGCATAAGTAAATACAAACATCTCTTTGAAAAAGGTTACACACCAAATAGGACAACAGAAATTTTTAAAATACGGAAAATTCAAAATACAAACCATATAACATACTTACTTGAAGATTATCAGGGTCAACCTGTTCAAGGAGGTTTCTATGAACTAGAACTAAATAAAGTAAAACATAATAATATGTATCTGATTCTGATTGAGAAAATTTTAAAAACGAATAAAGATAAAGTATTTGTAAAATGGCTTGGTTTTTCAAGTCAACATAACTCATGGATAAATAAAACTAAAATTCTAAAATAAAAACAAAAAAAAGTCTTTTATTCAATAAAATTTACAATTTCAAGTAATAGTAATTGCAAAGGTTTCTTTCATAGAATTAACATTAATTATATATCTAGATCTTCTGACTCATACTCATAATCATGTTGATGTTGTTTCAGTTGATGCTTCTTCTTCACTTGGTGTTGTTGTTAATTTTTTTTTGTGGAATTAAATCTAAATCCATTAATTATATGAATTAATAATATTGATTATTTCACAATACCTAATTTTCATCATTATACAGTCACATTTCAATGGATCTTTATTGCACATACAATTACTACAATTAATATCAAAGTGTGGAAATCTCAATATGAAATCAAATATTATTTGTTTATAAGAATTTTCAATTAAATTATAATTAGTTTCTAAGAAGTTCTTTATTTACAACATATTTAACAACATGATTTCATAAATTAGAATAATTTTAATTATTATTTCGATAATCTCGCATATAATCTCACAAGTTTAAGACAATAATCTGCACTATTAGAAGCCAACATACAAATTGGTTGGTGGTGATCATGAATTGAGTATTCCGTCTCATCATCATTCATTAATCTTATCAATATCTGTTGATAATTTTCAAAATGTTCTCTATGCTCATCAACTAAAAAATCATTATTTTCGTATAAATAATTTGTTATTATTATTAATTGTTTATTAAAATTAATTTTAGATAATGTCTCTACATCAATATCAAATTCACTAAACGTTTTAAGATCCTCCCACGTCATCCTACAAAGTTAAACTAAATTGGGTATCTATTTTTAAATTCATAAGAATCGTTTTTATTAAAAAAATTAAAATTATAAAATATTCAACCATAACCCAGCGGTAAAAATCTATGCTAAAAAATTAAAAAAAAGGTAAAAAAAAAATTTCCATTTCCAACTGCAGATTCAATATCTATGACCATTGCATATATTTTCACATCAAAACATTTTTTCATGACGTATATTTTCACTGTGACTCTATTAATTTGTTATTGTTAATTTATATGGATTTAGTTAGATATTTATAGTAATTCATAATTAGGAATTGTCTTAAATATTCAATAACAAAAATTTTGTTTATTTAATAAAAATCTTATTTGTTTACGTTTAATTCAATTTATAACACAAAATTTCCAAACATATATATGAATTTCATTAGATCTCTTGCTTTGTATATACAAAAAATAATGACCGAAAAATATTTATATGCATATACTATATATGTCCACGCAAAAATAAAATATTAAAATTTCAAAACCACACCAAAAATTCTTTACAACAACAACCATACATATGTATATATTAAAAATATTCTTATCAAAACAAACCTAAAAAACTCAGAGGTTTAACAAATTTGGGGGGTTTGTTCACTTTTTTACATAATCAAACAAACACACAGAATTATACATAGGCCAACTGACATACAGACAGACTGACAAAACGACCGACAAAACGACATACAGACAGACAAAACGACATACAGACAGACAAAACGACATACAGACAGACAAAACGACAGACTGACAAATCTACATACCGACAGACTGACAAAACGACAGACCTACAGACCGATAAAACGACAGACCGAGAGACTGACAAATCGACAGACAGACAAAAGGACAGATCGACAGACCGACAGACTGACAAATCGACTGACCGACAGACAGAGAAAACGACAGATCGACAGACCGACAGACTGACAGACCGACAGACAGACAAAACGACAGACCGACAGACTGACAAATCGACAGACTGACAAATCGACATACTGACAGACAGACAAAACGACAGACCGACAGACTAAAAAATCGACAGACCGACACGCGAACAGACCCAATCACACGCGAACAAACCCGAACATATACACCACGTGACATGAACCCGAACAAACCTGAATTACACACACACATATACACACAGCGACAGACCGACAAAACGACAAACCGACAGACTGACAAAACGACAGACCGACTGACACACACTAAATTTATTAGCACATTATTACAACTTCAAACATGCTTATACCAATACCAAACACCAAAACTCGGGGTTTGCTGGAAGTGTATCCAGAACTCTCCTAGCCCCTCCTACTATGCAGTATTTAATAAAGTTATTCCTCGATAATTTGCGCAATTCATTTTATCACCTTTTTTGTGTATTGGTACAATTAATCCTACATTCCAATCTTCAGGCATTCTTTCCTCCTCCCAAATTTTACATATTAATCTGTGTAGCCATGTATAAAAAGAACTACCTGCTTCTTTTAAGATTTCTGCGCTTATAGAGTCTTCACCTGGAGCTTTGTTTTTCTTTAACTTTTTAACCGCATTCATTACTTCATCATACGTTGGTTCTTCAACTTCAACCTCATTATAATTTTCGTGCACTTCTCCTTCTTCTTCCACTCTTCCAGCGTTTAATAATTCCTTGAAGTATTCAAACCATCTTTCAACTACATCATTCTTTTCTGATAATATCATTCCATTTTTATCCTTGCAGTTTATTAATTTTGGCTGATATCCTGTTTTTTGATATTTTAAATTATTGTAAAACTTTCTTATATCACCATTAGCATGTTCTTGATTAATATTTTCTACTCTTTCTTTAATTGATGCACGTTTTTTCCTTTTACATATATTTGATGCTATTTTCCGCTTTTCCTTATACTCTTGTTGATTTCCTCTCCTGTTTCGTTGTATCATTTTTAGCCTAGCTTGATTTTTTACTCTTATATGGTCGGCACATTCTTCATCAAACCATTCCTGATTCCTTGCCATTTGCTTAATACCGACCATTTCTCTTGTTGTTGTTAATAATGTATCTTTCAGATTTTTCCACTCTTCATCTATGTCATCTGTAACTTGGTGTTCAATCAATCGTCTTTCAATGTTATCTTTGTACGTATCTCATATATCTGTTTGCTTAAATTTTTCAATATCAAATTTGATCCTTTTTAAACCCCTAGATTTCGTCACATTTGAAATTCTTTGTATCATTACAGCTTTAACTAGATAATGGTCGCTGTCACAGTTCGCAGATCTATAAGTACGCACATCTATTATTGACGATAGCCATCTTTTGGATACTAACACATGGTCAATTTGGTTAACTACTTCACTTCCTGGCATTTGCCATGTACCTTTATGAATGTCTATATGCTGGAAATGGGTACTTACAACATACAGGGAGGTACTTGCAGCAAGATTACAAAGCCTTATTCCATTAGGTGATGTCGCGTCGTGCAGAGATTGTTGTCCTGCAACCTGTTTTGTGAAGTCTTCACTACCAATTTTTCCGTTAAAATCTCCAAGTACAATTAACGTATCATATCTGTTAATATTATTACATGTATCCTCTAATTTTTCATAGAATTCATCCTTGTCTATATCCTCTGCCTCTTCGGCTGGTGCGTAGGCTGATATAATTGATAAATTATTAAACTTTCCTTTGATTCTTAATATGCATATTCTATCAGTAATCGGTGTAAACCCCAGAATGCTGTTTTGTTTTTTCTTGTTTACGATGCATCCTGTGCCACGTTGACCTGATCTATGTTCGTTCCCGCTGTAGTATAGTGTGTAATCTTTCTTTTTTATTACTTCACTGCTTTTCCACCTTATCTCTTGCATGGCTAATATATCTATATGGAACTTCTGTATTTCTTGCGCGGTTTCATTCATTTTGCCAGCAGTTAATAATTTTCTTACATTCCATTGTCCTAATATCAAATCATTAATCCGTTTTCGTTGCGAGTGTCGTAATCCGTTATTTCCATCCGTTATCCGAGACGTTTGTAAAGGTCTCGTGACAATTATTTCTCAATTTCTTGAGCGGTCCGGCTTGTCAAGCCAAAGCCACCCCCTTTAGGAGGACCAAATCCCTTCTTCGTTAGCCATGACTCATCTACACCACTGGGGTTGTTTACCCAATCCTTCGTATCAGTTGCCCGCTGGTCACCACGTGGAGGTGAAGATAGGAATTGAGTTTAATGGATAGGACTAGTTGGAATCCGCTCTTGGCCATTAAAACCCCTTCTTCATCATTAGAGGTTAAGGTTAAAATTAAAAAATTAGGACCACATCAACCAATCGATTTTGTTTTGTGTAATACAAATAAAAAGTAAAATAGAAAGTTTAATACAGAATCGTTTACTAAAAAACCATGGCTTACCTGGAGCATGGTAAATCAAACTTTATTTCGCTTTTATTGTATTTTATTTGGAAATGACAGTGTTTGGACTTGTGTCGGTTATAGTGATTTAAAACACATGTCTGATGCAATAAAAAAACATGAAAATAGTAGTCAGCATATGAAATGCATGTTAGATTTTAAAATTTTTAACATAGTAGACATTATGAGTGCTATTGATACTGGATATGCCTTATCAATTCGTAGACATAATGAAACTGTAACAAAAAATCGTATGGTCCTCAGTAAAATTATTGATATTTTAAAATTTTATGGAGGTCATAATTTGGCTCTCAGAGGACACGATGAAAAAGCAGATTCCATTAATTCTGGAATTTTTCTTGGTTTAGTAGCTTATACTAGAGAACTAGATCCTGCTTTTGATAATTTTTTAAAAAATGCTTCAGTAGTACAAAATACTTCAAAGACAATTCAAAACGAGCTTTTGGATTGCATAAATAAAGTCTATTTAAATTTAATTTTTCTAGAAATTAATAATACTAATTTTGTGGCTCTTCAACCCGATGAGACTACTGACGTATTTTGCCAATCACAATTGGTTTTATTCTTACGGTACGTAAAAGATGTAACTCCAGTCGAAAGATTTTTGGGTTTCTTTGATCTTCATGATTTATCTGCAAAAGTGTTGGCTGGTGTGATCAAAAAGGCAATTGAAAGCTATAATTTAAAAGACAAGCTTATTGCACAAACTTATGATGGAGCTGCTGTAATGAGTGGCTGCGAAGGAGGTGTACAAACTATTTTAAGGCAGGATTATCCTCATGCTCCTTTTGTACACTGTTACGACAACATGTTTACACTGGTATTAAAAACAGCGTGTTGTTCAATTAAAAAAGTTCGATTTTTTTTGCACTTTTATCCGGAATTTCTACATTCTTTTCTGCCTCATCCAAGCGAAAGGATTTACTTCTGGAAGTTTGCAAACGAAAGAGAACTGTATAAACGCGTTGGAATTTTAAATCTCGAGTAGTACAATCGGTTTTTGAAAGTGAAGAAAATATTATTCAGGCGTTAAAATTAATACCCATAGAAAAATGGGATGATACTACCATAAGAGAGGCTAGTGGACTTTTAAGATTATTAACTGACGACGAATTTACTTATTTTCTAGATTTATTTTACAAAAATTTTGCGGACGTAGATATATTTTATAATGTTTTACAATCTCGGAATTACACCGGTGCATATCTACAAGAAAAAATTAATCAGTTCACTAGCGCAATTAATGCAATCCGCAATAACGTAAGAATAGCTTCTATTGAACAAAATGATGTAAATCCATTGAATAGAATTCGAACTTCACATCACGCTCTTGATATTATTTCAATTGAAATTTGCGATATTATTATTAATCAAATTCATATACGGTTTACAAAATATGATTTAATCGCGGCTTTTGATGTTATTAATCGAAAAAAAATCTTAATTATAAGAATGATTTTCCTTCTGCAAATGTTAAAGTTTTAGTAAAATATTATTCTTTTTTAAATTTAGAAATTTTAAATTGCGAACTTAGTATTATATATAGTAATGAAATGTTTCAAAAATTAAATTCGGTATCGGAATTATATAATTTTTTTATTAATAATCATTTGGAGTTTGATCAGACTAAAAAAGTGGTCGAAATTGTTTTAACTACTCCTGTAACAAGTGCAGAATCGGAAAGGTGTTTCAGCACGATGAAAAATATTAAAACATATAAATCGAGTGTTATGGGCCAAGAACGTCTAAATTCATTAGCAGTTCTATCAATAGAAAAAGAATTCATTTTAAAAACTCCTAATTTTAATGATACCGTAATTGATATATTCGCGGGTCAAAAAAATCGTCGGGCAGAATATTTATTTAAATGAAAGATTGAATGTTTATCTTTTGCTTGAGTTTTAAAAATGAACACCTTTTTTATTATTTTTTTGAAGTAGAATGTGTTATATTTATTTTCTATTTATGTATATAATTATATTATATCTAATGTTTTTTTTTTTTTTAATGAATTGTTATTACTTTTGTTGTGTTAAAATGTGATAGGCCTAACTTTGTTATATTTTTAACATTGGGGTAACTGGACACTAAAATCCAGTGTAGTACCTCATGGTAAAGTCTTAAAGTCTGCACAATGTCTTTTCTAAATTTCAAAAAAAAAAATTAGACCACCCAGAATTTTTCAGCACGATCCTCCACTGGTAACAATCATCAAACCACAAGTAATATTAATGTTGGTATAACAAAAAGATTTGGTAGTTCAATTAAGCCACCTAGTAGACTCATTGCAAAAATATAATATAATAAATTAACAACAAAAATAAATAAGAATTCAATTTAATTTTGTTTAAAAAAAAAAAATTAATTGAATACAAATTTATTTTATTATTTTTGATTAACTGTACATAGTTTCAATATTTGATTCACTTTATTTTATTAATTAGAATGTTAACAAGTAACAATTATCTTGTAATTAAAAAAAAATAGGGATGTAACATAAATGTAATAGCAAGTGTGAACACTGCTTTAGAATAACAAGTGTGAACACTGCTTCAAGATTTGAAGTATTGTGAACTGACCTGACATTATTAGAACATAACCTGAAATAAAAGCGTGTTTAATTAAAACGTATAATATTTAGTTTTATATAATTTTAGATATTTTATATATAATATATAAATTATATAATACATACGGTGAAAGAAATATTTTGTTCTTTTTTGTGTATTTTTTTCCTCCAACATTATTTTATTAATTTCCTTCAGATTTAGTTTTTCCATGTAAGCCAATTTTTAACTTGGAAAAGAGCAATACATTTTCCCTGATATTCGTCATAGATTTCTTCTTTCCAAAGAAAAAATACATCTTCTTCAATAACAAAATCAATAGCATCGTAGTACTTTTAAACTAACGACATACCTTTCCTTAACTTTCGAAACAAATAACATTAATCCGAATTTATACAAAAAAATTCAATTTAATGTTCCTAGTTCCCATATTTGGGAAAATCAATATTGAAACTATAAACTTCCATTGGGAAATGTCAATGAATTGGATCGATTAAATTGTATAACCATATTTCGATTAAATTGTATAACCATATTTTATATCCTAACTTACATAAGTAGGTAGGGAGGCTGTTTAGGATTTGAACATAAATTAAAAAAGCACTAGTTCAATATTTTCAATTTTAATATTTATTTTACAAAATAGAAAATAGGAATATATATATATTTAATTAATTTTATTTGAACTACAAATTTTAATACAATTGAAGGTTTATTTTTAAGTAGAAAAATTAATCACAAATTCTCTTGTTTATTTAATTATTAAGTTTTAAATAGCAAATTTTATATATAAGTATTTATATTAATTTAATTTAATTAATTTATATTGTTTGTACAAATTTATGTTTTTTAAGAAAAGTAAATTATTCTATTTATTGGTTTTTTTTTTTTTAAGATCAACTTCGAAATTATTATTAGTTTATTATTTAAGATCAACTGCGAAGTTATTTTTTTTATATATTTTTTAAAATGAAACAAATGTTTATATTGAAACTATTTTAATTAATTTAAATTTAAATGTTAAATAATTTCACGGCACTTAGCAACTACTTCTCGATTTTATCCTTTTATTTTAATATTTTCGCGACTGTACGATATGGCTCTTTTATTACAAGTGAATTAATTATAAATTATTTGATAATATTATAACGATCATGCCATTTCGATCACAATATAAAATGTAGAACAATAGATCCATATTATGGCATGATGAATGCTCTGTGGTGATTGGTTCATGTTATAATAGGTTAGAGAATAGAGAGATTAGGTTTTATTAAAACAAAGTTTCAACCGAGAAATAGTTGCTATGTGCCGTGGACAAAAGAATGGAAATCATTCCAAAACATCCTGGCACCCGCTGAAAGACCTAGTTCTTTCAGGGCAAGGTAGTGGTACTAATTTTGTGATGGGCCGAGTATAGACACCGCTCGAAGTTTTCACCGTTGCTACTCGAATATGTCCATCAGGACCTGGATGACACTGCTCTATGCGACCAATAATCCATTTCGACGGAGGAAGTCTAGGCTCCTTTACCAATACTATATCATCAGGTTTTAGGTCAGTTTCGGTATGATGCCACTTAGGACGTTGTTGAAGCGATGTCAAATACTCCTTATGCCAACGATTCCAGAATCCTTGGCTAAGATTAGTCAACAGTTCCCAATTCTTCATCGGCAAGATTTTTATGTTGGACACATCAGGTTCTGGTACAGCTGTGTAAGGTTGGCCGATGAGGAAGTGAGCTGGAGTGAGTGCATCGATCTCTGCATCAGAGCTGGGGCATAGTGGCCGTGAGTTGAGTAATGCTTCAACGCGTGTTAGCAACGTATACATTTCTTCATACGTTAGGATATGATTGCCAATTATTCTTCGAAGGTGTAGCTTTACCGAACGCACTCCAGCTTCCCAAAGTCCTCCATGATGTGGAGAATGAGGTGGAATGTTTTTCCAAGAGATTCCATCTTGGGTAAGATGATCAGCAACCAGAGTTTGATGTTGTTCAGATAAAACTTGCTGATACATCTCGTTCAACTGTCGTCCAGCACCAATAAAATTAGTTCCGTTGTCACTGATTATTTCGATTGGCTTTCCTCTACGGGCAACGAACCGATGTAAGGCTGCAAGAAATGCAGCTGTTGACAAATCTCCAACTAACTCTAAGTGCAATGCTTTGGTGACAAAGCATACGAATAAAGCTATGTAACCTTTAGTAAATTTAGGGTTTCTCCCTCTAGACAAACGCAATGAAATTGGACCAGCATAATCACAGCCGGTTCTTGAGAACGGTATTGAATAGGTAATTCTATTTTTAGGCAGTTCAGCCATTAATTGTTGATTTGCAGACTTACGCTGTTTAAAGCATACTACACAATCATGCACGATTTTGCGGATCAACGTTCTGCATCCAAGAACCCAGTAATTTTGTCGCAATAGAAAAAACATGTGACTTACACCAGCGTGCAAGTGTTGATTATGACATTGATGTGCTATTAGAAATGTTAGACGGTTTGCTTTTGGTAAAATGATAGGATGTCTCGCAGCATATGATAATGTGGATTGATCGATGCGTCCACCAACCCGCAATACACCCGATGAATCCAAAAAGGGTGAAAGAGGCAGAAGATTTGATGATTTCGGCAGCTGTTTACGTTGAGCTAGAATATTAATATCTGATGCGAATGAATTACCTTGAATATGTTTGATGATGTAAATTTTCGCTGCATCTATTTCGCTTGCTCGAAGCACACCGAACTGACGATTCATATGCTGGTAACGCAGATTAGTAACGAAGCGGTAGACATATGCCATACTTCGAATTATTTTTGTCCATGATGATTTACGCTCCAGCAACTGTGGCAAAAAATGTGAATCGTTGGTGGCTAAAATATGGAAATGTTGAGGTGCTCTTTCTTCTAATTCGGATGATGATATGATGAGTTCTGTGGTACGATTGAATTGCCAAGATTCAGGTGACTGACGTAACCAATTCGGACCATGCCACCATAAATCAAAATCTATCAGTGTTGATGGTAATAAACCACGACTCGCACAATCAGCTGGATTACTAGCTGATTTAACATGATTCCATCGGTTACGCGGTAAAGCTGTTAGAATTTGTGATGTTCGGTTACCTATGAATGTAGACCAACGTCTAGGAGGCGATGAAAGCCAATGTAATACGATCTGGGAATCAGTCCATGCATACACGTCCATTGTTTCGAGCTGTAATGAAAGTTTAATTTTTGAGATTAGATTACACAACAAAACCGCACCGCAGAGTTCTAATCGCGGGATTGAAATTTGTTTTAAAGGTGCAACTTTTGTTTTGGATGCAATTAATTCAACATGAATTTGACCATGAAGTGAAGAACGGCAATAAATTACAGCGGAGAAGGCCTTTTCAGATGCATCACTGAATGCATGAAATTGAATGTCGGAAGCTGATTGCCATATACGACGAGTAATCGAAACTTTTTCAAACTGCAAAACTTCATTACGTAGTATATTCCAACGGTTTAAAACGTCGTCTGGCACTGGATCATCCCACTGAAGATTCAATAGCCACAACTGTTGGAATAAAATTTTGATTAATATGATTGATGGTGCCAGAAATCCAAGAGGATCGAAAATTCTTGATGCATCAGACAATATATTTCGCTTAGTGAACGATGCATGCTGCGGAAGTGATACTCTATATGAAAAACAATCCCTCGCTGGGTACCAACGAAGACCTAAAACCTTAATGGCAGTATCATCATTAAAATCTAGTGGAGAAAGCTCACGTTGATCTTCCGGAATTGACACCAAAACGGGCCAGCAGTTAGTGCTCCATTTTCGAAGTGGAAGACCAGCAGTTTGTAGGACTGCAGATAACTGCGCTTTTAGTTCCATTAATTTGTCAACAGTGTCAGCACCAGTCATCACATCGTCTACATAAAAATCATTAAGCAAAATTTTTGCGATTTGAGGAAAATTGTTCATATTATCTAGTGCGAGTTGACGAAGAACTCGTACGGATAGATACGGAGCACAAGACGTACCATACGTTACAGTATTTAGCTGAAAATATTGTAATGGTTCAGATGAGGATGAACGCCACACTATACGTTGAAAGGTTCGATGTTTTTCAGACACCCAAATTTGGCGAAACATTTTCTCAATATCCCCCGTGAGCGCATATTGATGGCGTCGAAAGCGTATACACGTTGAAAACAGTTCTCTTTGGATGGGTGGCCCAACTAATAGATTCTCGTTTAGTGACGATTTAATACCATGTTTTAACGACCCATCGAACACGACACGTAATTTTGTCGTTGTACTATCAGCTTTAAAAACAGCATGATGTGGCAGATAGTAGCATTCGCTGGTCGAAGCTTGTGGTGATTGCAATTCTGACATATGACCCATTGACAAATATTCAGACATAAATTGCTCATAGGTTCGATGAAGCTGTGGGTTAGTTTTAAAGCGTCGTTCCATTGCTTCTTGGCGACGAATAGCAGCACCAAGCGAGTTACCGTAATCAATCATTTTGTCGGCTTTAAAAGGTAGTTCTACAACGTATTTTCCATCAGAAACGCGTGCGTGAGTTGACGCGAAGTGATCTTCCGTTCGTTGTTCATCAGGCGTCAATTGTGATGTGGATTGAATTTCTTCAATTTCCCAAAAACGTTGGAGAGCCTGATCAATATCCAGCTGTGTGTGTAATGATAATACGGTATGAGATAATGAATTTTCATTATTTGAGTACGAAACCAGGTTGGAGATATCACCACCAATAACCCAACCGAATATAGTTAGAAACGCATCTGGGCTACCATTTACACCAGGAATAGACTGGGTTTGTAAAATTTTAAAGAATTGGTCAGCGCCAGCTAGTATATCAATAGGACTAGATATATTAAAATTTGGATCAGCTAGATTTAATGACTGATGATTTTGTAATTTGTCTATATTAAATGTGCACGAAGGTAGAGCTGTTGTAATTGATTTAAGAACATATGCATTTAATTGTATAGATTGTTCATTAATACGAGAATGAAGTGTAATCGATATTACACCATGTGTTACACCAGCTTCAGTTGATGCTAATCCGCTAACTGGGATTCGAGCATGCTTACGCGTAAGGCCTAGACGTTTCACACAGGCTTCTGAAATGAAGGACACTTGTGAACCACTATCTAGCAATATTCTACATACTTGTGGTTGTCCAAACGCATCGATTAAATGTGCTAGTGCAGTTGGTAATACTGTAACGGAGCGTTGTGTAGTTGTTTGGGTGGTGTGATGATTGACTACATGACTATGAGACGGGACCGACCGTGGGCCCATGTCTGCTACTGAATTTAGCGAATTTATCGAATTAGGCAACAACTTATCTTGTTGATGACGTTCATTTCGAATGACTGAATTACCGACATTATCTTTTCCATTGTGCGAATGTTGGTTTGATGAATTAAATGAGATTGGATGAATAAGTGTATGATGCCGTTTTTGACATCGACGACAGTTAAATGTTGACTTGCATGTAGATTCTTTATGTCCAGGTCGAAGACAATTTAGACATAATGACTGAGAATGAACGAAAGAGCGACGATCATTGAAGTTAAGATTAATAAATTGTGAACAGCTGCTAAGTGAATGATTCGATTTACATTTTGGACATACTGAATTCGAAATATGAAAATTCTTGATTGGATTAGATTGTGAACGAGTATTGACTTTAGGTTTAGACAATCTGTGATGTGTTTCCAATGACGAGCAACGATGTTCGAGAAACGTTATAAATGCCTCAATGCTAGGAAATTCCTTGTCCTTTGAATCAGTCCATGAGAGAATTGATTCAGACCACAATTGCTGCGTATTGTCATCCAGCTTATTAAGCAGAATATGAATAAGCCATAGATCGCGATTTTCAGCTTTACTTCCTAAGGCACGTAATCCTCGTAAAATTTCATCAACGCTGTCGGCAAATGGTCGTAAATTATTTGCAGTCGGTTGTGAAATAGATGGCAATTGTAATAATTTGGAAACAAAAGAGTGAGCTATACGTCCAGGTTTATTATAACGGCTTATAAGTTTCGCCCACGCTTCCATATAGTTGTCATCTGTTATAGCTATATGTTTTAATAAAGTCGCTGGTTCATTAAGTAAAAAACTTTTTAAATAATGAAATTTCTGGCTTGAGGTTAACCGTGTATTATTGTGCACTGAACTGACATACAAATCATGAAATGACTTCCAGTCGCCGTAATCACCAGAAAATGGTTTAATCGAAATTTTTGGTAACTGATGTTCAGGGCTAACACCAGAAAGACACGAACCGGAAATAGTTTCAAGAAATTTATTTTGTGAATCGAGTAGTTGTTGCGTATTACCAGCCAATGGAGATTCAGCTTGAAATTTATGTGTACAATTTTTAATTGCCTTTAGCAAAATTTTCTTCGTATTAAAATATTTATTTTCAAAATCTACTATTTCGGTTTCATTCACACCTGTGTCGTTGATGTCAGATTTTGACTCGATGTTGTCCATAACTGAGTGGAAATCATTCCAGCATTCTTCCAGCTTGGAAAGTCTGACTTCAAAATCTTCTAACGTTTGCTCATCATCAATAGTACTGGCATAATGAGCAAGACGAGTGTTCGCGCTCTTTGCTCTACCAAGTTGTACTTTTAATAATTTCATTTTGAATGATTTGATTTAGAATAATTTCAACGTGAAGCTAGATAAATGTTCGAAATGAACCAGAACGCGAATCGACAAGTAGATTTATTTGATTTAATTTAAATGTTACGATATAAAATAATTTTTAAATATTTTTTTTGAAAAAGTCCGATTTTTTTTCCGTGTACCGTAATAGTTAATTTATTTTAATAACTGCCCGAAACAATTGATTATAGATTAATACTATTCAATAAAGCAATAATAAAAGTATTTTAAATTAATTTAAATGTCCACAACTTTAACAAAAAGCAACAATTTCATCCACTGTTCAAATTCTAGAGTTCAAATTTTTTAAATTTAATATAAATTTTTCTCTTAGTGTATAATTACAATTTAATATATTGTTTTTTGTTTATGCACTAACTATGAATGTGATTGCAATGTGCAATATATAAATTTATTATTAAATTAAATTGTCTTATTATTTGAAAATTTACCCAATTTTTTCTCACAGTGCACTTCGACAAAAATTTAGAAATTGTTGTTGTAATATTTTTTTTTTTTTTTTGTTTATTGTTTGAATTAAATATTTTATATACAATGATATATATGAATTAAATATTTTTTTAAAATTTATATTTTATGTATATATAAGAAGCGTAATGCGATAATGTTGTGTAATATGTATAATTTGATGTGGTATATAATGTTAGTACAATATAGAAATATAATTTGAATATTAATGTAATATTATATTGGTTAATTATATATTGTAATGTATATAGATTATGTATTAATATTAAATTATATATATTTTAATTTAAGAAATATAAATTATACCGACTTTATCAGCTGCAAACCTTTTTCCGGATGATAATTATTGTATGGGCTATTGAATGATTCCGTAAATACTTCACGACTATAATAGTGCAGAATACTTTTTATTTTTACACGATTTTGTCCAAAAGTTTATATGTTTATAAGTTTATATATAATTATTGTATTTTGTATTCACTTTTTACAGATTTTGTCACACTTTATGCACTTTTTTACATGTTTTTATGTTTTACACTTTTTTTACTGATTAATTTCACTACTTTTATAATTTTTTTACAAATTATCCGGATTTTGAAGGACCAAATTTTATGTTTAGGATTTGAACATAAATTAAAAAAGCACTAGTTCAATATTTTCAATTTTAATATTTATTTTACAAAATAGAAAATAGGAATATATATATATTTAATTAATTTTATTTGAACTACAAATTTTAATACAATTGAAGGTTTATTTTTAAGTAGAAAAATTAATCACAAATTCTCTTGTTTATTTAATTATTAAGTTTTAAATAGCAAATTTTATATATAAGTATTTATATTAATTTAATTTAATTAATTTATATTGTTTGTACAAATTTATGTTTTTTAAGAAAAGTAAATTATTCTATTTATTGGTTTTTTTTTTTTAAGATCAACTTCGAAATTATTATTAGTTTATTATTTAAGATCAACTGCGAAGTTATTTTTTTTATATATTTTTTAAAATGAAACAAATGTTTATATTGAAACTATTTTAATTAATTTAAATTTAAATGTTAAATAATTTCACGGCACTTAGCAACTACTTCTCGATTTTATCCTTTTATTTTAATATTTTCGCGACTGTACGATATGGCTCTTTTATTACAAGTGAATTAATTATAAATTATTTGATAATATTATAACGATCATGCCATTTCGATCACAATATAAAATGTAGAACAATAGATCCATATTATGGCATGATGAATGCTCTGTGGTGATTGGTTCATGTTATAATAGGTTAGAGAATAGAGAGATTAGGTTTTATTAAAACAAAGTTTCAACCGAGAAATAGTTGCTATGTGCCGTGGACAAAAGAATGGAAATCATTCCAAAACAGAGGCACTTCAGCCAGACAGACAACGACCTTGATGGACTGACGACACAGGTAACTGGCGCCACTAGGGCATTGACCCCGATAAGTAGGACATACAATGTAGGTCATACAGTCTAGGTAATTAGTGAATGTAGGGCATTAATTATGTGGGTCAGACAATCTAGGTAACAAGGTCATGTCATTTTAATACTATTTATAGATTCAATAACAATACACGGTACAAAATTTTTTCCTACTCATATAAATTTTAATATTAATATGTTTTTGCTTTAACTTTTTGGTTTACATGGTTTACCAAAGCGTATAATTTTTATAACACAGATTTTCAACCGTGCATATTTTTTTTTATTTTTGTTGTATTTTTATATTACTCAAATTATATAAACAAAATAAAAATGTTAAGCAATTTAAAAACAAAATACACGGTACAAAATTTTTCCTACATAGATAAAAATAATATTAATATGTTTATGCAATAAATTTTTGTTTACTTGGTTTACCAAAACTTATTAATTTTATAATTTTCAACCGTGTATACTTTTTTTGGTATTTTATATAACACGTATTAATATTTGTATTGAAACGAAGAAGAAACTAAAGAATACTACGTAAAATTGGTCATTGACCTTGGAATGCAGTTTTACGTACAAATTATACAAATAAGTCAATATCATTGATATCAGCACCTTGCACACGCAAGTAAGAAAAAATATAATGTATAATATTTAAAAAAACACCATTTTACAAAGTATCTTTGTTTTTCATTGAAAGTAAAACTAGTATCTTTGTTTTTCATTGAAAGTAAAACTATATTTTATTTTATTTTCATACTGAAAAAAATGTTTAAGAAGAATCAACACATAAAAAATATTATCATACATAGATTTAAATTCTGACTCACAAATTTACTTGCTGATTAAATTCTGACTCACAAATTTACTTGCACTTTATATTTAAATTTTTCTTTGCATACACTATAATAATAAGAACAAACCGTTGAATTGCAGATAATTAATGGCATATAGACCCCTTTTTGTCAGATGAATGAAAAAAATGATTTTTTTTCACGTTTTACTTCAACTTATTCGCCTTAAAATAAAGTTCAAGGTATATTTTTTCAAAATTAAGGTTTATTTACTTTCTGCAGATCGATGACGGTATAGTAAAAAGCTTCAATCATTGTATAAAATGCATAATTTTCTCTTAGAATATGAGCTTCACTATTAATAAAATTGAATTATCATTGTGTGTGTGCATTTAACATCGCATTATAATAAATATTATGTAAAGTAAATAGTAAATGATAACAGAATTTTTAGATAAGAGGGTATTTTTTAAAATTGAAAAGCTTTAATGTACATAACACCAACACGTTTCTGTAGGCAAAAGTGAACAAGTTTAAACATGTTTTGAAAATTTTCGGTAAAAAAATAATTAAAATCAGAAAAAGATATGAATTTATAAGTGTGGTATTGAAATATTTCTTTAAACATCAAAATATGTATGTATATCGAGAATTCGAAAAAAGCTTCTAAAAATAATATAAATATGAAACTCTGACCCTCTCCACCTGACTACCTTTTTTTCATACATTTTATTTCTTGATGGGAAAAACATCAAAGAAGAAACATATAAAAAATATTATGACTCACAAATTGTATAAATTGTATTATATGGTGTGAATATATATATATAACGGTTTGGCAATTTTTAGATTAAAAGAAGTATATTGTGGTTAGATATTATAAATATTTACAATATGTGTATCATGATAATATTACAGCAAAGTGAAACAAAATTGATAATTAGTACTACATTATTGAATTATATGTATATTACAAACAGGTTTAAAGATTATGGCATGCTTAACGCATTACTTAATTGGTTTTTTCATTTGTGTTTTTTTTAAATATTATACATTATATTTTTTTCTTACTTGCGTATGCAAGGTGCAGATATCAATGATATTGACTTATTTGTATAATTTGTATATTATCATATTATTGTTACCCATATAAATAAAAAGAAATATGTGCATATGTATATATATAAATTATGAATAGCTTTTAAACACTAGATAAATGACACATATATTTTCCATTATGACTGAAAGGGAACAAGAAGTGGAAAATGTAAAGTATTAATACATTTTTATTATAATATGTGGTTTAGGTTGTGCATCTTTATGTGAGGAAGACTGTAGAGAGAGCTTTTTGTGCTCATGTGTGTGTGTATAAGATGATATCAAAGATCATTTAGAACTTTTACGGAAAACGGAAACCGTAAAAAAGTAATTTTAGACCCCCTTTAAAAATACACGTAAAATTGTGCTCGAACTCCTATATATATATATAAATTAATTTTCAAATTCGCTGTTTTAAAAATGCTATAAATAGTAAGCAGCTTACGCGCAAAGCTTAGTTCCACGTAAACCCTAACGCTCTAACTCTTTCAAGTTAAAATTTATAATGGCAATAAAATGCAAATTCAAAATAATGCATTTTTGTAATCAGATATTTTTAAAAAATAGTTTAAAATTCATTAGAAAAATGCTGATAAATATAAATATATATATATATATATATTTTTTAGTATAAATATATATTTTGAAAATGTTATGTTATACAAAAAGTAACAAAAAAAATCTTTTTAATATTTTTCTAATATTTCAGTGCATATAATATATATTTCAGTACATGATTCTTACATAGGAAATACATATATATTGGTCTAGTTTAAAATAGTAATAATAAATAATGTTTATCAATAATTAACAAGTAATAAATATAAAATTTTTAGCAATAAAAATTTCCAATAACAAAAAAGTTCAAGACAGAGTTCAAATATAAAAATATAAAATTAGATTAATTATTTTGTGATTATTTTAATTATTTTTCAATAATCAGCATTTTTCTAATGATTTTTAAAGTATTTTTTAAAAATATCTGATTACAAAAATGCATTATTTTGAATTTGCATTTTATTGCCATTATAAATTTTAACTTGAAACAGTTAAGTTGTGTTAAGTTGTGTTTTAAAAATTTAAAAACTATTACAAAAAAAAATTAAAAAAAATGAATTTCAAAAATATTTTACTAGTGATTTTGTCGGTTAATTTTTTATTAAGTTGTTTAGGGGCACCAACAGTCCCTACATCGGGTGACAATAATGTCACCCTAAACAACAACTCTCTAGTGTTTAATTTGAATGGTCCTACGGGCCATTTTGTGGGTTTTAACTATATTAGTCAGGTGAACAACCACTACAACAACAAGCTGAGTAGCGTAAGTATTTTTTTAAATTATAATATTAACTAATTAAATTTATATATTTTAAAAAAATATATATACGGAAGAAAATACAAAATTTATATATATTTTTTAAAAATTTATATATATTTATATATAAAATATAAAATTAATATATATATATATATACGGTATATATATATATATAAATATATATATATATATATAAATTTAATAAATTACATTAAATTTTTTCTATTTCAGGCGGAAAAAGAGCAGTTTTTACCGGTGCATCCAAAAGCACCGAAGATTAACATCATGTATAAGAACAGGTCATCCCCATCCCGAAATAGCGACAACGACAACGACAACAACAAAAACGCGAACAGTGAAGTAAAATTTTTAAAAAATTTTAAAATTTTCATAATTATTAAAATTTTGTTTTTTATTTAGATTCAGGAAGAAATTGTACCAGGGAGCGGAGGTGGTGTGGACGGTAAGTTCGATGGACGGTTCACAATATATGAACATTAATGTTCATATGGGACTTCGCTCGAGGGAAAAGATCAGCCTAGCCGAGCAGTTCAATTATTTTTAAATTTATATTTTTTGTATTTTCTAATATTTTGTAATTAGTTTCTTAGTTTGTAGTATAGTAGTAATTTTAGTAGTAATTTTTGCTTTTTATCATTTTTTTTTGTTTCTTATATTTCACTATTATATTTTTCTTTGGGTTTTTAATAAAATAAAAAATGGGTTTTAAAAATTTAATCTTTTTTTTTTACAAAATATTTTTTCTGATTACAGAAAAAAATAGAGCTGAGAACGAAAAAGTTGCAACAGAAGGGATAGTAATTTTAATTTTTATATTATATAAATTTTTATTAATTTCATATTTTTTACAAAATTATAATTTTTAATAAATAAATTTTACTTCATAATTTTTAATATATACAAAATTCAAAATATAAGTTTCAATAAATATTATTAATAATTTTTAAATAAAGTTTTGGTTGTTTTTATTTCAAAATTGTAATTACAGAAAATTCCACAAATGTTCCGCCGCTGGGTATGTTTTTCTGTGTTTGTTGATTGTTTTTCGAGCATTTTGAATTGGTACACCAAAGCTGTTTACTGATTTTATATGCACCGCTGCTGACTTTTTTTTTTGTTTTGCTGGTTTTTTTTGTTTTGCTGTTTTTTGTGTGTCGTCGAGCATTTTGAATTGGTACACACAAAAAAGTTTATATGCACCGCTGCTGACTTTTTTTTGTTTTGCTGAAAAACTTTTTTTGTTTTGCTGAAAGAATTATAAGAAAATTCGCGGGGAATTATATAAAAACAAGTTTTGCCTGTATATTTTGTAAAATTTATGATCATAAGTTTGGTACAACAAATTTTTACCTTTATCATCATTATTGGTGAATTAACATAATTTTAATCCTAATATATGTTTCCGGTCAGTTTATTTAGTACCATGACCACTATCCGACAAAAATGGTATTGCATTTTAAGAGATTTAATAAAAAATTCATTTTAGGTAGTTATTTAAAGTTAATGAACTTTAATTATTAATATTACTAACCTTGTATTAATATAATTTTCTTGACTTTACATTATTGTTATGCATATAAATATAAAGAAAATATGTGTGTGCTCTGATCACTGCATTGCTTTTGTTGGTAAATATATGTGAAGTATAAAATAAATGCTCCTTCACAACAGAGTGATTTAATTTAATACTGGTTTTAGCTTTTTTTTTAACATTAATGATAACAGTGTATATATACTATATTTTTAAGTTAATGAACTTGAAATTTGCGTTTTGGTTTTTCTTATAAATATTTATATTCTTATCACACTGAAAAAAGTTTCATATAATTTAAATTCAATAACCAAAATATACAAATACAAAAATATGGTACACTGTAAACAGTCGCACACGCAAATCTGTAAAAATAAATAGTGAAGGTTATATATAAAAGTGAATATATTTTCGTGTGCTCAGCATTACTTTTCTAAGCTATTTTTTTTTATTTTAGTGTGGTTAGTATTTCTTTATTTCAGCTTTATTTAACTTTTGATTTTCTTAAATTGATAAACTATAATCAATGTATAGTTTAGTGGAATTCCATGACGTCACATATAACCACAGAAAAATAATATTGTCTGAAAGTATCAAATTTGTGTATTGTAAAAAAAAACTCATTTTACAGAAAATTTGTATATTTAGATTAAATTTATTTCAAATTTTATTTAATTTTATTAGTGATTATATAAATTATTTAGTAAATTATTTAAACAATTTTGTAGCTCTTAAACCTATTTTTTTCCTAATATTTTTCAAAGTATAAGGTGCTTTTCTAAAGTATTCTTCAACTTTTTTTGAGTTTTTTGTTCTGTTATAAAAATCCAGCATTTTTTTATCTTCGGGGGATAATATAACTTCACAATCAGGAAAATATTCGTAAGTTTTTCCTGTTAGATCAGATTTTTCGGAATCAGTTAATTGATGTAAAGTTATTTTATGTGTAGGATCATATTTAACACCATCTACTTCACACCATACATGTATAGGTACAGGAAGCACGTTGCCAAACAGCAGTGAACCGCACTTAAGTTCTGGTTGAAAAGGTTGTAGAAGCTCAAAAATAATTAAACTTGCTGGTAAGCACACACCGTACATTCCTTCTTCAATAAATTCTTGTGTAGTTATTTCAGTAATTAAGCGCGCCAGCAGATGTTTATTGTTCGACATTATTATTCAGATTGATTAGTCGATGTCCAGTCCCTTTCTTTTATATAGTGCTGTAGGTTGACGTTTGTTTCTTTTAAACCCATATGGATACGAATCGTAATTTTCCATGAATACCCTTTTTTCAGACTTAACTTGATATGTTTTAGTTTCTGTTTTTGTTATGACCCTGTGATCTGTGGTGCGTCTTATATTATTAGATATAATGGAAATTGGTTCTTCAGTTTCATTTATTATCATATTTTTTATCGATTCGAAATTTACTAATTTTGATGCGTTGTAATTGAGATTGATACCTTTTACCTTACATATTATAATTTCGGCATTGTTTTTTGTAGACCATATTTTATACGCATAATTTTTTGGTCCACCAGACACAAACTCTGTGATATAACTACCTACACCGTAAACACTAAGCTCATCGGTCATATCACCTATACAATTCCCTGTATATGGTTCATATTCGCCATCTACCGATACATAAATTACAGAATCTGTATCATAATATAATACTCGATCACCAAGATTTTCCAGGTATTCGTAGAGCTTGAGACGCGCTTGTGCGGTAGTATACGCTGCAATATACACATTTACAATTGTTAAAGGTTCCGTCGCTTCTTCTTTATCTTCCCAGTTCACAATCAGGACATCTTCATTTACAGGCATAATATTATTTATATTTATTTTTGCATTCGTAATCATATCATAGAACTCATCTGGCTTCCTTATAATTGTTGTTTTCGGTTGATTCTCTTTTTGTCCAAATTTACCCCAAAATGAATTTAACATTAGTTTTGTTAACGATCTTAGTCCTTCATTTTTCACAATTTCACTACAGTTCAGTTGAATTCCCTCACTATTAAGAAATTCTTCAATATATGCGTCTTTTTCCTCTTGAGTAGAGCAGTTAGAAGGGAATCCTGAAGCTGATTGTTTTAATTTGATAAATTTATTCATCATAGTTGTAAATAAACCACCAATCCGTTGTATTTTATCGTATTGTTCAATTTTATACGACCATATTTCATTAATTTCTAATATTTTGTAACCTTTTTGTACAGCCTTTAACACTTCATCTATGACCCACGTTCCAAAAAGTGCTCTTTCGCTTTCGTTGTGATTACACTCGTTTTGATTAAGTTGATCACCACACTTGCTGCATAATACAAACATTAGTTTGTTATTTTGTTTTATTGGCAACACTGGGTGATATAAATTTTGCGGCGGTAAAACAGTACATTTTATTAGACCGTTTATTTTTTCAATGTCTTGTTTACGACATTCCTCATCTCCACAGTAAACTTTGGGGTGTTCAATAGGAAATTTCCCATTTTTACACACCCATGGATATAGAGAACAGATGTCTATATATTTAATTTTTTCACCTTCCACAGTTTTGTAATACATTTTTGTATTACCTGTGCGACCACCGTAAAAAGCATCACGAGGTTTTAGAGGTGCATTATGCAATAATGAATTTGTTTTTATATTTTCAATATCTTTATTTTGCGCTATTTCATCTTTGAATTCACATTCCCATTTTTCAATGACCTCATAACCGAATGTTCTCAGCCTCTCTGCCTTCGCTAGTGTGGTTTCATATCTCTTGTTTAATGTATCAAAATCGTCGTTGCTTAATTTCTCATCTCTTCTATACTTAAAACATTTGGGGTGACCGTGAAAGTAGCAACCATAAAATTCAAAAACTTGATTTGTTTCCTCGCAATAACCGTCTACTTTAACACCCTTTAATATTGACTCTTTTTGTTTAGCTGCATGAATTATATTAATATTGCGCTGTTTTTCCTCCCACAAAAGCCATTGTATTGCTATCTCCGACTGATTATCACACCATCTGTAACCGTATTTAGGAATAATACCTATTGTATTGGGTTTTAAAAAATTTCTTCGATAAACAAGATTACATGCTGATGCAATTGTAATAGCTTCTGTAAACGGGCATACATTACACTCGTTGATAAAATCTTTGCGGAATTTTAAACACGCCTGCATTAAAATATTAACATCGCTTATACAATAGTCAACAAGATCTTTTTGCATATCAAAAGTGTCATTTTTATGACTTTCGTACCATTCCATAAATATTTTACGATCATCTATAAAATTGTCTTCAGTACCTTTCATCATATCTGCATTATAATATTCGAGCGATGGTAACGGTCCAACATATTTTTCGTTTTCTTTTGTATTGAAGAGATATGGAAAATACCCCTTTTTAAATGTTGGCGGTAAATTAAATGCTTTAGGCATTTTGGATAAAGGCATCGGAAAATAATTAAGAGAATCTATAAATTTGACATTTTCTAGCTGAAGTAATAAAATTTTGGTACCTCGTTGAATTATGTCAAGTTTAATATCAGTTTTTTCTATTATATAGTTTAAAATGAACTGATGATCAAAAGCCTGACCATTATGTGCTATGCAAATGACCTTCTTAAAGAGTTTACGCTGATTCAGTATATATTGAATAAACACCTCAATAGGTCTAATTTTCAGTATTTTTTGTCGGATTCCGCATTTGTCACATTGTTTGATATCTTTGTCAATACATTCGTCACAGCATTGACTAAACACACACAAATTAGGTTCATGTAGAGTATCTGTTGTTCCGTGTAATATTTTCTCCTGCTGTGTCTCCAAATCGAAAAATATATAAAGTGTTTTATCAATATTTGGTTTTCGTAAATTTGGTTGAATATAACATAAATGTGGTTGCGGTACATGCTTTAAGCAGTTTTTACAAAATATTTCCCCACATATATGTTTATCTACCCCTTTGTAAGTTTTCAAGCATTCAATACACCTTTTCACTAAACCGCATAAATTTTGTTTTTTCGAAGAATTCTCTGCTTTGTGGTTGTCAAAACATGACTTCCCTCTGAAACTCCGATTGCAATCAGTACATTTTATTTCAGTCACCTCTTTACTACACACGGGAGTTTTTTGACAACATACACATATACCGCCACATCTATGCTTATTTTTAACATTATATGGTATATGACAAAGTTCGCAATAATAACTACAACAAAATGCTGCGGTGAGCGATGTTATGACATTGTAATGGTTTTTATGATACAGCAGATTAATTCTATGTTTTTCATTAACATTTCCTTCAAACAGAACCTCTCTACCTTTCGAACCGTATATGTATACTGTTATTTTATAATTTGGCAGAAAAGTCTGCATCTGAATTAATTCAGATATTCCTCCTCCTTCAAGAGGAATTATAATATTGGAATCTTTTAATAATTCCATGGCCTGTGCTGTTTGTAATTTACAACTTTTTCTAATTTTCTGATAATTAGTTTTGTTGGTAACATGTGCAATAGCCACAACTATTGCTCGTGGTAAACACAGATGATCAGTATTATCTATAGTAATTATACCTCTTCGCATGGCGCATTCCTCGTTAAAAGAATTGTATTTTTGTCCTTTACCTTTACCAGATGGTAATCTAACTGAAGTTACCCCTAAGCAGAAGGTATCTGTAGCCAATCCTTTTGAGTTGCTTTGAAATATTTTTGATATCATATTCCAAATGTCGTTAAATGTAACAGAGCCTGCCTCTCTAAAATTTATCCATCCTGGTCCAAGATCTTTAAAACTCTCCCCACAATATGTGATACCAACATGATCTGAGGATTCAAGACCCTTTGTAGCATGTTGAATAATATCTTCTACAGCACCTTTAATCCATTTAATAGGCTCTACATCTTGAGGTATCGGTTTTATTTTAAAATTAACTTTATGCCCGCGCAAGTTAAACTTTTTTACTTTTGTAAAATAATCGTTTTGTATTATAAATCGTGACATTTTATTTTAATTTATATAATGCGACTAGTACGCGTTAGGGTTTAAGTGGAACTAAGCTTTGCGCGTAAGCTGCTTACTATTTATAGCATTTTTAAAACAGTCTTCCTCACATAAAGATGCACAACCTAAACCACATATTATAAGAAAAATGTATTAATACTTTACATTTTCCACTTCTTGTTCCCTTTCAGTCATAATGGAAAATATATGTGTCATTTATCTAGTGTTTAAAAGCTATTCATAATTTTTGCAGACCCAAAGGGTTAAAATTAAATATTTTAAAAATTTATATATATACATATGCACATATTTCTTTTTATTTATATGGGTAACAATAATATGATAATATACAAATTATACAAATAAGTCAATATCATTGATATCTGCACCTTGCATACGCAAGTAAGAAAAAAATATAATGTATAATATTTAAAAAAAACACAAATGAGAAAACCAATTAAGTAATGCGTTAAGCATGCCATAATCTTTAAACCTGTTTGTAATATACATATAATTCAATAATGTAGTACTAATTATCAATTTTGTTTCACTTTGCTGTAATATTATCATGATACACATATTGTAAATATTTATAATATCTAACCACAATACTTCTTTTAATCTAAAAATTGCCAAACCGTTATATATATATATTCACACCATATAATACAATTTATACAATTTGTGAGTCATAATATTTTTTATATGTTTCTTCTTTGATGTTTTTCCCATCAAGAAATAAAATGTATGAAAAAAAGGTAGTCAGGTGGAGAGGGTCAGAGTTTCATATTTATATTATTTTTAGAAGCTTTTTTCGAATTCTCGATATACATACATATTTTGATGTTTAAAAAAATTTCAATACCACACTTATAAATTCATATCTTTTTCTGATTTTAATTATTTTTTTACCGAAAATTTTCAAAACATGTTTAAACTTGTTCACTTTTGCCTACAGAAACGTGTTGGTGTTATGTACATTAAAGCTTTTCAATTTTAAAAAATACCCTCTTATCTAAAAATTTTGTTATCATTTAATATTTACTTTACATAATATTTATTATAATGCGATGTTAAATGCACACACACAATGATAATTCAATTTTATTAATAGTGAAGCTCATATTCTAAGAGAAAATTATGCATTTTATACAATGATTGAAGCTTTTTACTATACCGTCATCGATCTGCAGAAAGTAAATAAACCTTAATTTTGAAAAAATATACCTTGAACTTTATTTTAAGGCGAATAAGTTGAAGTAAAACGTGAAAAAAAATCATTTTTTTCATTCATCTGACAAAAAGGGGTCAATATGCCATTAATTATCTGCAATTCAACGGTTTGTTCTTATTATTATAGTGTATGCAAAGAAAAATTTAAATATAAAGTGCAAGTAAATTTGTGAGTCAGAATTTAATCAGCAAGTAAATTTGTGAGTCAGAATTTAAATCTATGTATGATAATATTTTTTATGTGTTGATTCTTCTTAAACATTTTTTTCAGTATGAAAATAAAATAAAATATAGTTTTACTTTCAATGAAAAACAAAGATACTAGTTTTACTTTCAATGAAAAACAAAGATACTTTGTAAAATGGTGTTTTTTTAAATATTATACATTATATTTTTTCTTACTTGCGTGTGCAAGGTGCTGATATCAATGATATTGACTTATTTGTATAATTTGTATATTATCATAATTTAATTTGTACGTAAAACTGCATTCCAAGGTCAATGACCAATTTTTCGTAGTATTCTTTAGTTTCTTCTTCGTTTCAATACAAATATTAATACGTGTTATATAAAATACCAAAAAAAAGTATACACGGTTGAAAATTATAAAATTAATAAGTTTTGGTAAACCAAGTAAACAAAAATTTATTGCATAAACATATTAATATTATTTTTATCTATGTAGGAAAAATTTTGTACCGTGTATTTTGTTTTTAAATTGCTTAACATTTTTATTTTGTTTATATAATTTGAGTAATATAAAAATACAACAAAAATAAAAAAAAATATGCACGGTTGAAAATCTGTGGTATAAAAATTATACGTAAAAATTATACGTAAATTATATGTAAACCAAAAAGTTATAGCAAAAACATATTAATATTAAAATTTATATGAGTAGGAAAAAATTTTGTACCGTGTATTGTTATTGAATCTATAAATAGTATTAAAATGACATGACCTTGTTACCTAGATTGTCTGACCCACATAATTAATGCCCTACATTCACTAATTACCTAGACTGTATGACCTACATTGTATGCCCTACTTATCGGGGTCAATGCCCTAGTGGCGCCAGTTACCTGTGTCGTCAGTCCATCAAGGTCGTTGTCTGTCTGGCTGAAGTGCCTCCCTACCTACTTACATATTAATTTTATATTCGTAATTATATTATAAGATTATACTTAGGTAAATAAAAAATTTAATTTAAAAATATAATAAATTTTATTAAAAAAAATAACAAATTATTCACAAGCACAGCACAACACATCCTATAACAAAATTACTTTCGAAAATATTTATAAAAAACTATGCGAAAGTAGTAATACATAGTAGGGTAAATTGTGAAAATGGAAATGTCATTTTATTTTCGGGTTGGCATCTTTTGCTCTACACTAGACGGTAGAGGGCTAGCAATGGCAACAGGAAAATTTCAAAATAATTTGCTCATTTTTATAAAATATAAAAACCAAGTTATGCGGTTATTCTTTCTGTCCACAGAAAAGTTGTTTTATGTGTCAGTCAACTTAGTTATCAGCCCACCCTCGTATTTAGGTTGATGGTGATGAAATATGATTATATGGTTTACTTATTTTTGAAAATTTAAGAGGTTCAGGTTACATAAAATTCTACAACGCCAAAAGATAAGAAGAAGCCATGGTTGATTAAATATCCACATTTATATGGCGAGTAAAAAGGTAGTGCCAAAACATCGCATACAAATATAAACTTGAGAATTCGGCATGATTTTTTTTTGTTCGGGAACCGGAGTGACATAAATACTCAACCCACAGAGGAGCTAAAACTATGCAAGCATGCCGACTTCACGATATCCTGGTTCCCGCTACCACCCGCTAACACCATATAGGAAAGCAGTTTTAACATCAAATTGTTTCAAATTTAACTTAAAAATTGATGCAATTGAAAGTATCATACGAATAGAATCAAACTTAACTACTGGACTGAAAGTTTCTGAAAAATCAACACCTGGTCTTTGGTTAAAACCACGAATAACCAATCTTGCTTTATATTTATCAATATCACCATTTGATTTATATTTTATTTTAAAAATCCACCTGTTATCAATCAAATTTGCATTTTCAGGTAACTTAACAAACTTCCAAGTATTATTTTTATGCAGTGAATGAATTTCATCTTGCATAGCCGCTTCCCATTTATCATAATCTGCAGACGTTACTGCATCTTCAAACTTCAATGGCTCATTATATTCAGCTATATACAGCTCATAGTCATTTAATCGAGTTGGAAGTCTAACACGACGTTTTTCACGTCTATATTTGATTTCAGCACAATCTTCTTCATTTTCAGTTATTTCACCAGCATTTTCATAATTTTCATTTTCGGTTAAATCATCCGAAACACTTTCATCAACTATTTGATCATTTCTTTCATTTTCATTAAAACATTCTGCAATATTTTCATCAACAGAAATTATTTGATTTCCATTACCATTATTTTCACCAACATTGGTAACAACGGAGTTTTTAAAATCATTCAAAAAATCTTTTAAATACACACCAGAAAAATTTTCATCAATTATTTGATTATCATTATTTTCAATTTCAAAACCTTCTTGTTTAAAAATTATGTCTCTACAATGTTCAACTTTATCAGTTTCAGAATAATAAACTCGAAAATCTTTCACATTTTCATTATAACCAACAAAAATTCCATGCTTAGATTTTGGATCTAATTTTCTTCTTTTTTGTTTAGGTATATGAGTATATACTTCAGTACCAAAAATATGTAGTAATTTTATATCTGGTACTAAACTTTTAAACAATTCAAAAGGTGTCTTACCATCAATATTTGATGGTCCTGTTCGATTTAATACAAACACAGCAGTATTTACCGCCTCTGCCCAAAATTTTTGAACTAAATTTTTCGCATTTATCATTGTTCTAGCAGCTTCAACTAACGTTCTCATTTCTCTCTCAGCTGAACCATTCTGTTCTGGTGTATAAGGTACTGTTCGTTGATGTTGAATCCCACGACGATCCAAAATTTCTTTTACATAATAATTTATATCTTCTAGACCATTGTCTGTTCTAAAATATTTTATTTTATTTCCAGTTTCAGTTTCTATACTTGTCAGAACATTTTCAAGTAATACCTTAACCTCACTTTTATGTTTCAGAAAAAAAACTTTTCTATAGTGGGAATAATTGTCTTGAAAAAATACAAAATATTTTGAACCACCAATTGATACTTTTTGCATAGGTCCGCATACATCTGATGAAATTAATTCACCAGCATATTTTGACTGTACCTTACTTGATGAAAATGGAAGTCGATGTTGCTTACCCAAAGCACATGCATCACAAAAAATATTTTTATTTATAAATTTTATTTCAAATTTTTTTAATACTTTTTTAACATGTCTTATATTTTGATGGCCAAAACGTTCGTGCCATATTTTTAGATTATTTGATATAGCAATATTTGAAAAAACATGTGTTTTGGGTGGCACTACTTTAATGTTCATTGCATACAAACAACTTTGATGACTACGTTCTCCCACTGCAACAAGAATTCCTTTTTTAAAAAAACTGCAAAATTTATTGTTACATGACATGGTGAGCCCTTTATCTAATGCTGCACCAGTAGAAAATAAATTCATCTTAATGTCTGGAACATACAACACATTTAATAGATGATTTTCCTTTGTTTCTCCACCAACAAAACATAAAATATTTATTGATCCATGTCCAACAGATTCTATAAAACTTCCATCACCAATTCTAATCTTTACTGGTTCTTCAAAAATTTCATAATCTACAAACCAATTTAAATTATTACTCATATGTTGAGTAGCACCAGAATCAATCAACCAAGTTTGACTGTCAATTTCAGCATTTAAACCAAAAGAAAAATTTTCACCAACAAAAGCATCACCTTTTATTTTGCTACAACCAGCTACAGCTCCCATATTTTCAGCACCAGTTTTTTTTTTATTTTTGGGACAATTTCGTTTGATGTGCCCCAATTCTTTGCAAAAAAAAACATCTTATTTGGTTTTGTGGCTTTTTAGTAAAATTATTTTGATTTTGATTGCTATGTATTTTTTTATAATGTTTTTTTTACATAAAAGGCATTTTCTAAATCTAATTCTTGATTGTGTGATCTGGTTTCTTCCATCATTAATCTGCTGGTTAAATTATCAAGATTCTTTTTATCATCAGCTGTCGATTCCCAAGCTGTTATAAAATGATTATAATTTACAGGCAACGTATTTAAAATTTTTGCAATTTTCATACTTTCTGATACTGGTTCTCCAAGCTCATTTAGATTTCTGGAAAGTTGCTCCAATTTTGATATATGTGTAGCTATATTGTCAGCTGGATCTTTCTTAAACGAAAAAAATTTTTGTTGTACAAAATGAATGCTTGCCTGCGACTTTTGCTCATAAACATTTACCATCTTGTCCCACATTTCCTTCGACGAAACACAACCCATTATATACCCTAAAGGTTATATAATCATCAAACACTCATCATCAAAACACTCATTTGCATTAAGACTAATTTTAATTAGAAACTTCCATTGTTCCCATCCTTCCACTGTTTCCAACTTCGGAATTTTCAATTAACTTTTGTCCATTTTTTTTTTTTTTTTTATAAAAAAAACGTTAATTTAAAAAAACGACGCGACAACGAAAAAAACAAAATGTCTCCTTTTTTTTAAAAAAAAAATTATTATTAATTTTAATACACCAACACCGGGCCCATAACCTATTAGAGTAATTTATTGGAAGTGTGATAACCAGTTAAAGTTAAATAATAATAAGAAAGAAAAACACAACAATTCAATAATATATAATTTATATTTATTTTATTAAATATTTAATAGAAGACAAGAAAAGAAAAAAAAGAACGTCAAGGCGTTCACAGTGAAAAAAAAAGATTGTTGTAGTACTGACAGGACGGCGTACCATCCCTATAGACAAACGAAGTTTAAATTAAAGTTATGGTGTCAGTATCGCAGCAACATTTAATTTTGCCTCAACAAAAACAAAATCACTCATTATTAAGTGTGAATGGCTTGAATTTATTAATTTTAAATCAAAATTGAAAAGTTTTTATATTAAGATTTTTACATTTTTAAATCATTAAGTAAAACATTTAAATTAAAGATAAAACAATATAGTTGACACTGTTATTTCAAAAATTATAAATATACTATTATAATTTGGATACGCAACAATTTAAAGGTTTAAAAATTAAATTGTTAATTTGAAAATATATATTGTTAACTATAATAACTATTTTAATAGTACAATTAATAAGAAACACCTATACTGCACTATCATATCTGAAATTTGTTATATTAACATAATCAACCGAAAAAACAAAAAAGTAAATGTAATTCAAGAATCCGATGAAAATTTATTTATTAATGAAGTCGGTGATGGAATATGTAATAAAGATTGATATGAAAAAATAGTAATACATAATAATGAAATAAATTTTAAACTTGACACTGGAGCACAATGTCCATGGAGTGTAATTAATATTAAACATAATATGGTAACATCGAATACCAGAAGTTTGGTTATCTATAATAATAATAAAATTCCAGTAATTGGCGAAGTACAATTAGATTGTAAAATAAAAGGTAAGTCAACTTCATTATTATTTAAAGTAGTTGATGCACAAGTTGCACCAATACTTGGAAAAAAAATCGTGTGAAAAAGAAATGTTAATTCAGAGAACAAATGAATGTAAATTAAATGAGAAACATGCAGTTTTTAAAGGATTAGGCTGTTATAAAACTTTTGAATATAAAATCGAGATTAAAGAAATAAAATCGAGATTAAAGAAATAAAACTCAATTCGAAATAAAACCCGCTAGATCAATACCTCATCCATTAAGAGATCAGGTTAAAATTGAGTTAGAAAAAATGGGTAATTTGGGTGTAATAAGACGAATAACAGAACCTACTCCTACATCTAGTACAATGGTGATTGTAAAAAAGTGGTAAGCTTAGAATATGTATTGATCCGTCAGATTTAAATAAATATGTATTAAGAAGACATTATCCATTAAAAACAGTTGAAGAATTTTTTTCCCCCCGGGTAGGTGAAAATCTCGAAAGACACCTGAACTAACTTTGTAGTTCTGGTAGTGTGGGATCTTAACCCAATACAAACACCTCCGTTATTTAGAATTACGATCTGGTCTTAAGACCAATGAGCAATTTTATTTTATGGGTTTTAATATAAAACTTTATTTTAAATGTACATCATACGATACAATTAAAATTCTTATATTAATTCAAAAGGTTTAACACTTTTGAGCCTGCTTACTATATTTGTGTTATTTACTAACTGAGAAGCTTCAATATTCACATGGCGGATTAGTCTTTGTTCGTCTTTTTTTACGTATTTACTGATTTCTTCGGCGACTTTTCCAATTTTTCAATTTTGAAGAAATAGCAGCCAGAGTAAAAGGTGCTAATTATTTCACAAAACTTGATTGTATCAAAGGTTTTTGGCAAATAAAAATTGCGCCAGAATCACAAAAGTCTTTAACATTTAGTACACCATGGGGAAGATATTGCTGTACTAGACTGCTATTTGGTTTAGCATCAGCTCCAGAATTATTTCAACAAATAATGTCGGATTTATTAAAAGCCATGCCAAATACAGAATGCTCCATGGATGACATTTTTATTTTTGCAAAAACGTTAGAAGATTTAAAAAACTAACAGAAGATGCAGTAAATAAAATATTGAACTCTGGTCTGAAATTAAATAAATAAAAATGTGTATATGGTGCAGAAAAAATAAAATTTCTAGGACATATATTTTGTAGTGAAGGATTGTTAACAGATGATGGTAATATATCTGCAATAAAAAATCTTAAAACTCCAAAATCAAAAGTTCAATTACAAAGATTATTAGGTATGGTTACCTTCCTTGCAAAATTTATAAAAAAATTAGCTGAAGTAACATCACCTTTAGGGCAACTACTAGAAAAAAAATTTAGAATTTGTGTGGGAAGAAGAACAAAATAAAGCGTTAAATAATAATGTTCGGTGAGCCTGTTAAGTATTTCCTGAAAAAATAAAATGTAACTTCTCTTGAACTAAATAAAAAGACAATGTCTGTAGGGTTTGCGTTTAATTCAATTTTGAATAAAAATATTTTATTAAATAATAATTTATTAAATGTACAATTATAATTATTAAATATCAACAAACAAACAATTTTGATTTACTTTACTTTACTTTAATAAATTTCATTTGTGTTGACGTTGGCTAATGCGTTGCGTCTGCCGTCACTGTGTTCGTACTATTAACTTGGCTGGTGACTGACGTTCAATTCAAGGTGTCTGTTTACTGAATTGCCGCTTGAGTGACAACTTCAATAAACTTTCAACAACCCTGTTAGCGCTGTTCAATGTTGATGAATCGTTTGCGATTGATTTTAGAAATAATGAAAATTTCTTCCACAGAAACCTACCAATTGGTTGATAAGACTAATGTTCTAATTTATACTTCTAAGCTATTTTGTTTAATTAAATTTTAATTGAGGTTACGTTGATTTTATGATCATTATGATATATGTAGAATTTAGGTTCTGACACAAGAGCGCAAGTTTGAAACTATTTTAGGGTGTTGGTTAAATTAGAAAATACCAAATTGTAACTAACTTACAATATGGTTCGAATAATTTATACCGTAAATTATTAGGATAAATTTACTGTAAATTTTCCTCCTAAACAAAAGATAATCGTTTTGTAAGAACAATTACCCAATTTAACCTCACTAATTAAATGTCGAGCTGCAACTCGATAACCGTAACTATTAATCGACACGTTCTCACAATGCGGTTTCAAATTTAACCTCAATAAAATGAAATATACACACAAAAAAAATGTGGTTATTTTAGCCCTTTTTGTTTGGTTTAAATTTATCAAATTAATTTGGAATGAAATGAATTTGAATTAATTATTTAATTCAACCTTAAACTTTCTTTAAATGACTTTCCTATATTTTATTTACTAGCTTTCTTTAAATTAAATTTTATGAATTTGCAACAAAATTATTTAATTGAATTCTAATAATTAACTAAAATTTTCTTTAATTGATTTTTTTTTAATTTATAAATTTGTTCGGCAGTTCTGAATTCTAATAATTCACTAAATTGGCAATTTTAAACTATTAACTAATAATATTCTAATTATTAAATATTTCACTTTTCTTTCTTAATTTAATTTTCCCAATTTATTTTTTAATTAATATTTAATAAAATTTCCAAAAGAAAACGTTAGTGTACAGGAACAATTATACAAATTCCACAATTACTTGTGCATGTAATAATCTTATCCGTGTACACGTGTTTTTTTCTTTACCTTTGTTTAATAATTGTTATAAAACAATTGTTGATTAATTTGCTGATTTAATTTCAATTTGCTGCTGCTTCCTAGATGCGGTCGATGAGACTGAATAATTTCTCAAAGTGGCTATCGCTTATATAATCTAAATTCTTTCGAGTTTCTAATTTCTTCATGGTGTTACCATGTTAAATTTTACTAACTTTTACCATAATGGTAATATCTTTCTATGCTGAAGGTTTTCTGAAAACCTTTACTAACCTTTTTAGTTTTAACTATATATTTCCTACTATTTTCATAAATAATTTTTATGATTATAATTCATTTTCATGGAAAATTCCCTAATTTAATTCTGCTATAATTCGCCATAATTTGTTCTAAAAAATGTTCAGCCCTGGCAAATTTAATTATTTTTAAGTTGTCCCTACTGAATTTTATTTATTGAGAGTGTTTTCGCGTAGTTATTTTTTTCTCGCTTGCGCCGCTTACATCTCGCTCGCACTTATAAGGGTTTTCCTTTAAGTTAAAAAACATAAATTCTATGTTTTATGTTGGTTTTCCGCGATTTTCCTTAACATAATTCGATTCGCGATTATGTTTTCTACCGGGTAGTGAAATTTCGGAAAGTTACTGCGACCCGTCTATTAGTTATTTAATCTACAAGTTTCGGTTTGACAGATAAAATGCCGGCATTTTATCTGTTTTTATTTTATAAATATTGGATTATTTCCAACAAATAGCGAAGGTAAGTTAATAAAATTCAAATTAGGAATTCATTTGAATTCCAAATATTTATATACATCATGGATGTCAGCTATTTTGTGGCTGATATCTACCTAAACTTTTTTCCCTATTTTTCAGATTTGTTGGTGCAAACCCAGAATTGTTTTGTGGTTTGTGACCAACATGCATGATGGATTGGCTGCATTTTTGTTCCAGTTGGAAGCTAAGGTAAGTACCTTTCAATTTTGTATATTAAATGTAGAAACAATCAACAATCATTCATGGATTATTGATGTGAATATTTCATGTGTGGTTGTTGTTGTTTTTATTTATATTTGTGTACAAAAATAATGTAAATTTTTTTTTTTTTTGTTTTTAGTTTATTTTCAATATCCAAGGATACCAAGGATTCTGGACAATCACAGACATGTAAGTTTTCAACATAATAATGTATATATGTTGCATTAATAAATTTTTCTTTTTTAGGGGTGCTGGCTGAACATTCTCCCGCCCGTTGAACAGTATGGTTCAACATCAATTTTTTCTCGTTCGCTCTTTTTCTTAGCTGATGACGGTGAAACATCACCTTCCCATCAGCATAAACTCTAACACGGATGCACCATCTATTAGGTAGATTTACAATAAATTCTCTTTGTTTCGATGTTTTAATTTTTTCAAAGTCAATTCTTTCCAGCACATCTCTTGGCAGAAAGAGTTCTTCACCTTCTTTGGTAACAATTCGCTGGATGTCGTTTGCCATTCTCATTTTGAATTCTACAATAGTGCTGGACACTCGCAATGAGCCCCAATTTGTAGTGTAGCACCCATTGATTAAAACTGGTGTTCCAAACAAATCTTCAGCTGCGGTTTGAATAGGTGTAGTGTTGGTTGTTGTGCTACTCACTTTGGAACTTTCACCAGCTTGCACTGGTAAATTGCATTCCGCAGTGGATGCAACAACTTGTTGTTTGTTGACTGTTGATGTGCTCTCACATATCTTTGCTAAACCAACAGCTACAGTTTTTGATTTTGGGTTTTGTGGTTCGAAAAACCATTTTTGCTCAACAGCTCGTTTGTGTGTTGGTGCCACAGATGTCGCGGATTTGGAATCACCCAAATTGTTTCAGCCGCTGCTGTTCCTTCTTTGGGGATAAGGACACATCTTCCCAAATTGTTAAAAAATCATTGGTTTCGAAAGCATTCATGATTCCTAATAATAAAAAAAAACTAATCAGTATTATAATTTTCTTTTTATTAATTGGACAACATGAACATGAACTATAACCAACATGACGGCACGACCTATTTCATTAGATTTAAATTAGTATGTTGTTGATGATAGTGAAAATTCACCTTCCCATCAAAAACAACAATAAAACCTATCTATGTAAAGAAAAAAAAAAACAAAAATGAACAGCTATTAAACTTTATTGCATACATTTAATGCATCATTTTACACATTTTTTTTTATTTTTTTTTATTTTTCAGCTACCAGTCCTTTGGCGTTTCTTGGTACAATTGGTGCCATACCTGCTGGGCGGCCAACGTTTGCCTTCATTACACGCCATTGTGCTGAGTCATATCTCAGACTGGGTCCCCATTTTTCCAATTCAGCATAGTTAAAATAGTCATTGATGCTTTGCGTTATCACATCCCCTATTTCTTCCAGCGTTTTACAGCTATTCATATTGCGTTGGTTTACATTTGAAAAATGGTATTTATTTTTAGTTATATCCATTACGATTTCCTTAACCTGATTATAACCCAAAAAAATAAAATAAAAAAAAAACAATTATTAATAAATTTGTTTTTTTTTTTAAATAATGTTACCACATAAAATACAAACAAATAACGGACAAATAGGACAACACAACATATCAGTGTTAATAATTATTGTTCTTGTTGCTTATTGTCGGTATTTGTCAATAATGGACAAATTTTCGTTATCGGTCTTTTAAATGTGCTGTGTTGTGTTTTTATTTCGACTACTCGAACTAGTCCGTCTGTCCCTGGAAACGTTTGAATAATTTTTCCAAGTGGCCAAAATGTTGGTGCTGTATTTTCTTCTCGGATTAATACGACGTCACCTATTTTTAAATTAGTTGTTGTTGATTGCCATTTAGGCCGTTGTTGTAGAGTGTGTAAATATTCCTTGGACCATTTGTTCCAAAAATGTTGAGTTAAGTATTGCATGTGCCTCCATCTTTGTCCAGGAGCTACATGTTCCAATGTGTTTGGTTCCGGAATAGCATTAAGAGCTTTACCAATTAAAAAATGTCCTGGTGTTAATACGTCCATATCTTCTGATTCATTTGCAACCACAGTGAGTGGTCTAGAGTTGAGGCATGCTTCAACTTGGCATAATAGTGTCGCGTATTCTTCATACGTATAAATTGATTTTCCTATGATTCGTTTTAAGTGAAATTTAACTGATTTCACACCAGCTTCCCACAAGCCTCCAAAATGTGGTGACCCTGGTGGATTAAAATGCCAGTTAATATTGTGTAAGCTGAAGTATTGTTTTAATGCTGGTGTTGCTTCCTTTATAGCCTTGGCTAATTCTCTGTTTAAACTGAGTTCTGCTCCTTTGAAATTAGTTCCGCAATCAGAGTGAATATCTGTGCATAAACCTCTTCGTGACACAAATCTCTTAAAAGCTGCTGTGAACGCTGATGATGTTAAATCAGAGACCATTTCTAAATGAATCGCCTTGGTTGCCATGCAAACAAATATGCAAAAATATCCCTTGTATTGTCTTGATTTTCGATGGTTTGACATTTTTAGTGTTATTGGACCAGCAAAATCTATACCGACATGTAGAAATGGTTGAGTAATGTTTACCCGTGGATTGGGTAAGTTTCCCATCAACTGTGCTCTCCGTTGTTTTCTTTGTCTTACACATACAACGCATGGATTTATCCGTTTTGCAATAGCTCTTTTTCCATTCACTATCCAATACAGTTGTCGGCTGGTGTTCAAGACTAAACTTACTCCTCCATGTAGTGTGTCCTTATGAATTTCATCTATAATTAAGTTAGTTATGTGATGATATGCAGGTAGAATTATTGGATGTTTCCTTGAATATGCAATGTTTGCGTTGGCCAATCTTCCCCCGACTCGCATAACTTGATGCTCATCAACAAATGGCATTAAATTCACCAACTGGCTGTTCAGCTTGATATTAGCGTTCGTTTTTAATCGTTGATAGTCTTCACTGAAACTATCTTGTTGAATCAATTTAAATAATATATTTTTTGCTATCTTACATTCTTGTGTTGTTATCACGCCAGTTTTCCTTGAATTACCCTGTGTTGCATTATTTCTGAATCTTAATATCAATGCAACTATTCGCGTTAAATGGGTGAATGACGAAAATCGTAAATATATTTCGTTTAACTTCACCATCAATGAGACTACTTGTGTAGCCTTTGCCTCTAGCACCGTATTTTGTGAATTCATCACAATGTTTGGCCAATCCTCTTCTACCTTTGTCAACCACTCTGGTCCATTCCACCATAACTTGTTATGTATAATATTTCTTGTGCTTATACCTCTAGATGCAATATCTGCTGGATTGTGTTCAGTACTTACATGTTTCCAATACGTTGGTTGCACTATATCTTGAATTTCTGCAACTCTATGGGCTACAAACGTTTTCCATCTTGATGGATGACTTTGTATCCATTGCAGTGTAATAGTTGAGTCCGTCCATGCTCGAATCGTAACAGATTCCAATTGCATAGCCTGTATTGTTATCTTAAACAATCTTGCCAGAATGAGAGCTCCACATAGTTCTAGTCTTGGTAATGTTACTGGTTTTATCGGAGCCACCTTCGTTTTCGATGTTATTAATCTTGCTGTTACTTGTCCGTCTTCTGTTTCAATTCTCATATAAATAACTGCTGCGTATGCCTTGAGCGATGCATCACAGAACCCATGTAATTGGATTTTTGATGTATCTTTAGTGCATCCTATCCATCTTGGTATTCTTACTTTATTAAGTTCTGATAACTGTGCCTTAAAATCTTTCCATTCTGATGAAGTGGTTGTGTCCGCTTCAGCATCCCATGAGCTTCCTGATATCCAAAGTTTTTGAATAAGTAATTTAGCTACGACAATAACTGGAGATATCCATCCAACTGGATCATACAATGAAGCTACTTCAGACAAAATTGATCGTTTGGTAATAGCTGGCTGTGGTTTTTGTACTGTAGTAAATGTAAAATAATCGGTACCAGGATACCATCTAATTCCCAATGTCTTTATAATTTCATTTTCATCGAATGTGAATGTTCCCTTTAATTCGCGATGTTCTATTGGTAGCTTCTCTATAATTTCTGGACAGTTACTAGCCCATTTTCTTAGGTTAAAATGTCCTTTCTTTAACATTTCAATGCATTGTCCTTGAAGTTCTAATGCTTCTTCAATTGTATCCGCTCCACTTAGTAAGTCATCAACATAAAAATCAGACAAGGTTGCCTTGGCTGCTACTGGAAAAATTTTTCTTTCATCTCTCGCTAATTGTTGAAGCGTTTTAATCGCTAAGTATGGAGCTGATGACGTTCCAAACGTCACAGTTTTCAAATGGTAGTCCTTTTCTACCTTTGTATTTGGATCTTTCCAAATAATGCGTTGGTATTTCCGATGTTCCGGATGTACCAATATCATTCTGTACATTTTTTCTATATCCGCTGTCATAGCGAACTTATGTTTTCTCCACTTCATAAGTGTTGAACATAATGTTGGTTGTAGACCTGGTCCTATCAACATTTGTTCATTTAGCGACTTTCCGTTGGTCGTCTTTGCTGACGCGTCGAATACTACGCGTAATTTTGTGGTGGTACTTTCTTTAAATACCGCATGATGTGGAATATAATATGATAATTTTGTATTATCCTTTGTAACCTCTTCCATTTGGTTTAATTCTAAATATTCATCTAAACATTTTGAATATTCCTTTTCTAAAGCTTCATTAGCTTTAAATTTGTTTTGAAGCACGTCAAAACGTTTTTTCGCCATTTCTCTGGACGAACCTAAATTGGGTTCTTGACCGCCGACAAACGGGAGCTGTACCTGGTACTGTCCATTTGCCAATCTTTCATGTGTTTTCTCGTAAAGTTCTTCACACTCTTGATCCTGAGGCTTCAATAATCCCTTTGTGGAAACTTCTTCTAGTTCCCAAAATTTTCGTAACTGATGACCTATTTCATCATGTCTAACTTGAATGGTGGTAAACGTCTGTACCTTACCATTATCTGATGTAGGAGTATTTCCTAACAGTATCCATCCTAAACTTGTCTTTATAGCAACTGGTGCTTCCTTAGGTCCCTTTATTAGACCGTCTTGTAATATTTCTGCATAAATCCTTGCTCCTAATAGCACGTCTATTGTTCCTGGGTCATAGTATGTAGGATCTGCTAGATCCAAATGACTCAGATGATTCCATTGTTTCTTGGAAGCTTGATTAGATGGTAACAAATCTGTGATTTGCTTGATCACCAGCATTGTAACCTTAATCCTTTGATGATTGGATTTATGTTTAAACAATTCAATGTTGATTTGTTTATTCGAACACGCTGTGGTGTTTTTGTTTAACCCTGTAATTTCAACCTTGGCTGGTGTGCTTTGTACCCCCAATTTTCTACAGCTACTTTCCGTGATGAATGATGATTGTGACCCTGGGTCAATCAAACATCGTAGCGTTAGTGGTTGTCCATTACGGTTATATACTGTTACCAACGCTGTGGCTAACAGTACATGTTGTTGTTGTGACGTGAATAAATTCACTGTTTCTTTGTTGTCACCCTGTATTGTTCTCTCATTACTAGCCTGTCGATCATTAACCCCCTGGGGTTTTCGTTGTCCTGGACTATGATTTGTCGACATGTGTAATAGAGTGTGATGGCTGTTGTTGCAATGTCTGCATTTATATTTGCTTGGGCATTGATTAGCGCCGTGTTTGTTGCCAAAACAATTGAAACATCGTCCACATCGTTCAATACATGCTCTGCGTTGTTTAACGTCCATTTGTAGAAACTTTCTGCATATTCCAACATAATGTGATGATCCACATGCTGGACATTTCGATGGAGTTGCGACATGATAATTTTTTGTGACTGATGGTGGTGTTGCTTTCATTGGCGTTGTTGATTGTGCCACGGCTTCTAGTATTCTAAATCGTGTATTTAGAAATTTTTTAAATCGAGCAAGATCTGGTAACTCTTGTCCGTCACCTAACTCTTCTTCCCATAATCGAAGAGTTGTATATGGTAGTTTCTGTACCAATAAATATATGATTAGTGTATCCCATGTAGATATTGCTACATTTAATGAATTTAATTGTTGTTCACATTCTTCTGTTGTGTCAATCAACTGTTTTAGTGATTTACTATTTTCGTTAGTAATCTTTGGTTGATTGACTAATATTTGAATTTGTGTGTTTACGAGCAACCGTTTGTTTTCATAACGGCCCTTTAATTTTTTCCACGCTGGCTCATAATCTGTTTCTGTTACTGGTATATTTCTTAACAGCCTTTCTGCCTCACCGGTTAAACAACCTTTTAAATATTGCAGCTTTTGAACGTTATGTAGTTGTGAATTATTGTGTATAATGGACACAAATAAATCATGAAATGATCGCCAACCACCATAATCGCCATTGAATTTCGGTAATGTCATACGTGGAAGTTGTATGTGATTATTCGTCGTGGTTGATGTGGATGTTGATTGTGTGAGTGTGGATTGTGACATTGATGTTTGTAGTAGTGCATTTTGTTGTTCATCTATTAATTTTAATTTTAAATTGTCCTTTAATTCTCCTAAATATTCGGTATAAGCAATGTCTATATCCGAATATACATCCCTTACGATATACGGATCATCGCATGCTTCAGCTGATTGTAACGTGATTGAACGGATTTCCGTGTCATTGTTGTTAAATTGTTGCCATTCTGCTGTTAATGTATCGATTCTAGTTTCGTAAAATCCGATGTTTCGTATGTCCAATTTCGTTTTTTTTCCATTAATAATGAGCTTGTTAATTTTGTCTGCCAATACTACCTGTTTTGTCAACAACCCCTTTAATGTCGGCGACATGTTGAAATAAAACCACTTAGTTGTTTTTGCTAAGTTACTACTCTGTTTTTCCGACGAAATTCTGAAACAAATGTTAGTTCCTAATTAACTACCTAATATAAAATTGCCAATTTCTACTAATAAAAACTATCAACCAATTGTTCCGTGTAAAATCTCAATTCTAATTAAATCAAACGGACCCGACAGTATCCGGTTTTCGAAGGACCAAAATGTTCGGTGAGCCTGTTAAGTATTTCCTGAAAAAATAAAATGTAACTTCTCTTGAACTAAATAAAAAGACAATGTCTGTAGGGTTTGCGTTTAATTCAATTTTGAATAAAAATATTTTATTAAATAATAATTTATTAAATGTACAATTATAATTATTAAATATCAACAAACAAACAATTTTGATTTACTTTACTTTACTTTAATAAATTTCATTTGTGTTGACGTTGGCTAATGCGTTGCGTCTGCCGTCACTGTGTTCGTACTATTAACTTGGCTGGTGACTGACGTTCAATTCAAGGTGTCTGTTTACTGAATTGCCGCTTGAGTGACAACTTCAATAAACTTTCAACAACCCTGTTAGCGCTGTTCAATGTTGATGAATCGTTTGCGATTGATTTTAGAAATAATGAAAATTTCTTCCACAGAAACCTACCAATTGGTTGATAAGACTAATGTTCTAATTTATACTTCTAAGCTATTTTGTTTAATTAAATTTTAATTGAGGTTACGTTGATTTTATGATCATTATGATATATGTAGAATTTAGGTTCTGACACAAGAGCGCAAGTTTGAAACTATTTTAGGGTGTTGGTTAAATTAGAAAATACCAAATTGTAACTAACTTACAATATGGTTCGAATAATTTATACCGTAAATTATTAGGATAAATTTACTGTAAATTTTCCTCCTAAACAAAAGATAATCGTTTTGTAAGAACAATTACCCAATTTAACCTCACTAATTAAATGTCGAGCTGCAACTCGATAACCGTAACTATTAATCGACACGTTCTCACAATGCGGTTTCAAATTTAACCTCAATAAAATGAAATATACACACAAAAAAAATGTGGTTATTTTAGCCCTTTTTGTTTGGTTTAAATTTATCAAATTAATTTGGAATGAAATGAATTTGAATTAATTATTTAATTCAACCTTAAACTTTCTTTAAATGACTTTCCTATATTTTATTTACTAGCTTTCTTTAAATTAAATTTTATGAATTTGCAACAAAATTATTTAATTGAATTCTAATAATTAACTAAAATTTTCTTTAATTGATTTTTTTTTAATTTATAAATTTGTTCGGCAGTTCTGAATTCTAATAATTCACTAAATTGGCAATTTTAAACTATTAACTAATAATATTCTAATTATTAAATATTTCACTTTTCTTTCTTAATTTAATTTTCCCAATTTATTTTTTAATTAATATTTAATAAAATTTCCAAAAGAAAACGTTAGTGTACAGGAACAATTATACAAATTCCACAATTACTTGTGCATGTAATAATCTTATCCGTGTACACGTGTTTTTTTCTTTACCTTTGTTTAATAATTGTTATAAAACAATTGTTGATTAATTTGCTGATTTAATTTCAATTTGCTGCTGCTTCCTAGATGCGGTCGATGAGACTGAATAATTTCTCAAAGTGGCTATCGCTTATATAATCTAAATTCTTTCGAGTTTCTAATTTCTTCATGGTGTTACCATGTTAAATTTTACTAACTTTTACCATAATGGTAATATCTTTCTATGCTGAAGGTTTTCTGAAAACCTTTACTAACCTTTTTAGTTTTAACTATATATTTCCTACTATTTTCATAAATAATTTTTATGATTATAATTCATTTTCATGGAAAATTCCCTAATTTAATTCTGCTATAATTCGCCATAATTTGTTCTAAAAAATGTTCAGCCCTGGCAAATTTAATTATTTTTAAGTTGTCCCTACTGAATTTTATTTATTGAGAGTGTTTTCGCGTAGTTATTTTTTTCTCGCTTGCGCCGCTTACATCTCGCTCGCACTTATAAGGGTTTTCCTTTAAGTTAAAAAACATAAATTCTATGTTTTATGTTGGTTTTCCGCGATTTTCCTTAACATAATTCGATTCGCGATTATGTTTTCTACCGGGTAGTGAAATTTCGGAAAGTTACTGCGACCCGTCTATTAGTTATTTAATCTACAAGTTTCGGTTTGACAGATAAAATGCCGGCATTTTATCTGTTTTTATTTTATAAATATTGGATTATTTCCAACAAATAGCGAAGGTAAGTTAATAAAATTCAAATTAGGAATTCATTTGAATTCCAAATATTTATATACATCATGGATGTCAGCTATTTTGTGGCTGATATCTACCTAAACTTTTTTCCCTATTTTTCAGATTTGTTGGTGCAAACCCAGAATTGTTTTGTGGTTTGTGACCAACATGCATGATGGATTGGCTGCATTTTTGTTCCAGTTGGAAGCTAAGGTAAGTACCTTTCAATTTTGTATATTAAATGTAGAAACAATCAACAATCATTCATGGATTATTGATGTGAATATTTCATGTGTGGTTGTTGTTGTTTTTATTTATATTTGTGTACAAAAATAATGTAAATTTTTTTTTTTTTGTTTTTAGTTTATTTTCAATATCCAAGGATACCAAGGATTCTGGACAATCACAGACATGTAAGTTTTCAACATAATAATGTATATATGTTGCATTAATAAATTTTTCTTTTTTTAGGGGTGCTGGCTGAACAAATAATAAAGAAATTTTATCCACAACACCATTACTACAATATGTAGTGACGCTACGCACACTAACATTTTAAATTCAATAATTATCTTAAATTTATAATTATAAATCGTACGATTATTTTCCTATTATTTATAAAAAATCATACGATACCGACCGACGAACCAAAACCCTTATATTGATTAATTGTTAGTACGATAACAATTGATCAAGAAAGTAACGACGAAAAAGGTTTTGTAATTCTTAATTTTTAAATATTATTCGATTCCAATCTTTAGTAAAATGTGTGTGCAAATCAGAGACAGTAAAATACAGTTAAAACATTTAAATATTGTGAAAATTATATTATATAAAAATAATTAAATATTAAATTTTAAATAAGATAATTAATTCTGGAAATAAATAAATAAATTAATAAATAATTAAAATAAGTTAAATCAATTAATTATAAATAAAATAAAAATAATTATTGTACTAAACAAAATATAATTGTGTTTTTCATTAAATGAACAATTTAACATAAAGTATAGGCTAGCTAGAGTCAACACAAAAAAGTTACATACTATTACAAAAACGTACAGTTTATTCATAAAAACTTAAAATTAGTTGTTTAAAAAAAAAACTAAGAAACACAAAAATTACAATTATTTTGGTAAAACTGTGACGCGATTGATATCTAAAAGCAATAAAAATCACAAAAAATGTATAAAAAATTGACTATAAAAATTGCATATAAATTAATTTATACATAAAAACCCACAAACAATATAAATTAGCACATGGTCTAAAAACATAGTTATAATAATTATTAAAAATTGCTATAAATCGTATATAATTGCTGAAAATTTAAAAACAAAAATTTTTTTTAAAAAACGTTGCTAAAATCACATAAAATCGCTTGGCCGATTTCTGCTAGCAACGTCATCATCATCAATTCCGTCAACGTCATCAGCATCATCGATTCATCAATTTTATCATCATTAATTCAAGATCATCATCATCGATTCATCAATATCATCGATCATCAAAAAATAATTCTCCAAGTAACATTTTTAGTATTATTTAAGAATTTGAATTTCAAAATTTTCTAAATATGTATATATTTTTTATATATAAAATATAATATTATATATATATATATATATATTTGTATATGGACATGGTATATAGTTATATATAAATCACATTACATTTTAACATTTGTATATGGTGCAATTACATTTTTTTTATTTGTACAAAGTCTAAATTAGAAAAAATTCAATTCAATAAAATTATACACATATTAAATTATATGTCAATAAATTAGATTTAAAATTTGCAAATATAAGTTGATATATCTGGAATTCTACTTAGAAATTTAAATTGTATTAAAAACGATTTTTTTCTTTATTTAAAAAAAAAAGTGTTAAATTTTTTTTTTTTTAAAAATACAAATAAAATATATTTTTAGAAATTCCATATATATGTATATATATTATATACAAATTTTAAATATATAAAACACTATTTTTGATAATTTTTTTTTTATATAAAATAAAAAAAAACAATTTAAAAAAAAAAAAAAAATATTGTTACATATTATATAACAAACTCTACAACATATATTTTTGTTAGTACATATTTACAATAAGTTTATATGATAAAAAATTTTTTAATATATACAAATTTATTTATATACAAAATTGAATATTAAAAATTATCGCATGCAATTTTATGTATAAATTACAAGCAATAATAAATTTATATTGAATTAAATTATCAATAAATCCATAATTTTGTAATTTTAAACATTTCACTCTCGCAATTTAAATTTTATTTTACACACATACACACATACAAAATCTTTACTCGTCATTATCTTTTTGGTTGTTCATTTAAATATATTTGGGGCCGTCCGAAAATTTCGTACGATTTTTAATTTTAAACCAAAATTTTATATTTATAATTTTTTCTAAAAATCAAAAATTATTTATTTTTTTTTAATTCATTTTTGAATATTATTAGGGTTGTGATTCACTACATACGTCACATATTACGTTAATTGTTCCAAAATATTTTATTTTAAAAAAAAATTTTTTTGAATTGTAACAATTTTTTAATATCATGGATCCTGAAAACGTTAATTCTAAAACAGAAAACCCGAACAACGTCAAAGATAATCAGAATCCGGTCAACGATGGAAAAATAGATTCAGTACGCGTCAGATTACCACCGTTTTGGCCCGCAAATCCGGCAACATGGTTTATTCAGGCCGAGGCGCAATTTCAGGCGTATCGCATTACAAATGATGACACAAAATATTGCCTTACTATTGCCGCGTTACCACCCGAATCATGTGATTGTATTATCGACATATTGTCCGACCCACCCGACAACGATCGTTACGAAAACGTAAAATCTGTGTTAATAAAAAGGCATTCGGTTTCCGAAACTAAACGATTAGAATCGTTAATCGCGAAAACGGATATCGGTGAACGAAACCCATCCGAATTACTACGATCAATCAGACAAATGGCAGGTCATACCTTCAGCGATTCCATCATAAAGAATCTTTGGCTTCGGAAACTGCCGCAAGTAATACACGTTGCGTTAGTAGCAGTGGGCGACAAACCACTAAACGAATTAGCTGAAGTCGCTGATAAAATTTAACAAAACGCTAGCATTTTCTCAATCGCCGGAACAATCGCAAAAGTAAACGATTCCGCAACGCGTAACGCCGATCCGTCGAATATTAACGCAATTATCAAAGATCGAGGCAATGATCGCAAAACTAGATGTATCAAATACCAATTTTAAACCGAGACGGGAAAGAAGTTCGGTGAGACGACGCAGCTCGAGCCGACATTCGAGATTTCGATCTCCGTCCGCTAAATCGAATTCAGAAACATTGTGTTGGTATCATAGACGTTTCGGAGATAAAGCCACGAAATGTCGATGCCCTCAAAAAGATACCAGTGACCCAAACTAATTGGTGCACCACATATTGCGGCTAAAGGTGCAACCAATTTTAACAGCCGCCTTTTCGTCCGTGATAATTCAAATAATTTAGTTTTTCTAATTGACACGGGCGCTGACTTATCAGTTTTACCATGTAAAACTAAATCGACTAAAAACCATTCCGACGTTTCACTATCCGCTGCCAACGGGACCATTACAAAAACATTCGGAACAAAAATGTTAAAGCTTAACCTCGGAATTAGACGAAATTTCGTACACGAAATTATGGTTTGATCGTTGATCTTAAAAATAAAAAGATCATAGATCCACTTACGAGTTTGTCAATTAGCACGCTTACCATTAAGGCCAATACGCCGACGCCGAAGCTCTGCTATTTACAAAATGAATATTCTGCAATTTTGTCCGAATTTCCAGATCTGACTCAAGCTCCGAATTACTTTAAAACAGTAAGTCATTCAGTGGTCCATCATATAGTAACTAAAGAACAGCTTCCATTTTCAAAACCCCGCCGATTAGATCCGGCTAGACACGACGCCGCGAAAAAAGAGTTCAATATGCAAACCATCGTCGTCTTACGTATCATCTCCGTTACATATGGTACGCAAGAAAAATAATACGGATTGGCGACCGTGTGGTGACTACCGTTGGTTGAACGCAGCCACTATTCCTGACCGGTACCCCATTCCGCATATTCAACATTTTGCGATGCACTTAAATGGTTCCAAAAAAATTTCAAAAATCTACCTAATCAGAGAGTATCATTTAATTCCCGTTTCAGAACCCGACGTTCACAAAACGGCTATTACAACACCGTTTGGACTTTTCGAGTTCAAACGGATGCCTTTCGGGTTGCGCAATGCCGCTCAGACATTCCAACGTTTTATGAATGAGGTATGTCGGGGATTAGATTTTATTTTCGTCTACATCGATGACATACTTATTTCATCACCCGATCCACGTACTCATAAAGAATATCTCCGCCAATTATTTACACGATTGTCGTAATACGGAATTACCATTAATCCGTCGAAATGCGTATTTGGTGTTACCGAATTCGATTTTTTAAGCCACCGTATTACCGCAGAAGGTATTTCGCCTTCCGAAGCGCGTGTAAAAAGTATCAAAGATTTTCCGACACCAAAATCAGTGAAACAAATTCAACATTTCATCGGCATGGTTAATTATTACCATATGTTCATTCCGAAACTGGCAGAACTTTTAACGCCGATTTATAATTATTTAACAGAAATTCTAAAAACAAAATCAAAAAGTAAAAATCTGACGTGGCCAGAGGAATTAAATGTCGCATTCCAAAACGTAAAAAGCGCATTAGCCGACGCGACAATGCTAGCGCATCCGCAACAAAACGGAAAATACATAATTTCGACCGACGCTTCAGGCATCGAGTTAGGTGCGGTTTTACAACAACCCACCAAACAAGGCTGGCAACCTCTCACATTTTTTTCGAGAAAACTCTCACCAGCTGAAAAAAAATATTCGGCATTCGATCGCGAATTACTTGCGATTTACATGCCCATCAAGCACTTTCGATACGCGGTAGAAGGTCGCGAATTCACAATTTTTACGGACCATAAACCGTTGGTCAACGCAATATACTCAAAAACCGAGAGAAATCCTCGACAAACACGGCATCTCGACTATATCGCGCAGTTTTCGACCGACATTCGACACATTGCCGGTAAAGATAATGTAGTCGCAGATAGCCTGTCGCGTTTTTCGGAAATCTCTACCGTAGATTTTATTAATTTCGATTTAAAAACAATCGCGCAAGTTCAAAAAACTGACCAAGAACTGATTGAGTTAGGTGATAACAAAACCAAATCATCTTGGAAAATTGAGATTATTAAATTACCCGATTTAGAGCTATATTGTGAAACATCGACAGCAAATAATAGGCCGTACATTCCTAGTTCTATACGTCGTTCTGTTTTCAATGCTTTACACAACTTGGCACATCCTGGGATCCGTGTAACCAGAAAATTGATTGCATTTAGGTATTTTTGGCCAAATATAAACCGTGACATGAATCTTTGGACCAAGAATTCCTTTTCTGATTCAACGTCAGTCCAAGATTCAACGTCATACAAAATCACCGCACGGAACGTTTAATGTTCCAACAGAACGCTTTGAACATATCCATATGGATCTGGTAGGTCCATTTCCAGTATCCAATGGAAATTCATACATTTTAACAATTGTCGATCGTTTCACAAGATGGCCAGAAGCATATACTATTTCTGACATTACCGCAGTTACAGTCGCAAAATCGTTCGTGACTAACTACATTTCGCGATTCGGAATTCCCGCAACAATAACCACGGATCGCGGAACCCAATTCGAAGCGAAATTGTTCCAGGAGTTAACGAAGCATCTGGGTATGATTCGAATACGGACAAATCCTTACCATCCTCAATCGAATGGGTTAGTGGAACGATTCCATCGGCAACTTAAAGATAACTTCAAAGCGAGGGGTAATTGTCAGAATTGGACGGATGAGTTACCAATTATTCGTCTTGGCATTCGCGCCGCGGTAAAAGAAAACATCCAGTGCTCGCCAGCACAATTAGTATATGGACAAACTCTAAAATTACCCGGTGAATTTTTTGTAAATACAAAAACAGAGTCTATTGATCATAACTCGCTCATCACCAAACTCCGTGAGACAATTAATAATTTAATTGCAACTCCGACACGACAAACGGGACAAAACAATATTTTCATTCCGAAGAATTCAGCGTCGTGCGAGTTCGTTTTCGTTCGAAATGAAAAAATTAAACCTTCATTATCGCCTACGTACGACGGGCCGTATCGCATCATACGTCGACTACGTAAATTCTACGTACTGTCCGTCAAAAATAAGGACGTGTCAATATCGATAGACAGGCTTAAACCGGCAGTAGTGCATTTATATAGGTTCTGGGACAAAGGAAATGAGCAAAAATAATGAGCAAAATATTGAAAATTAATTCTATACTGCATACAAATAAATAAGGATTTTAAGAATTTTTGCACATTAATTATTAAGTAATTTTCACCTTAATGAAATTCGACACCGCTTTAATTTAATTAAAAATATTTATAGTATTTAATTATAATTGCAATTTTTTTTCTACTTCCGGTCAAGAATAATAATGTATTATGATCTAAATTGATTTACTTTTCCAAAATTTTTGGGAATTGATCTAAATTAATTTACTTTTCTATCACTTTTGATAATTTCAAGGGTCAATGAATTGATTCGGATGCACGTGCATTAATATTGTTTTTTCACGTTTAAAATTTAGCATTACCAGATAATTAATTAAAATATTGACAATAAATTCCATACCCCATACAAAATAAAGCGCATTTTGCTCATTTTTGAACATTTTAATAGTTTATATGAATTAAGTAATTCTTCGCAAATGGGCAAAATATTGAAAATAAATACCTACCCCATACAAAATAACGCGCATTTTGCTCATTTTTGAACATTTTAATAGTTTATATGAATGAAATGAGTAATTCTTCGAAAATGGGCAAAAATAAATGCCATATTCCATACAAAATTATAAACATTTCTTTCATTTGTGAACGCATTAAGTTTCAATTATAAATATTTATACTTAAGCGCAATTTTAAATGTTTTTTTACTTCCGGCTAAGGCTAATATATAGCATGATCAAAATGGAATTTTTTTTACTTTTCCAAAAGTTTTGGGAATTTTAAGGCTCAATTAATTCGGATTCAGTTGAAATGGTCAAATGAAATGGGTGAAATATTGAAAATAAATTCCATACTCCATATAAAATAATGAACATTTTATTCATTTTTGAAAATTTTAATAGTTTATATGAATGAAATGAGTAATTCTTCGAAAGTGGACAAAAATAAATCCCATATTCCATACAAAATTATAAACATTTCTTTCATTTGTGAACGCATTAAGTTTCAATTAAAAATATTTATACTTAAGCGTAATTTTAAATGTTTTTTTTACTTCCGGCTAAGGCTATAAGTTAATTATAAATTAATATGATACTTTTTAGTAAATCATAAATTCTTTTCCCACAAATTAATTTTAAATATAATTTTGTTATCATATTGTTCCCACACAAAATTATTGCTGACGATGCGTTTAATCTTTAGAATTTACTAATGTAATTAGAATAAGTAAAATAATTTGCTCATGCAAAATCATAAGTAATTCAGTCTTCAAATAGGAAAGACAAGTTTTTATAATTATAGTTAATAAGTCTTAGTTTAAGTTTTTCATATCGCACAATAATAAAATAAAATTTAACTTTTATATTGCACGGAAATTTGGTGTTTCATTTTTAAATAAAAATTTAAAAGATTAATAACAGAAAATATTAACTGGCGCCCGAGCAAAAGACTTGATCGTGTAATTTGCAATAAAAATTGTGAAGTGGTGGAAAACATTAACATTGAATAAATTAATAAATGTTACTAAATAGTAACTAAATTTTTGTGTAACTTTTTTTTTATCTTATAATTAAACTTAAAGATAAAAAGTTAAAGACATAATTTTACATCAAAAATATTTGACTTAATCTAATAAGTAAAATTAAAGATTAGTCAAAATTCAGTGCTAATATTTCAATTCAAAATTGAAATCAAATAAACGAAAATTTCATCATATCAGCAATACAATCATCAGAATCGACATCTGATCATCATCGAAGCAGTTGGGAAAAGACGCCCCGAAGTAACTTCAAGCAGTAAAACGGAGTTGATAAATAGAATCTGACAAAGCAAAAATATTTATCAACAGCAGCCTATCTTGCCGAAGATCGAAGAACATTCACGATTAGTCCATTAAAATGTCCATCAGAATAATAATGTTTATGTAAGTCAAAAATAACTTTATTTTATTAACTATAAATATTAATAAATAATATACTTTTGTGAATAAATTAGTAACAAAGTAATACAATTCTATTTTAAAATTGAAAAATATAATTAAACTTGAACTTAAATCTATTTTAAAATAATTAAACAAAATTTTTAAAGAAAAATTATATCGAAAATACTTGACTTAATCTAATAAGTAAAATTAAAGATTAGTCAAAAACTAAATTAATAATAATTTAAATAAAAATAAATAAAAATTTAAGTTTGTAAAAGAAAGAAATATTTCTATAATTATTTTGAAGAAATTTCAATAAAATAAATATAAATCAAATAATTTTTTATTAAAATATTTTGAAATAATAAATGAATAAAAATAATTTTTATTTTTTTTGTCTGTTAAAGAATAAAATTTTGTTTGTTAAAAATTAATAATATAAAACAAATATTATAAGCAACAATAAGCTTATCAAATAATTAGTGACATTAGTGGTAGAGTTATTTCTTCTTTGAATCGGAAAGATAAAAATATATTTACAAATTTTACAAATCATTCATCGAAATTGCTTTCTTTTTGAATTTTTTTTTATTGTCATATTATAAATAAATTATAATGAGTTTCCCAAATAATATAATACGACCAAGTACTTTTCAAAACCCAAGCGGAAGCGTTGAACAAAGTTCTACCGAAAATCCAGAACAAAATTCTGTACAAGTGTTTAATCTTAATGATTTAAAAATATTAATAAAAGAATTAATACAAAGTGAAACAAAAGATATTATTCAATCTAATTTAAACCAAAATGAAAATCAAAGTTCCCAAAGCAATAACGTTGATCAAAACGTTAATCTTGCTGTAAATTTAGAAGGAATGGATAAAATTCCTGATGTTGTTAAAAGTATTAAAGAATTTTCTGGTCAATCTAGTCAATTTAGTTCATGGAAAAAAAGCGTAAATAGAATTCTATCGGCTTATGAGAATTTACGTGGCACTCCTAAATATTATGGTATTCTCAATGTTATTCGAAATAAAATTACTAATGATGCTGATATTGTCTTAGAATCTTATAATACGCCTTTAGATTGGGAACAAATTTCTCGTTGTCTCTCTTCACATTATGCTGATAAAAGAGATCTTGGTACTTTAGAGTATCAAATGACTACTTTTGTTCAAAGAAACCAAACTATTCCTGAATATTATCAAGCAGTTTATCAACATCTTTCACTTATCTTAAATAAATTGTCCTCTATGGAATTGGGAGAAGAATCCCTTAACGTAATGACCAAATCATATCGCGACAAAGCATTAGATACTTTTGTACGTGGTCTTAAAGGTGATTTACCACGATTACTTAGTATGAAAGAGCCTGTAGATCTTCTACAAGCACTACATCTCTGTTTAAAATTACAAAATATCGATTACAGAATTCAACATAGTCATGGTAATATTAGAGGGGTACAAAATATTTCAAAACCGCCTCCTCTACCACCCAAAAAAAATCAATTTTCTAGAAATAATTTTAACCCTCAGTTGTTACATGATCCTCAATGGACAAATAAACCAAATTTCGTAAAAAATAATTATCAACAACGAACAACATCTAAATTTCCTCAAAATAACTCAAATAATCAAAGACATTTTCCGAAACCGGAACCAATGGAAGTTGATCGTTCGATAAATTCTTGTCAAGTTAACTATAGAAATAGACCTCAAAATCAACAAAAATATAAAAGACCACCTTCACAACAAATTCAAAATCAAAATAAAACTCAAAGAGTTTTTCATACAGAACAAAATAAACAAAATGTAGATTTTCAAGAATATAATAATGGAATAAAAAATTATGATGAAAAGTTTAATGAATCCTTGATCGATTATATCAAACAAGAAAAGCAACCTGAATGTGAAAAATTTCATTATTTAGATGACGTTCATTTTTTAGAGTAAGGCGCTCTTCACTACCATATTTTGAACATAAAGTGAAGAGTGGCCAAATATTCAAATTTTTAATAGACACTGGGTCTAACAAAAATTACATTCAATCTAAATTTATTCGAAATCCTATTCCTAATGAAGAAGTTTTTTACGCAAATTCAGTTGGTGGTAATATTGAAATTACGCACCATGCTTTAATTAATTTATTCGGATCGGAAACTTCAAAAATTAAATTCTATATTTTACCTCATCTTTCTTCTTTCGATGGTATCTTAGGAAATGATAGTTTAAAAGAATTAGGTGCTACAATTTACACCGATAAAAATTATATGACAATAAACTCTAATACTATCATTCCATTAAAACAACATGAATCACAATTCGTTAATACTATCGATATTCGCATGTCACATATGACAAATGAACAAAAAGAAAAATTAATTAATTTGGTTAAAATTAACCCTAACTTATTCACTGATCCAGATGAAAAATTAACTTATACGTCTCAAGTAAAAGGAGAAATTAGAACTACAACAAATGATCCAATTTATTCAAAATCATATCCTTATCCAATGTGTCTAAAAGACGAAGTTCAAAAACAAATCAATCAATTACTTCAAGATGGTATCATTAGACCATCTAAATCTCCATATAATTCTCCAGTGTGGATAGTTCCAAAAAAACTGGATGCTTCTGGTGAAAAAAAATATAGATTAGTAATTGACTATCGAAAATTAAATACTGTTACAATTCCAGATAGGTACCCTATACCGGAAATTAATGAAGTTCTAGCTAATTTAGGTAATAATAAATATTTTACTGTTATTGATCTGAAAAGTGGGTTTCATCAAATTCCATTAAAACAATCCGATATTGAAAAAACAGCTTTTTCAATAAATAATGGTAAATTTGAATTCACTCGTTTACCATTTGGCCTTAAAAACGCACCTTCTATTTTTCAAAGAACTTTAGATGATATTTTAAAAAATCTTATAGGAAAAATATGTTATGTTTATATCGATGATATAATTATTTTCGGTAAAGACGAAAATGAACATTTCAAAAATTTAGAGACTGTTTTTAAAACTCTAGAAGCAGCTAATATTAAAATACAGTTAGACAAATGCGAATTTTTGCGTTCACAAGTCGAATTTCTTGGTTTTGTAATTTCAAGTAAAGGAATCAAAGTAAATCCCAAAAAGGTGGAAGCAATTGTTAATTTACCAATTCCTAAAACTTTAAAAGATCTCAGATCTTTTCTTGGAATGTCTGGTTATTACAGACGATTTATTAAAGATTACGCTAAGTTAGCAAAACCTCTAACTTTGCTTTTAAGAGGGGAAGATGGACGCGTGTCGAAAAATGCTTCCAAAAATAAAGATATAATTTTAGATGAAAATGCTATTAATGCATTTAATAAAATTAAAATTTCATTAACTTCTAAAGAAATACTACTTTCATATCCAAATTTTGACAAAGAGTTTGAGCTTACAACTGATGCATCCAATTACGCTATTGGTGCAGTCCTTTCACAATCTGGTAAACCCATAACATTTATTTCAAGAACTTTGTCAAAAGCGGAAGAACATTACGCGACTAATGAAAAAGAGATGTTGGCTATTATTTGGTCACTTAATTCATTAAGAAATTTTCTTTATGGATCAAGGAAAGTAAAAATTCTTACTGACCACCAACCTCTTACCTACGCGCTTAGTAATAAAAATACTAATAGTAAAATGAAACGTTGGAAAGCGATTTTAGAAGAATACAATTACGAATTAAAATATAAACCAGGCAAAACAAACGTTGTAGCTGATGGTTTATCAAGATTACCAGTATCAATAAATTCAATGAGTAGTTCTCAACACAGTAGTAGTAGCTCACCACAAAATTTAATTCCTACAATAGAAATTCCTATTAATACTTTTAGAAATCAAATAATTATAAAAATTGGTAATTCAAATTATGAATTAGAGGAACCTTTTCCATCTTATAAAAGACACATAATATCAAAAAACGATTATTCTGAAATTGATCTAATTACCATTTTAAAAAAATATCTTAATCCACACACAATAAATGGATTAAAAACTGAAGACCGAATAAGAGGAAAAAGTCAAGAAATTTATCCAATTCATTTAAATACTTATAAAATCAGATTTGCCCAAAAACAGGTTGAAGACGTAATTAATGAAGCTAACCAAGATGAAATAATATTGAACACTCACAAAAGAGCTCATAGAAATTTACAAGAAAATCGATTACAAATATTCGAAAAATATTATTTTCCTAAAATGTGTAATAAAATTAAACATTTTATAAAACTTTGTACTGTCTGCAAAGAAAACAAATATGACAGACATCCAAATAATCAAATCATTAATGCAACTCCAATTCCAACTTATCCTGGTCACATAATTCATATTGATATTTTTTCTACGGAAAAACAATTAGTTCTCACAGCAATTGATAAATTCACAAAATTTGTTCAAATTAAAAGTATTAAATCAAGAGCAATTGAAGATATTAAAAGACCTCTTCGCGACTTATTATTTCTCTTCAATATTCCTGAATCAATAGTAATTGATAATGAACCATCTCTCAATTCTGCCACAATAACTTCTTTATTAGAAGACGAATTAAAAATTAAAGTATTTAAATCACCACCATATAAGAGTGAAGTTAATGGACAAATCGAACGTTTTCATTCAACTTTGATTGAAATTATGAGATGTCTAAAAACAGATGGTATTTCACGTAATTTTGAAGAATTACTAGAAAGATCTGTTAACGAATACAATCATTCTGTTCATTCAACTACAGGGAAAAAACCAGTAGAACTATTTTATGGCAGAATTTCTAACATATCTCCAGAAGATTTTGAAAAAACTAGATTGGAAAATATCGATAAATTAAAAATAAAACAACAAAAAGACCTTAAAGTTCATAATAAAAAAAGAAAGCCAATAAAAAACTACGAACCAGGACAAATTATTTATGTAAAACATAATAAAAGATTAGGTTCAAAGTTAACTTTTAGATTTAAAAAAGAAATTGTTAGAGAAAACAAAAATACTTTAGTTATTACAGAATCTGGTCGAACCATTCATAAAAGCCTTATAAAAAATTAGTTCCTTTTATATTTCAGATCATTGTTTTACATGACAATAAGTGAGGTACAAATCTTGGATTATTCTAGTTCTCAATTGATTGCTGTCGACATAGGAAAAGCAAAAATACATGACGGAAATTTCAAATTAATACATGTAATCGAATTAGATAAGTACCAAGAATTCACTAAAAATTTTAAAAATATTCTTATTAAAGATATCACTGAAAGTAATCCTCTTTTTCCTTATCTTGAACATGAAAATGAACAAATACAAAATTTATTAAAAAATTTAGAAATTCATAACCATAGATCTAAAAGATCTTTTAATTTTATTGGAACTGCATGGAAATGGATTGCAGGTAATCCAGACCATGAAGACTTTAAACTAATTCAAGATAAAACTAATAATGTTTTAAAAAATAATAATAAACAATTTATTATAAATCAATTGCATAATGATCGTATTAACAATTTAACTAAAATAACTAATGAAATAATAAATTCAATTCAGAAAGAAGCTACTTTTAATGATAGATTAGCATTTAACTTTCAATACAAATTAAAGTTAATTAAAGAAGAATTAACTAATATCGCCTATGCTATTCATTGGTCTAAATCAGGTATTGTAAACTCATTAATTTTATCCAGTTCAGAAATGAATTTTATTACTGATCTTGCTGACAAGGAATCTTTGCCTTATGCAACACCTGAAGAAGCTTTAGATTTTGCCAATGTCAAAATTATAACAAATAACACATGTTTGTTTTATATTGTAAATATTCCATTAACAACTAATGAAACTTTTAATAAATTGTTAATTAAACCAGTAAAAAATAATAATAATGTAAATGAAGTAAATTATAAATTCATATTGTCAAACAAAAATAATATTTATGGAATAACAAAGGATTGTAAAACAATTAATAATCTAACAATTTGTAACAAAAATAATATTGTAAACATTAGTAATTCTACTTGCATTCCCAAGCTTTTGAAAAGTCTTTCTTCAAGCTGTAACAAAATTAATAGTCATCATATTCCATCAATAGACGAAATATCTGATGGAATTCTTTTATTAAATCAATTTATTGGATCTTTAAAATTTCAAGACACATCTTACAATCTTAGTGGAACTTATGTTGTTAAATATCATAATACGACAATAGAAGTTAATGGTACTAAATTTATTTCGAGAGAAATCTCATCTATGAAACCACTTCCGCCAATAATGCAACCAACATCGTTAGAAAAGAAATATCGTGAATTATTGTCATTAGAAATTATAAAAGAAATTCAAATAAATAACACAGAACAAATTGATTTATTTAATACTGAGAAAGTTATTTATCAATCTATTAGTTACAGTTCAATTACTCTAATAATTTTAATCATAATTGTAATTTCGATTTGTAAAATTAAATCAAATAAAACAATCATTTTTAAAACAAGAGGAAAAACTTCAAATGAAGAAAATCCATCTGTAGTAAATGACAAACACGAATCAAAAGTACCAAATCCAATAAACAGAGCCGCCGATTCATCAGCAATAATCTTCGAACTAACAAACAAATGAGGTCATTTGAACTTAAAAGGGGAAGAGTTAATTATAAATTAATATGATACTTTTTAGTAAATCATAAATTCTTTTCCCACAAATTAATTTTAAATATAATTTTGTTATCATATTGTTCCCACACAAAATTATTGCTGACGATGCGTTTAATCTTTAGAATTTACTAATGTAATTAGAATAAGTAAAATAATTTGCTCATGCAAAATCATAAGTAATTCAGTCTTCAAATAGGAAAGACAAGTTTTTATAATTATAGTTAATAAGTCTTAGTTTAAGTTTTTCATATCGCACAATAATAAAATAAAATTTAACTTTTATATTGCACGGAAATTTGGTGTTTCATTTTTAAATAAAAATTTAAAAGATTAATAACAGAAAATATTAACTTATATAGCATGATCAAAATGTATTTTTTTTTTTTACTTTTCCAAAAGTTTTGAGAATTTTAAGGGTCAATTAATTCGGATTCAGTTGAAATGGTCAAATGAAATGGGTGAAATATTAAAAATAAATTACATACTCCATATAAAATAATGAACATTTTATTCATTTTTGCACATTTCATATAAATTATTGAAATTAATTCGTATAAAATATTGAAAATAAAAAAATTGACATTGCATTAATTTTCTATTAAAAATATTTCTCTGGCTGAGGGGCAAAAGCACTTAAGTCATGATTTATAGTTTGTCAGAAAAGCGTTTTTATCGAATATGTTCTGCTACTTTTACATTTGGCAATTGTATTATATTAAGATTTTTTATCCATTCAGAATTTCAAGTAGTTTTACAATTAATTCTAAACTTCCTGGCAACCCTTTTTTTGGCCCGCAATTAATTTTAGTAATTTGGCTTGGTTGATCAATGTAGAATTGTATAAAATATTACATTCAGATCGAGTTAGATGTTTAAGCTAAAATATTCGATTGTCATTGAACTTGGCTTAGGCGAAGTAATTTTTTTTTAAAATTCTGAATTAAATTGTTTTGCCCCCTAGTCTGAAATTTATACTTAAGCGTAATATTCATTTTCTTTTTACTTCAGGCTAAGAATAATATATTATAACATGATCTAAATTGTTCTAATTTTTTTACTTTTCCAGAAGTTTTATGAATTTTATGAGTCCATAAATTGAATTGGTGCATTATATATTTTTTTTTTCTCATTTTTAAATTTCGCATAAGTCATTACTTAAATTTTTAAACTATCAATTTTAGCGAGTTAATTATAATTTAACGGGAATGAATTCGTTTTTTGTCAAATCAATTATTATCGGAACAATAATATGATGCGGCAAAGAATTTAATTATAAATATATTTTATTAAAATCCTGATTTTTTGTTAATTTTATTAATTAAGTAATAAGAAATTATTATTAACGTAAATTTGATAACCTATCGCAAATAATTTTAAAGATAAATATTTTATTTTTCTCAATTAAATTTGTTAGTTCATCAATTAATAATTCATTATTACTGAAAAATCAAATATTTATGCTTAAGTTCAAGTTTTTTTTTTTTACTTCCTAAATTCAATCCAATAATTATTATTAATTATTAAGCATAATACATTATTTCATTAATAACAATTTCGATGGCCTGCATAATGAATCCAAAATTAATATATAAATCCGAATCCTCAAAGTATAATATTTTTATTTAGGAAACTTCAGCGGGATCATTCTGAAATTTCATAGGAAAATGTTATAAGTTCAAAAAATCATTTAAAGTAAGTTTTACCCGTTTTCAAATAAATTTGATACTAAGATTAGTTACGCGATATATCTGTTGATCTTAAATTAGCACTTTTACCAGATTCATGAGCCTGTATAAAGTACATTCATATATTTTTTTAAACTTATTGATACTTCTTTATAAAATTGATTGTTTTTCAATAAAACTAAATATATAATATTTTATAAGCAAATTCCAATATTTTTTTTTATTTTCTATCCATCACACTTCAAATTATGTTATTATTGCCTTTATAATCCGCGTTTCATACTATTTAATGAATTTTATTTTCTTGGCAATGGATTTTCTTGCGATGAATTTTCTGCGAGGAATTTTTTATGGGTATGAATTTTTCTTGCGAAGTATTTTCTTGTGATGAGTTTTCCTAGCGATTAATTTTCAGCGATGAAGTTTTGCTGCGATGAATTTTCCTAACGATTAATTTTCCGTGATGAAATTTACTTGTACGAATTTTGCTAACGATTAATTTTCAGCTATGATTTTTTCTTGGCTACGAATTTTTCTTGCGATGGATTTTCTGCAATGAAATTTCCTGAGATGAATTTTCCTAGTGATTAATTTTCTACAATGAATTTTTCTTGGCGATGAATTTTCTTAGTGATTAATTTTCTGTGATGAATTTTTTATGGGTATGAAGTTTTCTTGCGAAGGATTTTCTTGTGATGAATTTTCCTAGCGATTAATTTTCAGCGATGAAGTTTTCTTGCGTTGAATTTTCCTAACGATTAATTTTCTGCGATGAATTTTTTATGAGTATAAAGTTTTCTTCCGATCAATTTTCCTAGTGATCAATTTTTAGCGATGAAATTTACTTGTACAAATTTTGCTAACGATTAATTTTCTGCTATGACTTTTTCTTGGCTACGAATTTTTCTTGCGATTAATTTTCTTGCGATGAATTTTCCTAGCGATTAATTTTCTGCAATGAAATTACCTGAGATGAATTTTTTCAGCGATTAATTTTGTGCGACGAATTTTCCTAGTGATTAATTTTCTGCAATGAATTTTTCTTGGCTATAAATTTTCTCAGCGATTAATTTTCAGCGATGAAATTTCCTGCGACGAATTTTCCCAGCGATCAATTTTGTGCGATGAATTTTTCTTGACTATGAATTTTCTTGCTTTAGATTTTCTGCGATCAATTTTCCAAAAACCTTAAAAAAGACCTGAGTTAAAAACATTTGAGCCAATTAACGGTAATAAAAATGTTTAATGATAAAAAATCTTTTGTAGATCATAAAATCGTTTTGCTTCTCGCGCTTAAAATTTTGCATAAACGATTATTTTTTTTTGCTTTTGACTTTTCATGTGATTACTTTTGAACGTCGGCCCCATAAAAATCATGGCATTATTTTCAGTGAATTTAGCGGCGCTACTTTTGACTTTTAATGCGATTACTTGTAAACGTCTAATACCGCGATTACAATTGACGCTTTCTAGACGCATTCTAGACGTAGCATTTGTCAACATAAAGTTGAAATGTATGGAGTTATATGAAAGTAGTTACAATGCACGCAGTTTAAACGTAGCCTACGTAAAAGTTAGCAACTTTTATTTTTTTCGCTCTCATCGCGCTTTGCAGTGTCAAAATATATAAAAATTTAAAAATTTAAAAAAAAAATTTCAATTCAATTCAAAATTTAAATTCAGGAATTTAAGAATTTACAAAATAAAATTCAGAAATAATATTTTTCGCTCAAAAAAATGTAAACAAACAGTTGTTATTTACCACATCTACGTTTTCTATTGTGTCTACTCTTTTTGTAGACCGCGTTCGAACGCGTTTAGAGAGCGTAATGAAAGCGACAATGTAACTCAAGCATAAAGATCATGGGATTGCTTTTAGCGAACTAATTTTGACTTTTAATGCGATTACTTTTAAACGTCTAAAAATTATGCCATTACTTTTAGTGAATTAAGCGGCGCTACTTTTGACTTTGAATGCGATTACTTTTAAACGTCTAAAAATAATGGCATTACTTTTAGTGAACTACTTTTGACTTTGAATGCGATTACTTTTAAACGTCTAAAAATTATGCCATTACTTTTAGTGAACTACTTTTGACTATGAATGCGATTACTTTTAAACGTCTAAAAATAATGGCATTACTTTTAGTGAACTACTTTTGACTTTGAATGCGATTACTTTTAAACGTCTAAAAATAATGGCATTACTTTTAGGGAACTACTTTTGACTTTGAATGCGATTACTTTTAAACGTCTGCTTTTGACTTTGTATGCGATTACTTTTAAACGTCTGCTTTTTTGACTTTGTATGCGATTACTTTTAAGCGTCTAAAAATAATGGCATTACTTTTAGTGAACTACTTTTGACTTTGTATGCGATTACTTTTAAACGTCTAAAAATAATGGCATTACTTTTAGTGAACTACTTTTGACTTTGAATGCGATTACTTTTAAACGTCTAAAAATAATGGCATTACTTTTAGTGAACTACTTTTGACTTTGAATGCGATTACTTTTAAATGTCTAAAAATAATGGCATTACTTTTAGTGAACTACTTTTGACTTTGAATGCGATTACTTTTAAACGTCTAAAAATAATGGCATTACTTTTAGTGAACTACTTTTGACTTTGTATGCGATTACTTTTAAACGTCTAAAAATAATAGCATTACTTTTAGTGAATTAAGCGGCGCTAGTTTTGACTTTGAATGCGATTACTTTTAAACGTCTAAAAATAATGGCATTACTTTTAGTGAACTACTTTTGACTTTGAATGCGATCACTTTTAAACTTCTAAAAATAATGGCATTACTTTCAGTGAACTACTTTTGACTTTGAATGCGATTACTTTTAAACGTCTAAAAATAATGGCATTACTTTTAGTGAACTACTTTTGACTTTGTATGCGATTACTTTTAAACGTCTGCTTTTGACTTTCTATGCGATTACTTTTAAACGTCTAAAAATAATGGCATTACTTTTAGTGAACTACTTTTGACTTTGAATGCGATTACTTTTAAACGTCGAAAAATAATGGCATTACTTTTAGGGAACTACTTTTGACTTTGAATGCGATTACTTTTAAACATCTGCTTTTAACTTTGTATGCGATTACTTTTAAACGTCTGCTTTTGACTTTGTATGCAATTACTTTTAAACGACTAAAAATCATAGGATTGCTTTTAGTGAATTAAGCGGCGCTACTTTTGGCTTTTCATGATTGCTTTTAAATGTATAAAAAATAATAATAATAATAATAATAAAAATAATAATAATAATAATAATAATAATAATAATAATAATAATAATAATAATAATAATAAAAATAATAATAATAATAATAATAATAATAATAATAATAATAATAATAATAAAAATAATTTCAATAATAATAATAATAATAATAATAATAAAAATAATAATAATAATAATAAAAATAAAAATAATAATAAAAATAATAATAATAACAATAATAATAATAAAAATAATAATAATAGCAACACTATGATTTTTAGACGTTTAAAAGTAATCGCATACAAAGTCAAAAGCAGACTATTAAAAGTAATCGCATACAAAGTCAAAAGCAGACATTTAAAAGTAATCGCATTCAAAGTCAAAAGTAGTTCACTAAAAGTAACGCCATTATTTTTAGACGTTTAAAAGTAATCGCATTCAAAGTCAAAAGTAGTTCACTAAAAGTAATGCCATTATTTTTAGACGTTTAAAAGTAATCGCATTCAAAGTCAAAAGTAGTTCACTAAAAGTAATGCCATTATTTTTAGACGTTTAAAAGTAATCGCATTCAAAGTCAAAACTAGCGCCGCTTAATTCACTAAAAGTAATGGCATAATTTTTAGACGTTTAAAAGTAATCGCATTAAAAGTCAAAATTAGTTCGCTAAAAGCAATCCCATGATTTTTAGACCTTTGCAAGTAATCGCATACAAAGTCAAAAGTAACGCCGCTTAATTCGCTAAAAGTAATGGCATGATTTTTAGACGTTTACAAGTAATCGCATTAAAAGTCGGAAGTAGCGCCGTTTAAAGTAATTCGCTAAAAGTAATGTTATGATCTTTATGCTTGAGTTACATTGTCGAATTCATTACGCTCTCTAAACGCGTTCGAGCGCGGTCTACAAAAAGAGTAGACACAATAGAAAACGTAGATGTGGTAAATAACAACTGTTTGTTTACATTTTTTTTGAGCGAAAAATATTATTTCTGAATTTTATTTTGTAAATTCTTAAATTCCTGAATTTAAATTAATAAAATGCCTTTTGAAATTTTAAATTGAATTGAAATTTTTTTTTTTAAATTTTTATATATTTTGACACTGAAAAGCGCGATGAAAGCGAAAAAATTAAAAGTTGGCGAACTTTTGCGTAGGCTACGTTTAAACTGCGTGCATTGTAACTACTTTCATATAACTCCTTACATTTCAACTTTATGTTGACAAATGCTACGTCTAGAATGCGTCTAGAAAGCGTCAATTGTAATCGCGGTATTAGACGTTTACAAGTTATCGCATTAAAAGTCAAAAGTAGCGCCGCTAAATTCACTGAAAATAATGCCATGATTTTTATGGGGCCGACGTTCAAAAGTAATCGCATGAAAAGTCAAAAGCAAAAAAAAATAATCGTTTATGCAAAATTTTAAGCGCGAGAAGCAAAACGATTTTATGATCTGCAAAAGATTTTTCATCATTTAACATTTTTATTACCTTTAATTGGCTCAAATGTTTTTAACTCAGGTCTTTTTTAAGGTTTTTGAAAAATTCATCGCACAAAATTAATCGCTGAGGAAAATTCATCGCAAGAAAATTAATCGCAAGAAAAATTCGTAGCCAAGAAAAAGTCATAGCAGAAAATTAATCGTTAGCAAAATTTGTACAAGTAAATTTCATCGCTAAAAATTGATCGCTAGGAAAATTCATCGGAAGAAAACTTTATACCCATAAAAAATTCATTGCAGAAAATTAATCGTTAGGAAAATTCAACGCAAGAAAACTTCATCGCTGAAAATTAATCGCTAGGAAAATTCATCACAAGAAAATCCTTCGCAAGAAAACTTCATACCCATAAAAAATTCATCACAAAAAATTAATCACTAAGAAAATTCATCGCCAAGAAAAATTCATTGTAGAAAATTAATCACTAGGAAAATTCATCTCAGGAAATTTCATTGCAGAAAATCCATCGCAAGAAAAATTCGTAGCCAAGAAAAAATCATAGCTGAAAATTAATCGTTAGCAAAATTCGTACAAGTAAATTTCATCACGGAAAATTAATCGTTAGGAAAATTCATCGCAGCAAAACTTCATCGCTGAAAATTAATCGCTAGGAAAACTCATCACAAGAAAATACTTCGCAAGAAAAATTCATACCCATAAAAAATTCCTCGCAGAAAATTCATCGCAAGAAAATCCATTGCCAAGAAAATAAAATTCATTAAATAGTATGAAACGCGGATTATAAATGCAATAATAACATAATTTGAAGTGTGATGGATAGAAAATAAAAAAAAATATTGGAATTTGCTTATAAAATATTATATATTTAGTTTTATTGAAAAACAATCAATTTTATAAAGAAGTATCAATAAGTTTAAAAAAATATATGAATGTACTTTATACAGGCTCATGAATCTGGTAAAAGTGCTAATTTAAGATCAACAGATATATCGCGTAACTAATCTTAGTATCAAATTTATTTGAAAACGGGTAAAACTTACTTTAAATGATTTTTTGAACTTATAACATTTTCCTATGAAATTTCAGAATGATCCCGCTGAAGTTTCCTAAATAAAAATATTATACTTTGAGGATTCGGATTTATATTTTACTTTTGGATTCATTATGCAGGCCATCGAAATTGTTATTAATGAAATAATGTATTAATTAATAATAATTATTGGATTGAATTTAGGAAGTAAAAAAAATTAAACTTGAACTTAAGCATAAATATTTGATTTTTCAGTAATAATGAATTATTAATTGATGAACTAACAAATTTAATTGAGAAGAATAAAATATTTATCTTTAAAATTATTTGCGATAGGTTATCAAATTTACGTTAATAATAATTTCTTATTACTTAATTAATAAAATTAACAAAAAATCAGGATTTTAATAAAATATATTTATAATTAAATTCTTTGCCGCATCATATTATTGTTCCGATAATAATTGATTTGACAAAAAACGAATTCATTCCCGTTAAATTATAATTAAATCGCTAAAATTGATAGTTTAAAAATTTAAGTAATGACTTATGCGAAATTTAAAAGTGAGAAAAAAACAATATATAATGCACCAATTCAATTTATGGACTCATAAAATTCATAAAACTTCTGGAAAAGTAAAAAAATTAGAACAATTTAGATCATGTTATAATATATTATTCTTAGCCTGAAGTAAAAAGAAAATGAATATTACGCTTAAGTTTAAATTTCAGACTACTGGGCAAAACTATTTGATTCAGAATTTCAAAAAAAAATTACTTCGCCTAAGCCAAGTTCAATGACAATCGAATATTTTAGCTTAAACATCTAACTCGATCTGAATGTAATATTTTATACAATTCTACATTGATCAACCAAGCCAAATTACTAAAATTAATTGCGGGCCAAAAAAAGGGTTGCCAGGAAGTTTAGAATTAATTGTAAAACTACTTGAAATTCTGAATGGATAAAAAATCTTAATATAATACAATTGCCAAATGTAAAAGTAGCAGAACATATTCGATAAAAACGCTTTTCTGACAAACTATAAATCATGACTTAAGTGCTTTAGCCCCTCAGCCAGAGAAATATTTTTAATAGAAAATTAATGCAATGTCAATTTTTTTATTTTCAATATTTTATACGAATTAATTTCAATAATTTATATGAAATGTGCAAAAATGAATAAAATGTTCATTATTTTATATGGAGTATGTAATTTATTTTTAATATTTCACCCATTTCATTTGACCATTTCAACTGAATCCGAATTAATTGACCCTTAAAATTCTCAAAACTTTTGGAAAAGTAAAAAAAAAAATCCATTTTGATCATGCTATATATTAGCCTTAGCCGGAAGTAAAAAAACATTTAAAATTGCGCTTAAGTATAAATATTTTTAATTGAAACTTAATGCGTTCACAAATGAAAGAAATGTTTATAATTTTGTATGGAATATGGGATTTATTTTTGTCCATTTTCGAAGAATTACTCATTTCATTCATATAAACTATTAAAATTTTCAAAAATGAATAAAATGTTCATTATTTTATATGGAGTATGGAATTTATTTTCAATATTTCACCCATTTCATTTGACCATTTCAACTGAATCCGAATTAATTGACCCTTAAAATTCCCAAAACCTTTGGAAATGTAAAAAAAAAATCCATTTTGATCATGCTATATATTAGCCTTAGCCGGAAGTAAAAACCATTTAAAATTGCGCTTAAGTATTAATATTTTTAATTGAAACTTAATGCGTTCACAAATGAAAGAAATGTTTATAATTTTGTATGGAATATGGGATTTATTTTTGCCCATTTTCGAAGAATTACTCATTTCATTCATATAAACTATTAAAATGTTCAAAAATAAGCAAAATGCGCGTTATTTTGTATGGGGTAGGTATTTATTTTCAATATTTTGCTCATTTGCGAAGAATTACTTAATTCATATAAACTATTAAAATGTTCAAAATTGAGCAAAATTTGCGTTATTTTGTATGGGGTAGGAATTTATTTTGAATATTTTGCCCATTTGCGAAGAATTACTTAATTCATATAAACTATTAAAATGTGTAAAAATAAACAAAATGTACATTATTTTGTATGGGGTATGGGATTTATTTTCAATATTTTGCACATTTATGAAGAATTACTTAATTCATATGAACAATTAAAATGTGCAAAAATGAGCAAAATGTACATTATTTTGTATGTGGTATGGATTTTATTTCTAATATTTTGAACTTTTTAATTAATTATCTGGTTATGCTAAATTTTAAACGTGAAAAAACAATATTAATGCACGTGCATCCGAATCAATTCATCGACCCTTGAAATTACCAAAAGTTTTAGAAAAGTAAATTAATTTAGATCAATTCCCAAAAATTTTGGAAAAGTAAATCAATTTAGATCATAATACATTATTATTCTTGACCGGAAGTAGAAAAAAAAATTGCAATTATAATTAAATACTATAAATATTTTTAATTAAATTAAAGCGGTGTCGAATTTCATTAGGGTGAAAATTACTTAATAATTAATGTGCAAAAATTCTTAAAATGCTTATTTATTTGTATGCAGTATAGAATTAATTTTCTAATTATATTATATAATAATAGTTAAATATTAAATTTTAAATAAGATAATTAATTCTGGAAATAAATAAATAAATTATTAAATAATTAAAATAAGTTAAATTAATTAATTATAAATAAAATAAAAATAATTATTGGACTAAACAAAATATAATTGTGTTTTTCATTAAATGAACAATTTAACATAAAGTGTAGACTAGCTAGGGAGTCAGGCTAGTATTACTCCTAAATTTAGGTGTACCGTACAAATACTATGATGTAAATAAAGTAGTTACTCTACAAGTAGATGCTAGTGATAAAGCAGTGGGTGCAGTGTTATTTCAAAACAAAAAACCTGTAGTCTATGCATCAAAATCGCTAACCAAAACTCAACAGAAATATCATCCAATAGAAAAAGAAGCTACAGCCATAAGATTTGCTTGTTTTAAGTTTTATCAGCATATTTATGGTAAAAAATTAACAATACAATCAGACCATAAACCATTGGAAAGTATTTTTAAAAAAATTTTACACTCAGCACCATCAAGACCTCAGCGTATTATATTTCATGTGTTACAATATTCACCTACAGTAGAATACACTAAAGGAAGTTGTGTACCAATAGCTGATCTTTGGAGTAGAGATGTTGAACCAGATGATACTGAACAAGAAGAAGAACCAGAAATACAGTTAATATTAAATGTCAGATAGTGCTCAATCAAATCTTATTTATCACATACAGCATGACGAAGAAAGCATAGAACTTATCGATACCATCATGAAAGGCTGGCCAGAGAATGTAAATGAATTGTAAACAAGGATGAAGCCGTATTGGAATTTTAGAGATCAATTGTCAGACACGGAAGAAATGCTTTTTAATAATAATAAATTAATTATTCCTTCTCCTTATAGGTTAGAAATATTGAACCAAATTCATGCATGTCACCATGGAATTCAAAAGTCAATATCAAGAGCAAAAGTTTGTCAATCGATGCAAAGAGCAAAAGTAAAAGAGCCAATATTAACAAAAAGAATACCAACTCTACCTTAGCAGATTGTAGGATCTGATTTATTTTCTATAGGGAAAGATAATTATATTGTAGTTTGTGACAATTGTACATGGTATTCCATAATTATTAGAATCAGACAACGGGACACAATATACATCATTTCAGTTTAAAAAAAATTTAAGCGATTGGAAATTTAAGCTTCACACTTCGACTCCAAGATATCCACAGTCAAGTGGATTATCTGAAATGTATGTGGATATAGCAAAAAAACACAATTAAAAATATGTAGCTGATAAGTCAGATATATATTTAGGAATATTAAATATTCGTTATACTCCTAGAAATAATGAATTGAGATTATCAGTTCAAAGACTTTTCAACAGAGTTACAAAGTCAGTAATTCTAATCACAAATGAGTCATTACAACCAAAAGTAATAAAAGATGTTGAAAATGAATTACAAAATTTAAGATTGATTCAAAAAAAATTATGCTGATCATGGTTCTAAAAAAAGTTCCAAATTTGAAATCGGTGATAAATTTGCAATACATCAAGGTGCACGTAAATGGTTTTCTGGTAAAATAATTAAACCAGCTAATGGTCCACGATTGTTTGTGGTACAAACATCCAAAGGAAATCAATTAGAAAGAAACACAAAATTTCTAAATCCTACAAAAGCAAATATTAAAAAAAAATTGTTGTTATTCCTGAATATAAAAATGTTTTTCCAGAGTCAAATATAGAAAATAATGTTAATCAAAATGACAACCATCAATCAACAGGTAATATTAATGGTAATAATCATCAAACCACAAGTAATATTAATGTTGGTATAACAACAAGATTTGGTCGTTCAATTAAGCCACCTAGTAGACTCATTGCAGAAATATAATATAATAAACTAACAACAAAAATAAATAAGAATTAAATTTCATTGTGTTTAAAAAAAAAAAAAAATTGTAATTGAATACAAATTTATTTTATTATTTTTGATTAACTGTACATAGTTTCAATATTTGATTCACTTTATTTTATTAATTAGAATTTTAACAAGTAATAATTATCTTGTAATTAAAAAAAAATAGGGGGATGTAACATAAATGTAATAACAAGTGTGAACACTGCTTTAGAATAACAACTGTGAACACTGCTTCAAGATTTGAAGTATTGTGAACTGAGCTGACATTATTAGAACATAACCTGAAATATTTAATATTTAGTTTTATATTATTTTAGATATTTTATATATAAATTATACAATGCATACGGTGAAAGAAATATTTTGTTCTTTTTGTGTATTTTTTCCCTCCAATATTATTTTATTATTTTCCTTAATCTGTGATGTTTTTGGGGTCTGCTTGAATTGTTCCATCCAACGGTGGTCCAGGTGCAACAAAATTTACTTATATGGATATGTATATAAATATATTATGCTCCTATAGCAAATATACATATACTCGATGATTCCTATCTATAAATTCCGCTCCAGAACCTTAGCTCTAATGGCCGCTGGTCACTAATGAGTTTATAGCTCTAGGCCGATCTCATTTGGAGTTGGGATAGAATAGTTGGATTTAATTATTTAGCGAGTAGCAGATAAATTAAAAGAAACTATCAGTTTGACTTTGAATTAAAAAGTAACTTTATTTGATTTCGATTGCTTTCTTTTATACCCTAAAATTTACTAATACAAATATAAATTCCTTAATATTCTATTACTAATTATTTGCTAACACTAGCAATTTATATATAATATTGAAATTCTTAGGAATTCCAATATTAAGAATGTTTAGGTCAATTACCGAAATATTTTGACTATAACAAGTGCATAGGCACTCGTTGCATTATTTATAAATATATAAACACACACAAGTGTATGTGTTTGTTTTATTATTTAGGGTTTCGTATGCTAGTATTCATATTCATATATTATATTTTATAAACAAAATATAATACTGACCTACACTAATCATATGATGAATATTTTTCATGATATGTTTAGCGGCATACGTCACACCACCCTTCCTACGGAAAAAGGAGGAATGTACCCTAAGTAAATTCCTACTTTCTAGTGTTAACATATAATTTTCTTTAGATACAATTTTCTTTACATAAATTTTTTTTTTTTTTTTTTTTTTTTATTTGAGTTACAATTGTTTTATAATCATTTATTTGTTTTTTTATAATATTTTTTTTTTTTTTTTTAACAGTACATAATAAATTTTTTAAACGGTACATCATTAATTTTTATTTATCCCTTATTTTCAATATAATTCTTCAAATTTTCCTTACATATATTTCCTTTCTTAAGATAATTCTTATTTTTAAATCATTAGCTATATATATATATTTTTTTTTTTTTTTTAATTTTTTTTTTTATTTTTTTTTATTTTTTTTTTCAAAATCTTTGTTTTCATTATTTTTCTCCTCTATACATATACATACTGTATTTCATTCAATATTTATTCATTTTCCATTTCTCTTATGGTTTTATATCATATATTCCTCAAGTATATAATTTTAAAAACTTTATTCAATTTTTATTTAATGATATCCTATAATGTAGTTCTAGTTGAGAACTATACTATATATACCTAACTATATTCTATTCTTTTATATTCTATTTTTCCATTTATCTATACTATATTTTAATCTATAGTCCATTCTATTCTATATTCTATTTTATTCTACATTCTATTTTATTCTATATTCTTTTTTTTATTCTATATTCTAGTTTATAGGGTGTCCTATTATTGTATTTATTCTATATTATTATTATTCTATTATTATTTATTCTATATTCTAGTTTATAGGGTGTCCAGGCGTCCCCTTCCCCCTTGGTAATCTATTAGTTTTCTGATATCATCATCAGATAAACGTAATAGGGTTTTAATCTATTTTTATGCACGGTTATATTTTTCCTATTATTTTTAATTTCACAATTCACTCCTTCAGTATTTACTACTTCATATGGACCAATATATATTGGATCCAACTTCTTTCTATTTTCATTTTTTAGTAGTACTAAATTACCTATTTCATATGTACTATTTCTAACTTTGTAATCTTTATCGAATCTATCTTTTCTTTCTAATTTCTTCTTCCCTAACAATTCCCTAGCGTCCCTATGCGCTACTTGTAATTTATTTTTTAAGTCCTTACTATAATCTTCATAGTTGTATAGTGGTTCTACTTTATTGGTGAGATTTGATGGTAATCTACATTGCTTTCCATAAACTAATTCGTATGGTGTATATTCTGTTTCAGAATGTACAGCTGTGTTGTAACAAAACGTGTAATATGGCAACCATTTATGCCAATCAGTGTGACTCTCTGCAACATACGTTCTTAAATATGCTCCTAGAACTTTATGAGAATTTTCTAAAGCTCCGATGCTTTCGTGGTGGTATGCGGTTGAAAATAGTTGATCTATTTTTAGCATTTTACACATATCCTTGAAAACATGACTCATAAATTCTGTTCCTTGATCTGAAGCTATTTTCTTTGGTACTCCGTATTTTAAAATGAAGTGTTCTACCAATCCTTCCGCTACAGAATTTGTTTCCTTGTTTTTCAATGGAACATTTTCTATGAACTTCGTCAATTCGTCTTGTATGGTAAGTATATATTTAAAACCTTCTGTTGTTTCTTCTAATGGTCCTACGAGATCTATATAAATCTTCTCGAAACTTGTCTCGCTGGTTGATGTTATGACCATTGGTTGTCTTTTCCTATTGATGTGTTTGTTTCGTTGGCATGTTTCGCAATGTTTAACGAAAGTTGTTATATCTTCCTGCATTCCTGTCCAAAAGTATTTGCATTTGATGTTCTTAATCATTCGATTTATCCCTGCATGTCCACTTGTTGGTAATATGTGATAATCGTTTAATAATAGTTTTTTCATCCCTGGGTCAGTTATCCTTGTTAAATCTTTCATTACAATTATTTCTATATTCATATCCTTAAATAGTTCATTTATTTTCTTCTTCATATTATTTAAATTATTTTGTCGACGGCCGTCATTTAATTTCAATAATTCTCCTTTTGAGATATATAATTTTTCTAATTTTAATGGAACCATGATTTTCTGCACGTCCTTCCACAGCAATCTGCCGAATGTTGCGGACTGGCTTTCAGTGCTATCGTTTGGTTTCACCATTAATATACAATTTTTCTTTGGTATATACGCTAATACCTTACTTGGACCCATAATAATATCTTGTTCATTTTTTAACCTCTCAATCTCCTCTTTGAAACTATTTACTATTTTTAACTCGATTAATTTCAACCCTGTTGATGGTGGTTGTAGTAATTCCTTTATTATTTCTTCATCTGTTTCTTCTTTATCTTCTATTGGTTTATTTTCTTCTTGATTTGTTTTAGATCTGGTTATAACTAAAAATTTTAAATCTTCTGATGATATTTTGATTCTGCTCAATGCATCTGCAGTACAATTTTCTTTACCTGGAGAATATTCTACATAGAAATTATACTCTTCCAGTAACAATCTAAATTTGGTAAGTCTTGATGACGGTTCTTTCAGTGAGAATAAGTAAACTAGTGGTCTATGATCTGTCAATATTTTAAAACGTCTTCCAAAAAGATACTGTCTATAATGTCGAATAGCCCATACTATGGCCAATAATTCTTTTTCAATAGTACTATAATTTGTCTCGGCACTATTTAAAGTTTTACTTGCGAATGCAATCGGTCTATCATCGTTATTTGATAATACTGCTCCTAAAGCAAAACCTGATGCATCTGTTCGTAAAATGAATTCTTCGTCAAAATTCGGAAATTGTAAAATTTTTGGACTGATTAAAATTTCTCGTACTGTATTAAATGCTTCTATACAGTCTGGTGTGAAATTAAATTTAACGTCTTTTTTAAGCAATTTTTTTAGTGGTATACAGATTGATGCAAAATTCGGAATGAATTTTCTGTAATAATTAGCAAATGCTACAAATCGTCTAACTTCATCCGCGTTCGTAGGTTGTGGAAAATTTTTTATCGCTTCTGATTTTGAAGGATCAGGTAAAATTCCGTTTTCTGAAATAATGTGCCCTAAGTACAGCACTTCTTTCCTTAGAAAGTGACATTTACCAGGATGAATTTTTAAATTTACCTCCCTTAACCTGGTGAAAACTTCTATTAAATTTTTATTATGCGATTCTAAACTATTCCCGAAAATTATTAGATCGTCCAAATATACGAAACATCTGGAATAAGTTAAACCTGACATCGCTATGGACATCATCCGTGAAAAAACGCTTGGAGAAATTTTTAGTCCCATTGGTAGTCTTGTCAATTGGTAGTGTCCAGTCTCAGTTGAAAACGCAGTACATGGTCTACTTTTTTCATCAAGTTCCATCTGATAATAACCTTGACTTAAATCTATGCAAGAGAAATATTTCGCACCTCCTACCATGTCAAAAATATCTGTAATATTTGGTAGTGGGAATTTATCATCCTCTATTACGTCATTAACCTTACGGTAGTCTATTACCATTCTAAACTTTTGGAGTCCAGTAACAGGATCCTTCTTTTTCGGTACTATTAAAACAGGTGAATTCCATGCTGATACGGATGGTTCCGCAATTTTTTGATCAATCATTTTCTGTATTTCATCCTGTAGTGGTTGTTTCTGTGAATGTGGAATCCTATAAGGTTTTGTATATGTAGGTGCTACTCCTTTTTTCAATTCGATTTTTGCTGATGCTGAGTTTGTTACTGTTAATTCATCTCCATCCAGATGAAATATATCATTGAACTTTGTGCAGATTTGTTGTACGCATTTCTTTTCTTCGCAATTCAATGTGTCATAGTTAATTTCTGTTAGTAATTTGTCAACCCGTTTTGTCGAAGTCTCTGTCGATTCTTTATAATTTAATATGTAATGGTCATTTAGACTGTATGATTCTGGTTCAACCCAGTTTAATTTTACGTTACTGTCTCTTGTGTTTAAAATTTTTATTGGTATTTTACCATTTATGGACTTGGATATTGATCCAGCCATGAAAACTCCCTCACATAATTCCGTTTGATGGAATATGCGTGTATCATTTATTTCTGTATTTATCCAATAAGTAGCTTCACATCGTGATGCTATTGTAATTGTATTAAAATTCTGTTTACTTATAATTGGCAAAATTATTTGTTCATTATTTATAGTAATATCAAGAATAAATTTTTCTAAATTTATTTTGGCTTGATAATCTGTTAAAAAGTTTGCTCCCAAAATACCATCTACCGGTACGGGAAAGTCATTTTGAACAATATGGAAATTATAATCAATGTTTATTGATTGAAAATTTAATTTTTTACTACAAGTGCCTAACGTCTTGAGGTGTCCTGAAATACCATGAATTGTCGTAACATTATTTTTATTTATGTCATCGTCTTGTAAAATATGTTGTTTAACGGTGCAAATAGATGCGCCCGTATCTATTAAAAACGTTGCTATTTTGTTATTTATTTCAATGTCTACATATAGTCCATTTGAAATATTTGCTGTAAGAATTACTTCATCGCCTAATTGTTGTAATCCCCTACCGATGAGTTGGCTTCCCCCTCGGTGGGTTGTTCGTTTCCCTCGGTGATAGCTAAAATTCTTAAATTTAACGCGTTTGTATCTGGTGTTCTGGTGTTTGTAATTTGTCGTCTGTTTCCTAAGTAATTTCTATTGTTATTTGAATTATTATTAGTGCTATTATAATTTTGGCTATTACTATTGTTATATCCTGTAAAATTTCTATTAAAATTTTGGTTGTTGTTCCTGTTATTATTATTATTTATGTTATTATTTCTATAATTCGTATTATTGTTATTATTATTATTAGTTCTAGTATTTCTATATGAATTGTTGTTATTATTATATCTATTATTATTATAATTGTTATTCATACGATGATTATTGTTATTATTATTATGATTATTATAATTATTATTATAATTATTATTACTTCGATTGTTATAATTGTTGTTATAATTTTGATTATTCCTGTTGTAATTATTGTTATTATTATAATTATTATTTCTGTTGTTATTTGGAATATTTCTATTGTTATTATTTCCGTTTGGTTCCATGTACCTTACTACTTCGCTTGTACTAGGATCGAGTTCTAGTAAATGTTGTATAGCAGTTTTTAACTCTGTGTGTCGAGCACTGTCTAATATTATTTTATACCTATCGTTCACTCCTTTTTTTATAAATGCTAAACCTCTACGGTTGTTAGCTGCTGTCAATGCTAGTCTTGCTGTTTCATTTTGTGCTTGCACTTCTAGTTCTGTCATGCGTGAAATCAGACTTTCTATATCATTCACAAATTCTCTCATGGGTTTATTTCCCTGTCGACTGTTATTCAATTTTGTTTGAATAATTTCTATTGTGTTCTATTTGGTTTTTAATAAGGTTTTTAATTCAATAAATGTTGTGGCTTCTATATTGCCCAATTCTGTTAAAGCTTTACCTTGAATTTTGCATTTTATTAAAAATTTTATTAGAGTGGGTTTATCCTCTAATTTCAAGGTGTCGTAGTAAAATTCTACGCTATTAAGAAAATCTCGAATTTTCTTTTCACGAGTTTCTTCTTTCTCTATTAATAATGTAGGTAGCTTTTGAGCTACTCCATAATCAAAAAGTGACATTTTGATTGTTGTTATTTCTTCGTTTATATTAATTTGTATTTCTTTGATATCCTCTTCAGTATCGCTTCCTGTTTCTAATTCGAATTCCTCCTCCTCTTCTAGCGTTGCTAAAGTTTCTGTTGAACTTCTATCTAAAAATACTTTTACTTCTTTATACAATTCTTCGTATCGCTCTTTATAGTGTAAAGCGTGATCTTTGTTTTCTTTATAAAGTATATTCCATGCTCTTGAAAAGTTGTTCCTATTCTTCGCAATATACGCAAGTTTACTAAGGATATATCTTGAACTGTATGTCCTTTTTGGTGTTTTCTTGAATTTTTTTAACAAGTCTTGTAATTTCTGCAACTCCTCATTAAGGATTTTTATCATACTTCATTACTGTATAATAAAATATTTCTGAAAAAAAAGCAGTAAAAATGTTTGCTGAAAAGTAGCTTAATTTTTAAAAAAATTCTGAAAAGTAGCTTAAATTAAAAATTTCCTGAAAAGTAACCTGAATAAAACATAAAATGTATCTAAACCCTAGCTTGATATTATCATAATATTTTTTTTTTATATAAAAATCTAAAATTTTATCGTACTATATATATTTTTTTCTTTGTATATAAAAAAAAAAAATTATTTCTAATTTATAAAAACTTAAACTGTTAAATATATAGAATCTAAAATGTTGATTTTGCCCTAGAATCTTGGCTAAACAAAATTTTAATTCCACAAAACAAAAAAAAATCTATTTTACCTTAGGATCTATACTAAATTTCCTTACAAAACTAACCCTAGAATCTTTACTAAATTCCCTTATCTTATACTTCAACCTATCTAATAAACATACCTTCCAAAATTTCCCTATATTATTATTTCCCTATATTATTATTTCCTTTAAGGCTTCCCCAAATCAGCGCGTTTTTTTTGCGGCAGCGGCGCGTTTTTTTGCCGCAAAATTTAATTACATGGCGGCTTATGAATGTGCCCACACCAACGCGATTTCCGCGCGGTTTTACAGCGTTTTTTTGCCGCAGATATACATACAAATTTTTTCCGCAAAAAAACCCGGCAAGCAGCGTTTTTTTGTAAAAATCGCAACAAATGTCAATTTTTTTTTTTTTTGTGGTCGATTAAAATTTTTTTTTTTTGATTTTGTTTGAAATAAAAATGGAGAAATTGGATAAAATGGAAAAATTGATTGAAACAATTAAGAAATATCAAATTTTATATGATCTATCCAATAAAGAATATAAAAATATTCGTAAAAAAGACAAAATATGGGACTATATACGATAATACAATATTAACAATTTTTTGAAATTTTTATTAATTAATATTTTTGTAAAAAACTACAACAAACTTCGATGTAACTTCAAAATAAATATGTCAAGTTATGACTTATGACATATTTATTTTGAAATTTAAGAGCGAATTTTCGCCGCTTCGGTGTGGCCTAATATGCGATATTCGCGCGATTTCCGCGCGGTTTTTTTATTCGCGCCGCTGCCGCAAAAAAAACGCGCCGGTTTGGGGAAGCCTTTATTATTATTTTTTACTAATAGTGTCACTGCTAAGTGCTTAACTAACAAATTTCCTAAACAATACTTTATTTAATAAAAAAAAATACACTAAAAGAAAAATGAATAATAGTTATACTAAGCATGAAAAATATATGATATATAAATTTTTTCCAAGTGTATTAATGATAACTACAAAAAAAAATTCTTTATCGTTTGTATTTTTACTTTGTATGAAAATGCATACGTAATTATTTGAAGAATTTTTTTTTTTTTTTTTATTATTACCGAGTTCACAAATATTCACAATCTATCAATTTTCTTGAATAATTCAAGAACTTCTAGAGTTAGAACATTTCTTGGTATAGCTAACTCGTTGTTACTAAATGTTTCCCTTTTTGGGTTCAACACTTTTCTTTTAATATCTTTACCGTCAAAACTTTTGAAACCCGCCATTTATTATATATTGAAAAGTAAAAATAATTTATATATTAAAAAAAAATAATAAAATAATTAAAAATATAATTATTTTCTGAATAAATTCTACACAGCGGCAATGGTGATTTGCCGTTTAATTTTATTATTCAGATATTGCTTTGCCTTATAGAAAGCAAAATAAATCAAAATTACCAATGTTAATATTATTATTATTAACTGAAAATCGGTATACGACCTTTTCCCAATATCCGTATTGGTGGTCGTACCGCTATTATTGTTAATAAGTATTTCTTCTTCCTTAGAAGATGAGCCACCCATTACCAAAGAATAAAATCGAAAAATGTCAAAACAATTAAAAAAAAATTCTTTCAGAATTAGTTACGCAATTTTTTGTATACACTATATATTATCCAGAAAAAAATATTGATAACAGATTTAAGAATTCTAAAATTTTCTTTTCTTTTGAATTATTGAAAACAGATTTAGATTTTCAAAAAAAAATTCTTTAGATTTGTTTACAACTAATAAAAGTATTATGTTACAAATTTTATTTTGGTGCAACAATTACACGTTATGTATATTCATAAGTGCTTATTGACCTTTTTCAAAAATATATTTTTTTTTTTTAAAAACATAAACAAAGTGTTATTTATATGACTTATATGATATATAAGTAAAAATTTTTTTTTTTTTTTTTAAAGTAAATTTTTTTTTTTTAAAAGGGAAAGTAAAAAAAATATGTTGTGTATATGTAAATCTATTTATATCATATTGTATATTATTTATTTGTATATATTTTTTTCTAACTTATTACATTTTTTTTTTTTCAATAAAAACAAATAATTATTTGGAAACGCATATATATATATTTTAAATTTCAAATTGTTTTTTTTTTTTCTTATTCTTATTATTATATATATATATAACTTTCAATAGATATAATATATAAGTATCATTATTCTATAATTTTAAGGATTGTATATATATAATATAAAATTTTTCTTTTCATATGTATAATTTGCAATATAATAAAAATTGTTTTTTTTTTCTTAAATATGTATATTAGTATACATCTAAATATATTTTTTTTTTTTTAAATTTTTGTCGTTATTTTTTTTTTTTTTTTTTTGAAAGATGTATATCAATATACTTATAAATATATATATTTTTTTAAATTTTTTTTTTCCGTTAATGCATAAGGTCAGATATGCTATCGAAACATCGCTGGAACATGTCATCTATTGTAGCTTTTTCCTTGATTTTGTTCAGTCGTTTTCGTTCTTGTTCCTCTCGCTGCTTCTCCTTCTTTATTTTCTGGAAGTGTGCCCTTTCCTCGGGTCTTACCGCTAATCTTTGGAGTCGTTTCAACTCCCCGATCTCCTGCCTAGCTTTAGCTGCCTTTCCTCCACGTTTCTTAATTTTTGGCACTTCGATGATGGGATTTCGACTAGGTAGTGGCTTGGATAGTCGACGACGGTACTCTTCTATCGTAATTGGTCGTGGGCCAGCCTGTTTGTTTTCCTCTAGTGCCTTCTTTAGATCTTCGTTGTTGATGTTATGCTGCTTTTGTTGCTGTTTTTGTTGCTGCTTTTGTTGCGTCTCCTGGCAGGATCGCCATGTGATGTTGGGTGGGGTCTGCTTGAATTGTTCCATCCAACGGTGGTCCAGGTGCAACAAAATTTACTTATATGGATATGTATATAAATATATTATGCTCCTATAGCAAATATACATATACTCGATGATTCCTATCTATAAATTCCGCTCCAGAACCTTAGCTCTAATGGCCGCTGGTCACTAATGAGTTTATAGCTCTAGGCCGCTCTCATTTGGAGTTGGGATAGAATAGTTGGATTTAATTATTTAGCGAGTAGCAGATAAATTAAAAGAAACTATCAGTTTGACTTTGAATTAAAAAGTAACTTTATTTGATTTCGATTGCTTTCTTTTATACCCTAAAATTTACTAATACAAATATAAATTCCTTAATATTCTATTACTAATTATTTGCTAACACTAGCAATTTATATATAATATTGAAATTCTTAGGAATTCCAATATTAAGAATGTTTAGGTCAATTACCGAAATATTTTGACTATAACAAGTGCATAGGCACTCGTTGCATTATTTATAAATATATAAACACACACAAGTGTATGTGTTTGTTTTATTATTTAGGGTTTCGTATGCTAGTATTCATATTCATATATTATATTTTATAAACAAAATATAATACTGACCTACACTAATCATATGATGAATATTTTTCATGATATGTTTAGCGGCATACGTCACAAATCTTTGTCTTCAGATTTAGTTTTTCATGTAAGCCAATTTTTGACTTGGAAAAGAGCAATACATTTTCCTTGATATTCGTCAGAGATTTCTTCTTTCCAAAGAAAAAATACATCTTCAATAATAAAATCAATAGCATCGTAGTATTTTTAAACTAACGACATACCTTTCCTTAACTTCCGAAACAAATAACATTAATCCGAATTTATACAAAAAATTTCAATTTAATGTTCCTAGTTCCTATAATTGGGAAAATCAATATTGAAACTATAAACTTGCATTGCGAAATGTCAATGAATTGGATCGATTAAATTGTATAACAATATTTTATATCCTAACTTACATATTAATTTTATATTCGTAATTATATTATAAGATTATACTTATTTAAATTAAAAATAAATACCTAATTTAATTTAAAAATATAATAAATTTGATTAAAAAAATAACAAATTATTGACAAGCACAGCACAACACATCCGATAACAAAATTACTTTCGAAAATATTTATAAAAAACTATGCGAAAGTAGTAATACATAGTAGTGTAAATTGCGAAAATGGAAATGTCATTTTATTTTCGGATTGGCATCTTTTGCTCTACACTAGACGGTAGAGGGCTAGCAATGGCAACAGGAAAATTTCAAAATAACTTTGCTCATTTTTATAAAATATAAAAACCAAGATATGCGGTTATTCCTTCTGTCCACAGAAATGTTGTTTTATGTGTTAGTCAACTTAGTTATCAGCCCACCCTCGTATTTAGGTTGATGGTGATGAAATATGATTATATGGTTTACTTATTTTTGAAAATTTAAGAGGCTCAGGTTACATAAAATTCTATAACGACACAAGATAAGAAGAAGCCATGGTTGATTAAATATCCACATTTATATGTCGAGTAAAAAGATAGTGCCAAAACATATGGCATAGATCTTTATGATGGTCGCATACAAATATAAAGTTGAGAATTGGGCATGATTTTTTTTTTGTTCGGGAACCGGAGTGACATAAATACTGAACCCACAGGGGAGCTAAAACTATGCAAGCATGCCGAATTCATGATATCCTGGTTGCCGCTACAAAATCCATGAATATTTTAAAAGCAAACAAGAGTTATAAGAAGTTGCTAAATGGATTAAATAGAAATTAACAAAAAACAAAATCACTCATTATTAAGTGTGAATGGCTTGAATTTATTAATTTTAAATCAAAATTGAAAAGTTTTTACATTTATTGAATTTATTAATTTTAAATCAAAGTTGAAAAGTTTTTATATTAAGATTTTTACATTTTTAAATCATTAAGTAAAATATTTAAATTATATATAAAACAATATAGTTGACACTGTTATTTCAATAAAAATATTTATAAATTGTATGTTAATTTTTAGATTTTATATTGGAGTATATTAAATTATAAATATACTATTATAATTTGGATACGCAACAATTTAAAGGTTTAAAAATTAAATTGTTAATTTGAAAATATATATTGTTAACTATAATAACTATTTTAATAGTACAATTAATAAGAAACACCTATACTATACTGTTAATATATCTGAAATTTGTTATATTAACATAATCAACCGAAAAACAAAAAAGTAAATGTAATTCAAGAATCCGATGAAAATTTATTTATTAATGAAGTCGGTGATGGAATATATAATAAAAATTGGTATGAAAAATAGTAATACATAATAATGAAATAAATTTTAAACTTGACACTGGAGCTCAATGTAATGTGTTTCCGTGGAGTGTAATCAAAAATGTTAAACATAACATGGTAACATCGAATACCAGAAGTTTGGTTATCTATAATAATAATAAAATTCCAGTAATTATCGAAGTACAATTAGATTGTAAAATAAAAGGTAAGTTAACTTCATTATTATTTGAAGTAGTTGATGCACAAGTTGCACCAATATTTAAAGAAAAATCGTGTGAAAAAGAAATGTTAATTCAGAGAACAAATGAATGTAAATTAATTGAGAAACATGCAATTTTTAAAGGATTAGGCTGTTATAAAACTTTTGAATATAAAATCGAGATTAAAGAAAATCCTCAGTTCGAAATAAAACCCGCTAGATGAATACCTAATCCATTAAGAGATTAGGTTAAAATTGAGTTAGAAAAAATGGGTAATTTGGGTGTAATAAGACGAATAATAGAACCTACTCCTACATCTAGTGCAATGGTGATTGTAAAAAAGTGGTAATCTTAGAAAATGTATTGATACGTCAGGTTTAAATAAATATGTATTAAGGAGACATTATCCATTAAAAACAGTTGAAGAAATTTATTATTCCCCCGGGTAGGTGAAAATCTCGATAGGCTCTGAACTAGCGATGTAGTTCTGGTAGTGTGGGATATTAACTCACTTAAAACACCTCCGTTATTTAGAATTACGATCTGGTCTTAAGACCAATGAGCAATTTTGTTTTATGGGTTTTAATATAAAACTTTATTTTAAATGTACATCATACGATACAATTAAAATTCTTATATTAGTTCAAAAGGTATAACCCTTTTGAGCCTGCTTACTATGTTTGTGTTATTTACTAGCTGAGAAGATTCAATATTCACATGGTGGATTAGTCTTTGTTCGTGTTTTTTTGTGTATTTATTGATTTCTTCGGCGACTTTTTCTATTTTTCAATGTTGAAGAAATGGCAGCCAGAGTAAAAGGTGCTAATTATTTCACAAAACTTGATTGTGTCAAAGGTTTTTGGCAAATAAAAATTGCTCCAGAATCACAAAAGTATTTAACGTTTAGTACACCATGGGGAAGATATTGCTGTACTAGACTGCCATTTGGTTTAGCAACAGCTCCAGAAATATTTCAACAAATAATGTCGGATTTATCAAAAGACATGCAGTGTTATTTCAAAACAAAAAACCTGTAGCCTATGCATCAAAATCGCTAGCCATCACTCAACAGAAATATTGTCTGATTGTATTGTTAAAAAATTAACAATACAATCAGACAATAAACCATTGGAAAGTATTTTTAAAAAAATTTTACACTCAGCACCATCAAGACCTCAGCGTATTATATTTCATTTGTTACAATATTCACCTACAGTGGTATACACTAAAGGAAGTTGTGTACCAATATCTGATCTTTGGAGTAGAGATGTTGAACCAGATGATACTGAACAAGAAGAAGAACCAGAAATACAGTTAATATTAAATGTCAGATAGTGATCAATCAAATCTAATTTATCACATACAGCATGACGAAGAAAGCATAGAACTTATCGATACCATCATGAAAGGCTGGCCAGAGAATGTAAATGAATTATCAACAAGGATGAAGCCGTATTGGAATTTTAGAGATCAATTGTCATACACGGAAGAAATGCTTTTTAATAATAATAAATTATTTATTCCTTCTCCTTATAGGTTAGAAATATTGAACCAAATTCATGCAGGTCACCATGGAATTCAAAAGTCAATATCAAGAGCAAAAGTTTGTCAATCGATGCAAAGAACAAAAGTAAAAGAGCCAATATTAACAAAAAGAATACCAACTCTACCTTATTTATTTTCTATAGGGAAAGATGATTATATTGTAGTTTGTGACAGTTATTCAGTACATGGTATTCCAGAATTATTAGAATCAGACAACGGTACACAATATACATCTAGGGAGTGCAATACCGGGATCCCGGGATCTCGAAAACCGGGATCCCGACAGTATATTTTCGGTATTCAATACCGGTATTAAAGTATTAATACCGCGGTATTTCGATATTAATTTCTTAATTATCCGAAAACAAAAACAAAATATTTTGAAATAACATTTACTATAATAATATAAATTTTACAATTAATTTTGTTTTAAAAAGAGGTAAATATTATATTATAAACTGTAAATGGGAATTTTTTGGTCAAAAAGGTAAACATTATTGTTTATTTATTACCGACTATTAATAACTAAACATTACTGGATAAAAAATCTACCTACCCAATTCTGGGTTTTTTAAATTACAGAATAAAAATATAATAATTCTAGGAATAACTAAAATAATCAATGATTTTTTTTTTATTTTAGTAAATGTTTCTGAATAATTTTGGGTTTTTTTGACAAAAGTCTAGATGCACTATGCTTTTTAAGAGCATATTTCCAATCTTTATGAAACATGAACTAATTTTTAATGAACTATGTAATTTTTGTTTTCTTTTTATTTTATTATAATATTAAAGAATTGTTTTTATTAATTTTTTAGTTGGATTTTTTCATAATAGGTCTTTTTTCTTAACTTTTGGTTCCGGAATTGAATACCGGGATTCCGGTATCAAAATTTTCAGTACCGAAATACCGGTATTATTTTTTCGCTCCGGTATTGCACTCCCTATATACATCATATCAGTTTAAAAAAAAATTAAGCGATTGGAAATTTAAGCTTCAAACTTCGACTCCAAGATATCCACAGTCAAATGGATTATCTGAAAAGTATGTGGATATAGCTGAAAATACAATTAAAAACTGTCTAGCTGATAAGTCAGATATATATTTAGGAATATTAAATATTCGTTATACTCATAGAAATAATGAATTGAGATCATCAGTTCAAAGACTTTTCAACAGAGTTACAAAGTCAGTAATTCTAATCACAAATGAGTCATTACAACCAAAAGTAATAAAAGATGTTGAAAATGAATTACAAAAATTAAGATTGATTCAAAAAAAATTATGCTGATCATGGTTCTAAAAAAAGTTCCAAATTTGAAATCGGTGATAAATTTGCAATACATCAAGGTGCACGTAAATGGTTTTCTGGTAAAATAATTAAACCAGCTAATGGTCCACGATTGTTTGTGGTACAAACATCCAAAGGAAATCAATTAGAAAGAAACACAAAATTTCTAAATCCTACAAAAGCAAATATTAAAAAAAAGTTGTTGTTATTCCTGAATATAAAAATGTTTTTCCAGAGTCAAATATAGAAAATAATGTTAATCAAAATGACAACCATCAATCAACAGGTAATATTAATGGTAATAATCATCAAACCACAAGTAATATTAATGTTGGTATAACAACAAGATTTGGTCGTTCAATTAAGCCACCTAGTAGACTCATTGCAGAAATATAATATAATAAACTAACAACAAAAATAAATAAGAATTAAATTTCATTGTGTTTAAAAAAAATAAATAAATTGTAATTGAATACAAATTTATTTTATTATTTTTGATTAACTGTACATAGTTTCAATATTTGATTCACTTTATTTTATTAATTAGAATTTTAACAAGTAATAATTATCTTTTAATTAAAAAAAAATAGGGGGATGTAACATAAATGTAATAACAAGTGTGAACACTGCTTTAAAATAACAAGTGTGAACACTACTTCAAGATTTGAAGTATTGTGAACTGAGCTGACATTATTAGAACATAACCTGAAATATTTAATATTTAGTTTTATATTATTTTAGATATTTTATATATAAATTATACAATGCATACGGTGAAAGAAATATTTTGTTCTTTTTGTGAATTTTTTTCCTCCAATATTATTTTATTAATTTCCTTAATCTTTGTCTTCAGATTTAGTTTTTCATGTAAGCCAATTTTTGACTTGGAAAAGAGCAATACATTTTCCTTGATATTCGTCAGAGATTTCTTCTTTCCAAAGAAAAAATACATCTTCAATAATAAAATCAATAGCATCGTAGTATTTTTAAACTAACGACATACCTTTCCTTAACTTCCGAAACAAATAACATTAATCCGAATTTATACAAAAAAATTCAATTTAATGTTCCTAGTTCCTATAATTGGGAAAATCAATATTGAAACTATAAACTTGCATTGCGAAATGTCAATGAATTGGATCGATTAAATTGTATAACAATATTTTATATCCTAACTTACATATTAATTTTATATTCGTAATTATATTATAAGATTATACTTATTTAAATTAAAAATAAATACCTAATTTAATTTAAAAATATAATAAATTTGATTAAAAAAATAACAAATTATTGACAAGCACAGCACAACACATCCGATAACAAAATTACTTTCGAAAATATTTATAAAAAACTATGCGAAAGTAGTAATACATAGTAGTGTAAATTGCGAAAATGGAAATGTCATTTTATTTTCGGATTGGCATCTTTTGCTCTACACTAGACGGTAGAGGGCTAGCAATGGCAACAGGAAAATTTCAAAATAACTTTGCTCATTTTTATAAAATATAAAAACCAAGATATGCGGTTATTCCTTCTGTCCACAGAAATGTTGTTTTATGTGTTAGTCAACTTAGTTATCAGCCCACCCTCGTATTTAGGTTGATGGTGATGAAATATGATTATATGGTTTACTTATTTTTGAAAATTTAAGAGGCTCAGGTTACATAAAATTCTATAACGACACAAGATAAGAAGAAGCCATGGTTGATTAAATATCCACATTTATATGTCGAGTAAAAAGATAGTGCCAAAACATATGGCATAGATCTTTATGATGGTCGCATACAAATATAAAGTTGAGAATTGGGCATGATTTTTTTTTTGTTCGGGAACCGGAGTGACATAAATACTCACCCACAGGGGAGCTAAAACTATGCAAGTATGCCGACTTCATGATATCCTGGTTGCCGCTACAAAATCCATGAATATTTTAAAAGCAAACAAGAGTTATAAGAAGTTGCTAAATGGATTAAATAGAAATTAACAAAAAACAAAATCACTCATTATTAAGTGTGAATGGCTTGAATTTATTAATTTTAAATCAAAATTGAAAAGTTTTTACATTTATTGAATTTATTAATTTTATAAATCAAAGTTGAAAAGTTTTTATATTAAGATTTTTACATTTTTAAATCATTAAGTAAAATATTTAAATTATATATAAAACAATATAGTTGACACTGTTATTTCAATAAAAATATTTATAAATTGTATGTTAATTTTTAGATTTTATATTGGAGTATATTAAATTATAAATAGATTAGATTAGATTAGAAAAGTTGCTTTATTTTTTTAATTTTTGATTTTTTTACAATTTGTACAATCTTATAAAGCTAAGAAATTTTTTTTTTGTTAGAACATATTTATTGGCTCTCATTGGGGCTCTCTAAATAATTTACATATTAATTTTTATATTGATTTTTGTATCAAACTATTCATTTTAATATTTTGTTGTTTTTTAAATAATTATGTTTAATTATACTTTGTATTAAAAAGTTTCAAAAAGAATACATTATTTTATTTATTTTATAATAACTAAAACTTATTCTAAATACTTACATTCTAAGACTTAAACCTACGCAAACAATTAATTGTTTAAAAATTATTAATTATCTTTCCACCAGACATATTTTATGTATTTATTTAAATCTATTTTATCTATAGTAGGAATATTAATATCAAATTGCTTTTCTAAACTATTAAAATGTTCCGGTATTTTTCGATTAGTATTTCTTCTTTTTATATGGTATATTATCGGTAATGCTTCATTATTTTGTATAAAATGTTGATTGTCCAAATATATAAAACTTTCGGGTGGTAAATTACCTGTCACCATTGATTTTTTAAAATAACTTTCATTTGGGTAATATATTTGGTTGATAAGTGGATTCTGAACTTCTATTATTTTATTAAAATGCTTTCTAATCAATTTAATTATGTAGTTATCTACTCTACCAATTTTTGCTTCGTTATATATATATTTGTTTGAATAGAAGTATTTATAATCGTGTTTGGGATTTCTCCATTTACTTATTGTAGTTCTAATGCATTTTCTCTCAAATTTTCTAATTTTTTCCATATTGGTTGAACTAATGTTAAACCATATGGACATCCATATGTAAGTATGGGTCGAACTAATGTTTTATAAGATAAAACTTTAACGTATTTTGATAATGTCTTGTTATAAAATAATTTCTTACAAGCCATGAATGCTTTTCTAGCTTTTGATATTTGATTGTTTACATGATATGTATAATCGAGCCGGTTATTTAAATATACTCCAAGATATCGTACTTCCTTCTTATGTGGTATAATTTTACCTTTTGATGTTTTTATTTTAAAAGACCTCCAGTTTTTTTTTCACGTCTATATTACATTGTTCTAAACCTAATCTGAACAAGATTGTTTCACTTTTACTCTCATTGATACTTAGCTTCCAAGTATGAAGAAAGTTTTCTGTTTCTACCAACAGCTTTTGTAATTCAGCCTTTACATTCGTAGCTTTTTTATTACTTGTATAAATCGTTATATCATCTGCAAATGCTATTCCTTTGTTTTTTGGTTTTTGAAATATTGGATTTTCGAAAATATCGCTTATATATATATTAAAGAAAAACGGTGCCAAAATTGTGCCTTGTTGCAAACCATTTTTTACATGAAAGTGTTCGGTACATTCTTTTTCGTTTGATATAATAAACATTTTATCTTTAATTAAGTCATAAATTAGGCATATTAATTGTTTAGGGAATCTTTTTTCAACTAGCTTATATATAAATCCGTCTATCCACAATGTGTCGAACGCTGCGTGAGTATCTATTAGGCATGCTCCGGTGCAATTTTTATTATTCAATTCCCAACATATATCGGATGTTATATTGTTTACGGCATGAATTGTAGAGTGTTTTTTGCGGAAACCAAATTGTGTATTTGGGATTATATTTTGTTCCTCTAAAATTTTATTTTATTTAGATAATATAATTTTTTCAAATATCTTACTTGGGTTTGGTAATAAATTTATTGGCCTATAGCTTTCTGGTTTTGTGGGGTCCTTTCCGGGTTTTAGAATTGGAATTATTTTGGATACTTTCCATCTACTAGGTACGTAATTGTTATTTATGATGTTGTTAAATATTTTGCAGTATTGTTTTATTATATGTGATGGTAAATTCTTAAGTAATATATTTGGGAGTTTATCGATACCCGAAGATTTTTTATTATTTAATTCGTAGAACAGTGATTCAACCATTTTATGATTTGTGAAAATTTCTTGATCCAGATAGGTGCCGTCTGAGTTGAAATGATTATCAAATTGTATTATATTTTGTTGTCTTATATGACTAATTTCATTTTTAATTTCCAAAATTGTATCACTTATTCTATGGTTTAAATCTGGTTTATTATTATCAATGTCTAACATATAAACATTCTCATAGTGTTTACCTATAATATTTAGTTTTTGTAAATTGTCCTTTATAATATAATTTTCTTCTTCGTCTTTTTCTAGTTGGTTTAAGTTTATATTAAGTTCGTTTAACAATTGTTCATTATTTATTTTAAGTTGGGGAAAATCTAATTCTGATTTTTTTCGAAATAGTGCATTAATTTCATTGTACATATTTTTATTTTTAGGTGATTTGTTAGAGATTCTATTATACCAATATTTATTTATTTCAATACGGATGTTATCTTTTATTAATTTTTTTAAATTGTTTATATGTGATTGTAATCGTCCTATATTAATTTGGTTTCTGTTATTAAAATTATTTCTTTTTAATTTATTAATTTTAGAAATAAGTAGTACTTTATTTTGTTGTAATTTGTCGATTAGGTTATTTCTATAGTTATTAGATGTATTTGTTTTTTTGTATTTAGGTACGATTTTTTCAACACTTTTGTTGATAAGTTTTTCGATTTCTAGAATTTTTTCCTCTATTTCCAAATCTGATAAATTTTTGTTATTCGGCACTATGTCTTCGTTGTTTATGTAGTTATTTCTATAATTTTTAATAATATCTTTTCTAAATATATTCCAATTAGTTTTTTTAAAGTTGTACCTGTATTCTTTTTCGGGTTTTTCGATTATAAAACTATCATAATTCTCATTTTTTATTTCTATTATTATACCAGAATGATCACTGTCATAATCTATAGTTTTTAATTTATTAGTGTGATTTGTTACAACATTAAGTCTGTTATTTACTAGGCATATATCTAGAAACGATCCTGTTCTAAATGTTGGATTCTCTGATGAATATAGTTTAATATTGTATTCAAACTCATTATTTTCTAACCAATTTTTAAGCGCATTCCCTCTCGTGTTATTTCGATCGTTTCCCCACATTGAATGTCTGGCATGAAAGTCACCTGATATAATAAATAGATTATGGTTTTCATTAAAATTTAAGATTTTGAATAACTCTTCGAATTCTTGCATAAAGTCATTGGCGTAGTTTTCAGATGCATATGCTGCTATCATTATTATATTTTTATTATTATGTAATTTTATTGTTATTATAGAAGTCTCTAAACATTTATAGTTTATTATTTTATGATGATTTACTTTTGTATATTTTAAATTTTCTTTTATAAATATGGCAGTACCTCCACCATTAATACCAATTTTCCTATCCGTTCTCACTATATTATAATTTTCAAAATAAATTTGGTCTTTAGGTTTAAGTTTAGTTTCGTTTAAAAATACTAAGTCTGGTTTATTTAGTTCTAAAAATTGTGTTAAATAAATTTTTTTTTGTTGAGATATCAATGAGTTAACATTAATAGTAATAATTTTAATGCTATCTAATCTGTTCATACTAAGTTAAAACCTGTATATAGAATGTCAATTCTTTTTGTATTTTCAGATATACAATTTTCAAGATTTGTTAGTTTTGAATTAATTAATTCTAGTGATTTTAATATTTTATTCTGTGTTTCTTCATTTATATTTTGTTCATTATTATTATTATAATTATTGCTTAACATTCTAGAATAACTTATATTAGGATTTACATAATGATTTGTTTTTATATTATTACCAAATCTAATATTTTTCTTAAAATTACTTTCCTCTTTTTTCTCCCGAATTTTTTCTACCATCTCTTTGTATTTTTTGCATCCTTTAAATGACGCTGGATGTCCTGTTTCTTTGCATATAATGCAAAATAATTTTTCTTTGGAATTCAGGTCAGTTATGTTGCAGTTTCCTGGACCATGGTTCTCTCCACATTTCACGCATCTATATTCTAGCGTACAATTGCTGGCGGTATGTCCGCACCTTTGGCATTTCACACATTGGCATATTTCATTCTTGTATATTTTTTCCCATTTGATTAGTTGATGGTTTATGTCTTTTATTTTATATAGTTCGTTGAGTTTCGTTTCTGGTGATACTTGTATAATATATATTGAAGTTTCGTAATTATTTCTTATTGAGTGTTTTGTTTTTAATCTTGTTACTTTCACAAAGTTGATGTTTTCATTTTCATATTTTTTTAATTCATTTAATATATGTTCTGGATCGTCACTTGAATCTAAACCTTTTAACAATACTGATTTTATTTTTTCTGTTGTTGGTGTAAATGTATAGTATTGACACTTAGTTTCTTCCAATACTTTTTTAATATTTTTATAATCGTTTATATTTTCTGACAGTATCGAATACTTATTAGAGTTAATTTTTTTAATTTTAAATTCATTAATTTTTAAATGATTAATTATTACTTTTTTAATTGTTTCAATATTTTGGTTATAAATATATAGAGGTGGAATTTTTTCGTTTTTTACATTTGTGACTTGTTTTTCTTTATTATCTATATTTCGTACAGATTTATTATTACTTATTAAATTATTATTTTTAGTATTATTATGTTCAATATTATGTTTTTGAGATTTTTTCAATTCGTTTTGATTTTTTAATTGTGTTAATATGTTATTATTATTTTCGTTTTCTAAATCTTGATATCACTATTTTTACATTCATATTGTTCGTTATTAGTATTTTCACTTTGATTCTCTTCTAATATCATAACAATATCATTTTGGTTATCATTGTTTTGAGTTTCTTCACTTTTGTTAAGATTTGAAATATTTTTCTCTGAATTCTCACTAAGATCTTTAATTTTATTTGTTAAATTATTAATTTTATTTGTTAAATTTAATTTTATTTGTGAAATTATCAAAACAATGAAAAACAAATGTTTAAGAGTGTTTAGTTCATTTTTAAGGGTAGTATTTTCCTCTTTTAACTGTTTATAATTATTTTTTGGTGGCATTTTATTTTCTGAAATATCAATTTTTTTAAATTTTATATCTTCAACATTATCAGATTCACATTTTCTTTTTAAAGTTTTGTTAAGATTTTTATGTTCTGTGTTTGCTCCAGAGGAGCTTTCGTTCATGATAATCTTTATTTTTATTTAACGGATTTTTTATAATTATTTAATTAATTTTTTTTTTTTTTCCTGCGAGTGATAAGCACGTGTGTTCACTTTGAAAGTTGAAATAGCCTTAAATTATAAATATACTATTATAATTTGGATACGCAACAATTTAAAGGTTTGAAAATTAAATTGTTAATTTGAAAATATATATTGTTAACTATAATAACTATTTTAATAGTACAATTAATAAGAAACACCTATACTATACTGTTAATATATCTGAAATTTGTTATATTAACATAATCAACCGAAAAACAAAAAAGTAAATGTAATTCAAGAATCCGATGAAAATTTATTTATTAATGAAGTCGATGATGGAATATATAATAAAAATTGGTATGAAAAATAGTAATACATAATAATGAAATAAATTTTAAACTTGACACTGGAGCTCAATGTAATGTGTTTCCGTGGAGTGTAATTAAAAATGTTAAACATAACATGGTAACATCGAATACCAGAAGTTTGGTTATCTATAATAATAATAAAATTCCAGTAATTAGCGAAGTACAATTAGATTGTAAAATAAAAGGTAAGTTATCTTCATTATTATTTGAAGTAGTTGATGCACAAGTTGCACCAATATTTAAAGAAAAATCGTGTGAAAAAGAAATGTTAATTCAGAGAACAAATGAATGTAAATTAATTGAGAAACATGCAATTTTTAAAGGATTAGGCTGTTATTAAACTTTTGAATATAAAATCGAGATTAAAGAAAATCCTCAGTTCGAAATAAAACCCGCTAGATGAATACCTAATCCATTAAGAGATTAGGTTAAAATTGAGTTAGAAAAAATGGGTAATTTGGGTGTAATAAGACGAATAATAGAACCTACTCCTACATCTAGTGCAATGGTGATTGTAAAAAAGTGGTAATCTTAGAAAATGTATTGATACGTCAGGTTTAAATAAATATGTATTAAGGAGACATTATCCATTAAAAACAGTTGAAGAAATTTATTATTCCCCCGGGTAGGTGAAAATCTCGATAGGCTCTGAACTAGCGATGTAGTTCTGGTAGTGTGGGATATTAACTCACTTAAAACACCTCCGTTATTTAGAATTACGATCTGGTCTTAAGACCAATGAGCAATTTTGTTTTATGGGTTTTAATATAAAACTTTATTTTAAATGTACATCATACGATACAATTAAAATTCTTATATTAGTTCAAAAGGTATAACCCTTTTGAGCCTGCTTACTATGTTTGTGTTATTTACTAGCTGAGAAGATTCAATATTCACATGGTGGATTAGTCTTTGTTCGTGTTTTTTTGTGTATTTATTGATTTCTTCGGCGACTTTTTCTATTTTTCAATGTTGAAGAAATGGCAGCCAGAGTAAAAGGTGCTGATTATTTCACAAAACTTGATTGTGTCAAGTATTTAACGTTTAGTACACCATGGGGAAGATATTGCTGTACTAGACTGCCATTTGGTTTAGCAACAGCTCCAGAAATATTTCAACAAATAATGTCGGATTTATCAAAAGACATGCAGTGTTATTTCAAAACAAAAAACCTGTAGCCTATGCATCAAAATCGCTAGCCATCACTCAACAGAAATATTGTCTGATTGTATTGTTAAAAAATTAACAATACAATCAGACAATAAACCATTGGAAAGTATTTTTAAAAAAATTTTACACTCAGCACCATCAAGACCTCAGCGTATTATATTTCATGTGTTACAATATTCACCTACAGTGGTATACACTAAAGGAAGTTGTGTACCAATATCTGATCTTTGGAGTAGAGATGTTGAACCAGATGATACTGAACAAGAAGAAGAACCAGAAATACAGTTAATATTAAATGTCAGATAGTGATCAATCAAATCTAATTTATCACATACAGCATGACGAAGAAAGCATAGAACTTATCGATACCATCATGAAAGGCTGGGGCCAGAGAATGTAAATGAATTATCAACAAGGATGAAGCCGTATTGGAATTTTAGAGATCAATTGTCATACACGGAAGAAATGCTTTTTAATAATAATAAATTATTTATTCCTTCTCCTTATAGGTTAGAAATATTGAACCAAATTCATGCAGGTCACCATGGAATTCAAAAGTCAATATCAAGAGCAAAAGTTTGTCAATCGATGCAAAGAACAAAAGTAAAAGAGCCAATATTAACAAAAAGAATACCAACTCTACCTTATTTATTTTCTATAGGGAAAGATGATTATATTGTAGTTTGTGACAGTTATTCAGTACATGGTATTCCAGAATTATTAGAATCAGACAACGGTACACAATATACATCATATCAGTTTAAAAAAAAATTAAGCGATTGGAAATTTAAGCTTCAAACTTCGACTCCAAGATATCCACAGTCAAATGGATTATCTGAAGAGTATGTGGATATAGCTGAAAATACAATACAACTGTCTAGCTGATAAGTCAGATATATATTTAGGAATATTAAATATTCGTTATACTCATAGAAATAATGAATTGAGATCATCAGTTCAAAGACTTTTTAGAAGAGTTAAAAGTCAGTAATTCCAATCACAAATGAGTCATTACAACCAAAATAATTAAAATATGTTGCAAATGAATTACAAAAATTTAGATTGATTCAAAAAAGAAATTATGCTGATCGTGGTTCTAAAGAAAGTTCCAAATTTGAGATCAG
>OY987255.1:90830403-90914849 GCA_963920725.1 Rhamphomyia laevipes
ATTGTGAACTGACCTGACATTATTAGAACATAACCTGAAATAAAAGCGTGATTAATTAAAACGTATAATATTTAGTTTTATATTATTTTAGATATTTTATATATAAATTATATAATACATACGGTGAAAGAAATATTTTGTTCTTTTTTGTGTATTTTTTTCCTCCAATATTTATTATTTTATTAATTTCCTTAATATTTGTCTTCAGAAGTTATGCAGTTGTTCCATGTAAGCCAATTATTGACTTTGAAAAGAGCAATACATTTTCGTTGATATTCGTCAGATTTCTTCTTTCCAAAAAAAAAAAATACATCTATCTTCTTACTATTTTTAAACTAACGACAAATAACATCCGAATTTATACAAAAAAATTCAATTTAATGTTCCCATATTTGGGAAAATCAAGACTGAAACTATAAACTTGCATTAGGAAATGTCAATGAACTGGATCGATTAAATTGTATAACCATATTTCGATTAAATTGTATAACCATATTTTATATCTTAACTTACATATTATTAATTTTATATTTGTAATTATATTATAAGATTTTACATATTTAAATTAAAAATAAATACCTAATTTAATTTAAAAATATAATAAAATTTATTAAAAAAATAACAAAATTATTGACAAGCACAGCACAACACATCCGATAACAAAATTACTTTCGATAATATTTATAAAAAACTATGCGAAAGTAGTAATACATAGTAAGGTAAATTGTGAAAATGGAAATGTCATTTTATTTGCGGATTGGCATCTTTTGCTCCTTTTGCGTTGAGCACCCACTGAGTTTTTTGAAGTGGATGACGGATCCCTTATTCGTAAGAAATGCAATTTTTCCATATAGACTTAACATGCGATAGCTGGTGGTAACACTGTGAATTAAAAATTGAGATTTTGGTATGAAATCTGACGGTATATTATTGAGAGTAGGGAACATGACACCTAGCGGATTTTGTGAGAACCTGGAAAGTAAGATAAAATATGTCAAACCTTTCACTTTGTATAAAAAATTGGATAATATAAATTGAATTTCCAAAAATAAGTATTCTATCGTCAAAAATATAATTTCTTTTTAGTAAATAAATAAATTGTGAATATAATTTTAGTTATATCAAAAATAAATTCTTTATATATTGTTCGTAATACTTGGTAAGTTGTAATTTTGTATTGAATATATAATATAACAACATAAATATATTTACAGATCAAAGATGGTAAAAACAATACCACAGTACTATGGAGTACCACAATGTAGGAATTATAGAAAACCAGATATTTCGATGCACAAGATTCCCAAAGAAGTGCTAAATAATCGAAAAGAGCTTCTGAAATGGAAAATTGCACTAAAAATGGGAAAACCGTTTCCAAAAAATTTTGTAATTTGCAGTCTCCATTTCAAAAAGGCTAAAATTCGGGTTCCTATTTTTAGAAATAAAAGAACCAAAGGAAAACTTTTACATTCAGCATTTCCAACAGAAAATTTGCCACAATCAACTGTAACTAAAAATATGTGCATAGAAAAAATCAAAGCGAGATACACACGATTAATGAAACGAGATTCATTCCAAAATTGGTATATATATATTTATAATCTATAGTTTAAATTTTATTTTATTTCAAGATTTTTAAATTTTAGTTCGCAGCCACAGTATTCTGGAATAGATACTTTAGAGGACATGTTCCAACCTACAGATGAGGTACCTTACCACCAAATGCATAAGTCTGTTGGAGTTCAAACTAACATTTTAAATTTCGATAAATGTATCCAAGTGACTCAGAATATAGAATATAATAATAATAATAATATATTTATATTTTATTGAGGTATACAAATGAGACGATTAGTCTCTACAATATGTATATACATTAGATAATTAAATAACAAATGAAAAATGCTCTCAACAATCAATATAATTATAAATGAAAATAAAAATAAATTACTACTGAAAGAAAACTAAAACAAAATTTAACATGATTTAATTTAAACAATATTTTTTAACATTATAAAGACTTATAACTTACAAGGGTCATACATGCTACGGATGCTACATAAATAAATAAGTAAGAAGGAGCTATATCAAAGAACTGAAGTACTGAAAGCAGAGATTACAAAATTTTTTATGCGATGAAGCACTCTTAATAACAACAGGTAGCTGATTCCACAAGGAAACTATATTAACAAAGAAAGACAGATGGCGTAAATGTGTTTTATGATTAGGTACAATAAGATTACATGTTCTGGGCGATCTCACAAAAACAACTTTATTCGCTAAATACAAAGGTGTTTTGAAATAAATAATTTTGTGTAAAAAACATATGAAACGATAATTCAAATAATTAGAGAACAAACAGTTGAAAATAGATTTATTAACATCACGTACACTATCAAATTTTCGACGATTATAAACATATCTAATACACGCATTGAAGAGCACATTGAGTCTATTCCTTTCACCCACATTCATAGACGAAAAGACAACATCACAATATAGAAAGTGTGGGACAGCCAATGAAACAATCAGTTTATGTCTAGAAGCAAGCGGGATGTTGTCAGAAAATTTCCACAGTCTACGTAGGACAGCATAAACTTTACACGAAATTGAACTAATATGATCAGACCAAGACAAAGTTTTGTTGAATATTACTCCTAGATTTTTAACTTTATCACAGTAAGGTATAGTTTTGTAATTTAGACGAAGCAATGGTAAATTTGACGTATCAACTGCTTTCTGAGATATTATAATGGATTGCGATTTAGAAGCATTCAATTTCAATTCATTATCATTAGCCCAAAAAGATATTGCATCCAGTTCATCATTAAGCTTACCAATATAAGATGCCAGTTTCAAAGCAAGGCAGCTTAAGTAAATTTGCGTATCATCTGCATAAATATGACATTTAGCTTCTGACAGACATTCAGGTAGATCATTGATGAATAGACAGAATAGCAGAGGACCCAAAATGGATCCTTGAGGTACACCACAGAGAACAGGTAGTAAATCTGAGGCACTATCATTACAAAAAACATACTGAAATCTGTCAGTTAAATAGCTAAGAATAAGATTTAAAGCACTATTATGAAAATTAAATTTGTTTTTAAGTTTTTGGCACAGTTTTAAGTGATTAATACTATCAAAAGCCTTAGATAAATCTAGAAGCAAAAGAATAGTACATAGTTTTTTATCAATTTTCTCCGAAATATCATCAGCTATGCTTAAAAGAGCAGTTTTGGTACTGTGTTTAGATCTGAAACCAGATTGGTACTGGTAAAGAAGGTTGTTTGATTCTAGATGTTTACTAGAAAGCAAACTAATTGGGCGAAAATCAGTTATTTGTGGATTTGCTTTTTTAGCCACAGGTAAAATTTTAGCTACTTTCCAGCAATTTGGATAAATCGACTTAGTAAAAATGTTATTAAAAATATAAACTAAGTGCGGCAAAACCACAGGTAGCAACATTCTGATAAACCTTATCTGGATTTCATCTGGTCCAACACCCTTAGATTTAATATGCTTAATAGCATCAAACACATCATTAGCAGTAATACACTGAAAACAGAAATTATTACAATTGGCACTAACATCAGTATTATCATACAAAGCATCATAATTAACAGCGCTGGACACATTGACAGGAGTGACACAAAAAAGTTTATTTAGCTCATTGACATCAAAGGACTCAAATTCATCAGCGGACTGCTTATTATGAATTCCAAAAGTAGCTACATTTTTCCAGAATTTCTTTGATGACAAGTTGGTATCTAGTTTTTCAGAAAAATAAGCTTTTTTTGCCTGCCGAACTAACAGAGTGGCTTTATTTCTCAGGCTCGTGTACTTGGACCAATTTTCATCAGTTTTCGTGTATTTCCAGAGATCATAAGCAATATCACGATCCGCTGTTATTTTTTTAATTTCACCATCAAAATAGGGGATATATTTAGAATTTTTACGTATTGAACGAAGTGGGACATGTTCATCAAACAGTTTACGAATAATATTGTTAAAAACATATAACTGAACATTAACATCAGGTGACGAATAAATTAGATTCCATGGACACATATTAGCAGCATTATAGTGGGTGTAAATATCACAGTTTTTATAATCACGAAAATTTATTTTGTCTTTATCAGGTACTTTAACAGGAACTGTGTATGAGAAGTAGATAAGATCATGGTCGCTTGAACTAGGCAAAGAGATCTGACCAAAACTGGATGCTTTATCAGTAAATTCTGAATTAATAATAAAGATATCAAGAAGCGAAGCAGATGTTTTACTAAATCTGGTCTCATAAGATGTGTTTAGTATTGATAGTGAAAAGCTACTTAATAATCTAATAAAGGCAGGTTTGACATTATCCAGTTCCGACAATATATTAATATTAAAATCACCACCAATTATAATATGTTCATACTTTGGCGATAGCTTTTTTAATTCATCTGATAGGTATTCAAGACGCCCAACTGTAGGTTTACAAAAATAAACACAGCCAAGCAGAAATGATTCCTTGTCTAATTTTAATTCTATAAACATATATTCAACTCCAGGTATTTGAAACGACTGACACAGAATTTTAACAGAAAGCCCACATCTAACATAGATTGAGACACCACCACCAATTATTGGACATCCATCAAAATTTGTAATGGACCTGTCATTTCTGTAGAGTTTAAAGCCAGCAATTTTAATCATATTCGATGTGATATCAGAATTCAAACACGTTTCAGAAATCATGAGAACATGTACATTAGTTTTATATAAAGCTGAACGTATTACATCTATTTTGGGAAATAAACTTCTTATGTTAATGTGACAAACATTCAGCGATTCCTTGGGCTTAAGAGCTGACTTTAATATAATATTAGGAATTGAAAAATTACCAGGTCGTTCATCAGTATCGTTGCCAAGAGTGCTATTGCTATTAACCATTATTAAAATTTAAATTAAATAAAAATAAATTAATAAATATAAACCCGCCCAGAAAAACTTCAGTCCATGATATTAGCGCAGAAATTATATGACAACATTCAACAGCAATGACCCTTGTAAACACTAAGCCTAAAATACTACTTAAAACTACTAATACAATTTTGGCAAAATATAAAATGGAATATAAATATGAGAGCAATAACATTGTTATAGAGCATAATGAAAAATAACAAAAATACTTTACATAAATATATAAACAAGAACTCAAAAACATCATATTAATTATCAGCATCTATAACCACCGGCTCCACAATTAAAGACTTTCTTCTGCTGGCTGTAGAACTGTTGTTATTTATTAGTTGATTTTTGGATGTTATCTTGATAGCTTTATCATTTTCCGTCTTAACAATATAAAGATATCCCTTGTGAGTATAAGATTTAAAAATCCAGCCATCCTTTTTTAAAGTGTTCGTCAGTTTAAGTAAATCAGAAGTCTTTTTCGTTAGACTTTCATTTATATAAATTCTGCAGTTACCACTAAATCCAACATGCGAAACATTTAACATTTTAAATTTCAAATATTTACTGAAAAATGTATTTCTAACCGACGGCCAGAGAAATTTAACAATAACTGACCCATTCGGAATTCGAAAGATAGATGACAGATTGTTTGAGTCATTATTAAATTGTAATATTTTACAAATTTGTTTAAATGTTTCAGTTAAGTCTTCATTATCAAGTTTTGGAATTCCATGTATAATAAGATCATTACTATGTGATAATCTTTCAAGGTGGTCTCTACGATTCTCAATTTCATCATTTTTCATTTCGGAATCTATATCAGGGCTTGAAATTTCTGATAGTTGTGCAATTTTATGTTCCAACATCTCAATTTTAGCATTCACCTCATTTTCGACATTAGCAATTTTAACATTCACCAATTCAATATTTGCTGTAATTGAAGACACCACTTCATTTAACTTGTTGTTCAACTTATCTTCAAGAGTCTTTAAATTATTATTAATTAGTGCTTCGATATTATTTTCAAACTTATCAAATCTTTCAGTTAGTTTATCAATTAATTTCACCACATGATCATAATTTAATTTAGATTGATGTGGCGAATTTAAATTAGCAGCAGTTTTGATAGAGTTGGTAGAGTTGTCGCTTCCAATTCTGGTTCTAAGTTTGCGGTGTTCATCATCCATTGTAATGTGCAAGTAATATATTGAACAGGCGCCAATTAACAATTGAATGAAGTTGAAACAGTGATGGAATGAAATTGCAACAAAAATGGAATTCAGTGGAAACAGAACGAAAAATTGACACTTCCAGATGACACAGCATAAACAACGAAAAATGTGAAATTTTAAAATACCTTTTTATCCAATTTAAAACAAGTATTTTACAAAACTGCAATGTGCCACGATGACTCCAAACACAATATATTATTAACACGTACCAGGACAGCAGTTGATCAGCAAAACAGCAAAGAAAAACTATTAAATGTAGGAGCCAACAAACGAGCGTCTATTTTAACTTATACATAACTGACTCTCTGATAAATAATGACTTACCTTTTAAAATTGATTCCGATAAGAAACTAAACACTATGACGGGAATTGTAACAAGAATGTTACTACAAAAAATAGTAGAATGTTGCTCAATGATTCGACCATTAGAGAAAAAAAATATAAGTATGTGTTTGAAGATCCGGATTTTTCTTACAATGTACCTTATAAAAACCAATGCTTCAAATGCCCAAACAGCGATATTGTTCAACTTATCACCGAAAACTGCTAGCTTCTACTTCAAAGACTGTGTTCAGTTATTAGCAAAGGCTCTAAAACCTGCAATTTATTGGCAAACGAGAGAAGAAAATCGTAAAAGTTTGCCTGCGTGTTTTGCAAAATTTTCTAACACGATCACGGTACTTGATTGTACTGAGATAAAAACAATTCAGCTTCTGTGTATAACATGCAGAACCTGCACATATTCCCATTATAAAGGAACTCATACCGTTAAACTCTTAATTGGAGTTTCTCCTTCAGGACTTATAAATTATATAAGTCCTGCAGTTGCTGGAAGGACTTCTGATAAAGCAGTTTTTAATTTAACCGATTTATTAGAAAAATTAAATCAAGGTGATGCAGTAATGGTGGACAAAGGGTTGGTTAATAATTTATAATATTAATTCTAGAATGTTAATAAATATTTAAATTTTAATTATAATAATACTACTAATTGTATTTTTCTTGAAATTTTACAACAGGTTCGTGATTGCTGATGAACTGTCTAAAGCCGGAATTGAAATGATTCATCATTAAATTTTTACTTATTTCATATACTTACATGTTTTTAGGAGACATTCTATTATTTTTTGAACGTGTCGACCTTATAAAATAATTAAATAAAAACTTTATCAACCCATTGCCTTTTTTTAAATTTTATATGGCGGTTGCATAGAAGTGACTGATGTTTAATATTCCTATCTTACAATGCGGGTTACAAAATTTCCCGCTTGTGGCGTGGAAATCACTTTGCCTAGTCCCAATAGATATTAAAATTATTTTTTGTAATTGTACGTGTCATTTCATTTTGGCCATTTTTAAATTTCATTTTGTGCTTGGCTTGTGTAAAATATAATTAAGTAATAAACAATTTTTGAGAATATGTTTTTTTTTTATTTATTAAACCGAAATATAAATGGTGGAGCAATGGTGGAAAATAAAATAATATAAAAAGTGCCATCTGTTAGCAATGATAAAGTTTAATAAAAATTCCGCTGTAACCTGACATGTCCCTTATGTGTATACCTTATGCTAAGCGGACATGACTAATGTATATGTTATGGACGAATAAGGTGTCTGTCATCCCTTACGAATAAGGGATACATAAGGCTTATGTAAGGCTTATGCGCTTCAGTGGGCAGTAATTAAAAACCGCATTTTGCGAAATTCACACTAGACGGTAGAGGGCCAGCATTGGCAACAGGAAAAGATCAAAATAACTTTGCTCATTCTTATAAAATATAAAAACCAAGTTATGCAGTTACTCCTTCTGTCCAGAGAAATGTTGTTTTATGTGTCATTCAACTTAGTTATCAGCCCACCCCCGTATTTAGGTTGATGGTGATGAAATATGATTATATGGTTTACTTATTTTTGAAAATTTAAGAGGTTCAGGTTACATAAAATTCTACAACGCCGCAAGATAAGAGGAAGCTATGGTTGATTAAATATCCACATTTATATGGCGAGTAAAAAGATAGTGCCAAAACATCTGGCATAGATCTGTATGATAGTCGCATACAAATATAAACTTGAGAATTCGGCATGATTTTTTTTTGTTCGGGAACCGGAGTGACATAAATACTCAACCCACAGAGGAGCTAAAACTATGTAAGCATGTCGACCTCACAATATCCTGGTTTCCGCTACAAAATCCATGAATATTTTAAAAGCAAACAAGAGTTATAAGAAGTTGCTAAATGGATTAAATAGAAATTAACAAAAAACAAAATCACTCATTATTAAGTGTGAATGGATTGAATTTATTCATTTTAAATCAAAATTGAAAAAATTTTATATTAAGATTTTTACATTTTTAAATCATTAAGTAAAATATTTAAATTAAACATAAAACAATATAGTTGATACTGTTATTTCAATAAAAATATTTATAAATTGTATGTTAATTTTTAGATTTTATATTGGAGTATATTAAATTATAAATATACTATTATAATTTGGATACGCAACAATTTAAAGGTTTAAAAATTAAATTGTTAAATTGAAAATATATATTGTTAACTATAATAACTATTTTAATAGCACAATTAATAAGAAACACCTATACTGCACTATCATATCTGAAATTTGTTATATTAACATAATCAACCGAAAAACAAAAAAGTAAATGTAATTCAAGAATCCGATGAAAATTTATTTATTAATGAAGTCGGTGATGGAATATTTAATAAATATTGGTATGAAAAATAGTAATACATAATAATGAAAAAATTTTTAAACTTGACACTGGAGCTCAATGTAATGTGTTTCCATGGAGTGTAATTAAAAATGTTAAACATAATATGGTAACATCGAATACCAGAAGTTTGGTTATCTATAATAATAATAAAATTCCAGTAATTAGCGAAGTATAAAATAATTGTAAAATAAAAGGTAAGTCAACTTCATTATTATTTGAAGTAGTTGATGCACAAGTTGCACCAATACTTGGAAAAAAATCGTGTGAAAAAGAAATGTTAATTTAGAGAACAAATGAATGTAAATTAAATGAGAAACATGCAGTTTTTAAAGGATTAGGCTGTTATAATTTTTTTTAATATAAAATCGAGATGAAAGAAAATCCTCAATTCGACATAAAACCCGCTAGATCAATACCATCCATTAAGAGATCAGGTTAAAATTGAGATAGAAAAAATGGGTAATTTAATAAGACGAATAACAGAACCTACTCCCACATCTATTGCAATGGTGATTGTAAAAAAGTGGTAAGCTTAGAATATGTATTGATCCGTCAGATTTAAATAAATATGTATTAAGAAGACATTATCCATTAAAAACAGTTGAAAATTTTTTTTTCCCCCGGGTAGGTAAAAACCTCGAAAGACACCTGAACTAGCGATGTAGTTCTGTTAGTGTTGGATCTTAACCCAATAAAAACACCTCCGTTATTTAGAATTACGATCTGGTCTTAAGACCAATGAGCAATTTTATTTTATGGGTTTTAATATAAAACTTTATTTTAAATGTACATCATACGACACAATTAAAATTCTTATATTAGTTCAAAAGGTTTAACACTTTTGAGCCTGCTTACTATATTTGTGTTATTTACTAGCTGAGAAACTTCAATATTCACATGGTGCAGTAGGCTTTGTTCGTGTTTCTTTTGTGTATTTATTGATTTCTTCGGCGACTTTTCCAATTTTTCAATTTTGAAGAAATAGCAGCCAGATTGAAAGGTGCTAATTATTTTACAAAACTTGATTGTGTCAAAGGTTTTTGGCAAATAAAAATTGCTCCTGAATCACAAAAGTATTTAACATTTAGTACACCATGGGGAAGATATTGCTGTACTATACTGCTATTTGGTTTAGCATCAGCTCCAGAAATATTTCAACAAACAATGTCGGATTTATTAAGACATGCCAAATGCAGAATGCTCCATGGATGACATTTTTATTTTTGCAAAAACGTTAGAAGATTTATAAAAACTAACAGAAGATGTAGTAAATAAAATATTGAATTCTAGTCTGAAATTAAATAAAGAAAAATGTGTATTTGCTGCAGAAAAAATAAAATTTCTAGTGAAGGATTGTTTACAGATGATGGTAAAATATCTGCAATAAAAAATCTTAAAACTCCAAAATCAAAAGTTCAATTACAAAGATTATTAGGTATGGTTACCTTCCTTTCAAAATTTATAAAAAATTTAGCTGAAGTAACATTACCTTTAAGGCAACTACTAGCAAAAAATATAGAATTTGTGTGGGAAGAAGAACAAAATAAAGCATTCAATAATAATAAAGAAATTTTATCCACAACACCATTACTACAATACTATTGTGTAAATAAAGAAGTTACTCTACACATAAATGATAGTGATAAAGCAGTAGGTGCAGTGTTATTGCAAAACAAAAAACCTGTAGCCTATGCATCAAAATCGCTAACCAAAACTCAACAGAAATATCATCCAATAGAAAAAGAAGCTGCAGCCACAAGATTTGCTTGTTTTAAGTTTCATCAGCATATTTATGGTAAAAAATTAACAATACAAGCAGACCATAAACCATTAGAAAGTATTTTTAAACAAATCTGTACACTGAGCACCACCATGGCTTGTGTACCAAGTTGTGTACCAATAGCTGATCTTTGGAGTATGTATAATGAATGTATGTTCAACATTTTTATTTTTAGCCAAATATAATATTGGTTTATTAGAAATAATTCAATTATTGTTAAAAGGTCATTAAAATCGGGTGCCATATTTAAAACATTTTTTTTTTACTTCATGTTCCTACTCTGACGCCATTTGTAACATACAAATGTCAAGAACCTTAACCAATCACAATCTTCTAACTAATTAAAATATAATACTAATTATCTAATAATAATATTGGTTTACCGCGCTGCACGTCTAATTGGGGTAGCATAAGCCGGAAAATAGGGGGGTTCACAAATGCGCGTAACATTCATACAAAACTTGCGTGCATTAATAAACTAAACAAAATAAATAAAGAAAATCAAGGATAAAATATACTAATAAAAATTAATAGAAAAATAATATAAACTACTCTAAATTTTAAATTCCCCTAAAACTAATATGTAACACCAAAATTAGATATATATGTTTAATGAAATGGATTTAGATGTTATACCATTTTAAATTTGCCCAACCATCCATGTGATCAATACTAAAATCCAAAAATATTCCTAAATGTATGATCACCCTATATATTATTCAAATCTACTTACTCACTCACTCACTGCATAATCTCAAAAAAAAAAAATTAAATCCTGCGAAGGAAAAATAAATAAAAACCTTATTTAAAAAAAAACATTATTTCGTCCATTTTAAAAATAATTTTTATTAAAAATCCAAAAAAAAATAAAAAAAAAATTGTATACACAAATATAAAATAATTCTGATAAAAAAAAATAACTCTAGTACTACAATAAAACTCTAATAAAAATTAATACATATTACAACAACAACTAATAATTAAAATTTTTGTTGTAATTAATATATTTTATAGGGAAGCCATTAATTATTATTATAAATTCAAATAATTGTACACACCCTTCATACTACTTTAACGATTCTGATCGCCTAGTACAAATTATTCATATTCCTATACGAATATGAGATTCTACTTTATTTGAATTTATAATGATAAAATTAAATACAAAATCTTCAAAATATAGATAATTCGAAAAATGCAATTAATAAAATTCTAATAAACTAAATTGACCAACTACGAAATAACTCAAAATTATCTATCAAAAATAAAACCAAAACTTAATGCATATTACAATAACAACTAATTGTTACAATTTTGTTGTTGTAATTAATTTATATGGGGAAGCCATTAATATTATAAATTCAAATAATTTGCACATGCAATTTGTACTACTTTAACGATTCTGATCGCCTAGTACAAATTATTCATATTCCTATACGAATATGAGATTCTTCTTTATTTGAGTTTATAATACTAAATACAAATCTTCAAAATATTAAAAATAAAAATTCAAAAAAAAAAAAATCGAATGCAATTAATAAAAAAAAATCTATATTAATAAAAAAAATTAATAAGTTAAAATTTGGTAGAATATTCCATATTTTAAATAAAATAAAATAAAACCTAATACTGAAATTTCTTGAACTAAAAAAAACTAAAACGTATGAATAAATCACGCAATAACTAAATATTATGTATATATATCGTCACCCTAGAATTAGAACGTGCTATGCGCCATGAGGTAAAATATGCAGTAGAGGTAAAATACCGTAGAAAGCTCCGTGAGAGCTTAATTTTAAGATTTAAGTAAAAAATATTATGTGGTTGTATACTGTAAAGAGCATAGCATCTTATCATAACATAAAATTTGTGTATATTTATGTAATTAATCAAATATAATCGAAATAATGCCATGGATATTATGCTATATCCACTCCATGCTACTATTTTTATTCAAAGCTGGATATAGCATAGTTTTTGTATCGCATAGCCTCACCTAATATTCAAAAGTTTTGCTTATTGCAACTTATTAATATATTAAAAAAGACGTGTTTCGAGTAATTATAGTTCATTTAATACTCTTAATTTTAATAAAAACATAAAAATAATAACGGAATTCAAAAAAATAAATTCATCAAAAAAACATAAACATACAAAAAAAACTTACATTATTAAAATAATTCAAATAAATTTGAAGCAAAAAAGGATACAAGAAAAAAATGAAAAAATTAATAAACAATAAATTTGAATACATATTATATTATACGATACAAACACCATACTATATCTTATTTCATCAAAAAAAAATTTGGCTACTTTTGTTTTTTTATTGGTGGCTTTTTTTACCTGTCTGAGTTTTTTATTTATTTCCGGTTTCTTATTTACTTTTACCGCTACTGTTTTTTTTTTTTTTTGAATCAACTGCATTTTTTTTTCAATTGCAGTTTTCTTATTAACTTCTGCATTTTTCTTAATCATAACGAAAATAGTTTTATAAAACATTTGGTCCGCATCGGATAACGATGGCATCATATCCTCTATATCCTTAATTTTGTCCTGCGATAATGTTGAATCCAGTTTGCAAGCGATGAGTTTTGGAAGACTTTTAATACCTCTGCGCAAGGCAATTTTTATTGAAGTAAGATTTTGAGATAAGTCTGTTTTGATATGTACTACAAAACGATCATCTTTAATTAAAGTTATTATTTTTATTTTTGAGAAAGGCACGGACGAAAAATTTATGTTTAGTGAAAAAGTTTGATAATCCTGAAAATCATGTACTTGCATTTGAAGAATCAAAAAGATTTGTTTATTTTTTGGAAATGATTTCAATGCTCTGATTAGTGAAACTGGACTATATATAAATTGATTTTTTAAATATTTTTCAATTGTACTGTGAGCAGCATCAATGTCCTGGATACAACTATGTCCGGCTTCTGAAATTTTTTAACAATCTTTGAAAGATTTGAGATGGATTGAGATGGATTCATTAAAGAGTTTCATGACCATAGATGACATTATGCTGTTTCGGTTTTGTGGTACACACCTATCGAAGAATAATTTCAGTTGTGTCTGGATATTTAAGACCAACTTGCATTAGTATTTTGTGTAGAGCGTTAGCGATATGGGTTGCACTTCGTCTACATAAATGGCAAGAAATGAATGGATATAGACTGGTCTAATTTTATTATACATCAAACACAAGATCCAGTAATAATTTGTTGGGTAGACTGTAACAACTCTAAAACTAAAAAAATTGTATAATAGACCCTTATAACTCTTAAAATATGTATTTATCAAAATTATATGTATGTGTACCGTTTTCCTTCTGAAAACTGTATTAAGCCTTCTATAATAATAAGAAATATGCTTATAATTTGATATAGCCCTTGCTCACTCTGAATATCGGCCAAACGGTAACTAAAACCGAAAAATGCTTTTCAGATTCGGATTCACCTTTAAATTTGCAGTCGAACTACATACCTAACTTATTTTAGTCTAAAATGGTGCATAGCCCGTTCTAATTCTAGGGTGACGATATATATGAATAAAAAAATAAATAAAATAAAAACCAAAAATTGCCACGATTTTCATAAGCCATAATTTTAGGTCATTTACAAGGAAATCCCAAGTAATTTAAAATAAAATAAAATTAATATTTCAATCAAGAATTTTATCAAGAATATTAATCGCGAAAAAAAAACTAAATAAATAGGAATGAATTCAAATTTCTAGTTTCGTAAATATAAATAGCCAAGTAATTCCAGACTATTAATAAAATTAGAAAGTGAATCCCAGGGAATACCTGTCTTCCATTTGAAGTTAAAATTTGGACTGTCTACTTTTTTCTTTCTTACCACCGATTTTAAGGGTATTTATATCATTTTGAACAATGGTTCTAATTAAAAATTATGAATTTGATAGTTGTATTTAAAAAAATAACGTTTAATTCATAATAAATTACGGAAATTTAATAAAAATCATTACTAATACATACAAAATGTAGGTAATAATTGATTTTAAAGATTAATGAACTTTATGAATTCTAATAGAATTTAAAAAAAAATGATCAAAATGATACTTTAGGTAAATTCCCTAAAATCAGGTAAAACATAAATAGGATTCCCTATTTACATAATAACTCCTTAATAATTTTTATCCAACATAATTTATTTTTGTGGGGATAAACTACCAGTTTTCTTTTTGCTTATATTTTTTTATTATGTTGGAACAGGGAACTTGTTCAGATTGATAAGTTCTCCAATTGATAAGTTCTACACGGGGTTGTCTTAACTTCATAATCGATACACCTAAAATTATGCAATCCGAAAATCCTGATATTCAATCTTTAATTGAAACTATTCATATACAAAAAAAATGAACCATTACAGAACAGATGCGTTTGCGGTTATTACCAGCGAAACGGAACTGTATGATGGTTTTAAAAATAACAAAAATAATAATAATTAATCCCGATAGTTCAAGAAATTTTTGTAATATAATTCAATACTAACTAAATAAAAAAAAATAAAAAAAAATTAATAACTAGATAAAAAAACGATAATTCAAAAAAAAAAAAAAAAAAATCCAAAATAATTCAAAAATAAAAAAAAAAAAAAATAAAAAAAAATTAAATCTTCATCATCTGGGACCGCTTGAGGTGATAATTGATGTTGATGTTGTTGTTGAAACTGATAAATCTGTTTTTTTTTGTTGTATTTGCTTGCGCTGCTGCAGATTATTCAACCACACACCTTCACAAGTCTGCACGTCATACTGCTTTTCCCCTAAGTTACGTGGTGGGGCTGGTGGTGTATGAGGTGGTAGTGGTGGTAGCTGAGTTCAAGGGAATACCTCACGCTCAGCAGCGGACGATGGAAGTGACACCTCCGGTTCTTCTGGGACATCTCTCAAAAGTTCGGGAGTGGTAGGAGTCCGAGGCATATCCCAGGATAAGTACTCCTCCAACTCATCCATCATAATTGCTAAGCTGAAATATATTTTATTAATTTATTCTTACAACCTATTCTGATGGATATGGAAATCCGGCAACTTCGTTGACTTCACATATATATATATATACATACTTCAGCTAATGGATGATTAAATAAATTGAATTCTATCTTATAAATTTATACAAATATATTTTTCTATACTTTTTATTCAACCTATGATATTATTTTCGAATATCCTTTGCGTGATAAATACCAACGCTTCTACCCTTATGATCTGCTAGTTCATATAATGAACTACATAAGCTCTTTAAAACTCTAGACTTTATAAATTTGGGAGCAAGTTTTGCATTATATTTATCTGAAGCTTTGCTTAATGTAAAATTCCTACGAAAAACTTCATGTCCTAATACAAAATTTACATCTTTCTTTGCTCTCAAATTGTATGTTTTAATGTTCCTATCGTATGCTTTCTTGATATTTTCTTCAACTTGATTTCTGATTAGCTGGATTTGGTCAAGCTTGTCTAAACTAATTTCACCCTGATCTAAGCTATTGATATTTCTAAGTAGTTTATAGGAAGTAGCATCATTAATCATATTTTGGCCATAAAGCACAAAATAAGGGGAATACCCGATTGATTGATGCATAGAACTACGCAAAGCTGCACTTATTTTGGACAAATTATTATCCCATTTAGTGTGGTCTTTTACTAAATACTCTCTGATGCCAGACAATATTGATTGATTTACTCTTTCTGACGCGTTGGCTTGAGGTGAATATAAAGCTGTATGCATGTGTTTGACACTATAATTATTTAAAAGTTCATTGAACATATTTGATATAAATTGAGAACCATTATCACTGATAATTAATTCTGGAACTCCGTAAGATGAAAAATTACTTCTTCAATAAATTTACAAATCGGAGTGGATGTAAATTTTTTTAATGGTTTCAACCAATGAAATTTCGAATAATGATCAAGAACTATTAATATACCTATATAGCCTGCTTTCGTTCTTGGATAAGGACCAAAGATATCGATATACAATCTTTGAAAAGGACGTTCCGATACAGCTTGTGAACCCATTAAAGGTCTCAAAGTTTGATTCGGAGATTTCGATTGTTTACAAATTTCACAATTTCTTACGAAATTTCGAACTTGGATTGCCATTTTTGGCCAATAAAAATTTCTGCGTAAACGCTCTAAAGTTTTTGAAATATCACCATGTGCAACTATTGGTGGATTATGGGCGCGTTCAATGACAATATTTGTAAGTTGATCAGGTACCCATAATTTCCAAGCACGTTCTTCTTGGTAAATATTACCTGTAGAATGCTCTATGCGTTTGTAAATATAATTGTCAAGTATTTGGACATCAGGATATTTATTCTGATTTTCTGCGATTTGTGTTCTAAAATTTACATACTCATCAGAAGCAAATGCTTCTGAATTTAAATCTATTTCTGGACCTATTATATAGATTTCGTTTATTGTATTTTCGTCTTCAAAAATTCGCGATAAAATGTCTGGTACTGTATTTAGACTACCACGACGATGTTCAATAACGAAATCAAAACCTTGAAGCTTTAAGCTCCATCTAGCTAATCTACCAGCTAAATCGTTCTGTGACATTAGCCATTTTAAGGATGCATGATCGGTACTAATTTTAAATGGGTGTCCTTCAATATATGCTCCGAATTTTTTTATTCCCATTATTGCAGCTAAACATTCTTTTTCCGTGACTGTGTAATTTCTCTGAGCTGAGTTTAACTTTTTGCTTATAAAAGCTACAGGACGTTCGTTTCCTTGATCATCTACTTGAATTAATACGCAACCTACACCACTATTACTAGCATCACATTGTATGACAAAAGGACGCGAAAAATCAGGATTAATTAAAACCGGAGCACACGACAACGAATTCTTAATTTTACGAAAAGTTACATCAGCTTCATCAGTCCAAACAAATTTAGATCGACCTTTTTTTAATAAATCAGTTATTGGGGTAGATAATGTTGCATAATCTTCAAGGAAACGTCTGTAATACCCCGCCATACCTAGAAATATGCGAACTTGCCGTACTGAATTTGGTGCTGGATAGTCAGCTATTACACTAACTTTATCTGAATCTACTCTAAGACCACCTTTTCCTACTACGAAACCTAGATATTTTACTTCATTTAAACAAAATTTACTTTTTCCTACATTTATTGTTAATCCCGCTTTACGAAGGTGTTCAGCAACTGTAGATAATATTTTCATATGATCTTCGAAAGTTTCCGAGATTATCAATAAATCGTCTAAATAAACAAAAACTTCATTTTTTAAATGTGGTGCAATTACTAAATCCCTAAATCTACAAATAGTTTGAGGAGCATTGCATAATCCTAATGGCATGACTTTAAATTGATATAGTGGCCTACCTAGTATGTTTTTCCCAAAAACTTTTATTTCGGCATATGAGCGAACGTCATTTTCTAAAGTAGTGATAGATGAAATTACAAGATTTCGATTTGCTCTAAATTGCTTCCAATGATAACGGTATCTAAGGGAAGAGCGTTTATGGATCTGATTAATTGGTTCTGCTTTATTAATTGTTGAAATACCATCAACTTTATTATCAAAAAAATTTTACGAGTAAGTTTATAATCTTTCATTCTTTGTTGATACGGTTTAATGTTATATAAGTGTGGTTCCTCACCACTACTATCAATATTTCTTTTTAAAATAGAAATATTTGTTTTATCCGATTTAAATTTATCATTTACTTTTTCGGGAAGTAACTGATGTTGTTGTACCCCCGATTCAACAAGTTTTTTGTTCGACAAATTTTGCAACTTGGCTTATAAATATTTTTAGCTCCACAGCCATAACAAAATATTTTTCTGGGTAATAAACACTCAGTAAAATGATGCGCTATTACCTCGCAATTCCAACAACAAATAGTTTTATCATTATTTGTATAGGAATAAACTGGTATTCTCTATGTTGAGTTATAATTTATATATATTTCTATTTGAGTACCAGATAGAAATTATATATGATGATTATTGGCTATGGTTTTAAACAGCTATAATTAAAATCACTAGAGCAGACTAAAAAGATTTAGAATAATTAAAACACACTTGAAGTCCTGATTATAGACTGATTTATTTATCGAAATTGCAGCTTATTTATATGATAAATTTTGACTTAATTTGTTACATTTCCCACGATTTAATTTCTCAAATTATTATTATTAATAATTAAATTATTTTTGTTCACACAAAATATGTGCTTAAATTGACAAAATTATATTTAATAAATATTCTAATAAAAAATTAATTTAAGGTAAATCTTCAAATTACAAATATTTTTATATAAAAATTATTAATAAATGATATTCTAATTACTTAAATTTCATGAGAACATTCTTAACGTTTTTGCTTAAAAAGCTAATTTTTATAATATCTTTATTTTGTGGAAAAAATATTTTATTTAATTCGTGGGAATGAAATTTATAGACAATTTTAATTTCAAGAAACTTATATCTAGATTTTAATACATATTAAACATTCTCCCCGCGTTGAAAATACGGAGAGTGATTTTCAAACCATAGATTCCTTGGATTCTCTTATTTCATTATTTAGTGAAGAGAGTGGTGTAGTAATTTCTGGTGGTAATGGATTTGCAGATTTTCTTAGTTTCAAAATAATTATGATGATGACTGTTAAAATGAGGCCCAAGCTTATGTATCCGACAGAATATTGATGAATATCGTGAAGTGAGACTTCATTCGGTAGCACTTCTTGTTTTTTCAGATCTTTGAGACTTTTCAAAATGTCATCTTCTTTTACGAGATGATTTTCTGCCAATATACTTGGATGAGTAATTTTCTGAATACTTGAAGATTTTTCCAATTTAGATATTTCATTCAAATTAATAGTTGGAATAAATGCATTGTGGATATGGCTGGAATAAACGTTATGAGCATTAATTGTCATGCCAGGTTGTTTAATAGCACAGTTCGGTGTTAATTTTAATAAACCTTCTCCAGATATTGTTTTGCTGATTACCTTTGAATTGCAAACAATGTTCAATGTGTATTCCTTATCAAATGCAAAAATCCAATGGTTTGGATGACTTAGTTGAATCCATACTCTGCCTTCTTTGATTGCTTTAATGTTGCATAATGGAGATAGCACAGAGTTATGATTAAAAAGACTCATTTCACAATGATTGTTGGTAGAAGCTGTTGTGAAGATGGGATGATTTTGCTTGCATATGTTTCGTCCATTTTGAAGAATGTAGCAGTTTTCTCTTTCTTTCTCATTCATAGAATAAAATAGATCTCTATGTAGGTTGATAGCTAGATAAGGTGCTGATGGCTCAATATATATCAGTTGATTACCTCTTTTTGTTGGTAGTGGAATAGCCTTGAATAGTTGGAATTGTTCTCGATTTAGCAACGGAATTGTGATCTGAAATATTAAAATGCTATCAGTAATTCGTGCCTTGGCACTCATTAATTTATATGTTGTGATTATATCATCGGTATTTTGTCCTGGAATTAAAACATTTGTAGGTATGTGTTGTTGAATACTTTTTAATTCTTCCCGCAGTTGCTTTGGACTTAAGACCAAAGGATTAATCCTTTCATGATGAAAATCTGTTAGTACATCTAATATTGTATTTTGGGTTTCTTGATAGTTTGATAATATTAACATTGTAAGTGATGTCAGACTAGCAACTTGCTGCATTGTTTGCATCTCTTCAGTCATATTTACTATATCATTGTATAGTTTTATCATATGAGTTTCAATAAGATTTAATTTATTATTTGTATCAACTTCATTTTGTTTCATTATATTGTATGTTGATTCAATGATTGACGATTGATTTTGGATTAGCTTAAGAAGATGTTGTTCATTTCCCTTGGCTTCCATAATTGAATGTTCTATGTTTAAAGCATCGTCCTGATCTAGAACACCAAAAAGAGCGTGAGCGATGCTGCCTATTATATTTAGCGGAGATCGTTTATTACGTTTTGATATACTATGTTGATTAGAAATTATGTCATTGGTTTGCTTAACCTTTCGAAATTGCTGCTGTAATTGATCAAGAATACCATCACATAGAACCTTGTCGGTGTTTGTTGCTGTTGAACACAAAAATTTCAACCTTTTTAAACATTTGCGAATATTACTCACTTCTTGCCAGTAAGTTGTCATATTAAAGTAAACGAAAATAGTCCAATCATTATTAATTAAATTAACTGGGCCTAGTTCTTCAAAGTATATTCCTGGTTGATTGGTGAATTTAATAATTTCAACTTGTTCTTGTTTTATGTCTTGGCATTTGATTGGCATTGCAAGACCTATTATTAGTAATAAATTTAGCAAGGTTGAGCTGATCTTTGCTGGCTTCTTTGATGGTGGTTTTGTTGGTGCTTCATTGATTTTTCGTTTATAATTTTCTGGTGTTTGAAGGGCAACTGAACTAGGTGTCGTTATTTTAAATGGCTTCGCGTTAACGGAATTTGATACTTCTTTTAATTTGCTAGCAGCAGAACGAATTTTTTCTTCTTTCGTGTCTAAGTTATTAGAACTTGGTGGACAATCTGTTATGACTGGCAAAGGACAAATTTTTTGTATTGCTCGTTTCGTGATTCCTGTGGATGTTTTTAGTTCCACAACTCGTACTAAATTGTCAGATCCTTTGATAACTTTGATGATCCGTCCCATTCGCCATTTTAAGGGAGGCAAGTTGTCCTCTTTTAATAGAACCAGTGTGCCGATTTTAATATTTGGGACTTCTGTTTTCCATTTATATCTATTTTGAAGTTCTTGTAAATATTCTGTCGACCAGCGTCTCCAAAATTCTTTCTTTAAATATTTAACCAGTTCCCATCTTTTTAATAGCGTTAAATTGGCTGGTTCTGAAAGTGTATCTGGCATGGAAGTTAATGGTTGTCCGATGAGGAAATGTCCAGGCGTTAGTGCTTCCAAATCATTGGGATCAGCTGACATAGGAGTTAGCGGTCTTGAGTTTAATACTGCTTCAACTTCTGTTACCACAGTATTTAATTCTTCCGATGTTAATCGTGATGAAGTTAAAATTCTTTTCAGATGATATTTTGCTGATTTCACGGCAGCTTCCCATAGTCCGCCGAAGTGTGGTGATCTTGGTGGTATCGGGCACCACTGGATTCCCCGCTGCGAACAGGTTTCGACAACAGTATCTTTCAATTCCTTACTTTGAAATAAAGAATGAAGATCTTGTAGTTCTGATTTAGCGCCAATGAAGTTTGTAGCATTGTCGCAAAAGATTTTTAGTGGACATCCTCGCCGTGCTATAAAACGCTTGAGTGCTCCAATGAATGCTGCTGTTGTTAAATTAGTTACTAGTTCTATGTGCACTGCCTTTGTCGCGAATCCAACAAATACTGCTAGATATGCTTTTGTAGGACGTTTACCTCTTACATCATAGTGGATTTGAAATGGGCCACAAAAATCTACACCGACATTTGTAAATGGTCTGGATGGTTGAACTCTTTCAGGTGGCAAATTACCCATAAGTTGATTGATATGTAGTGGTTTTACATGAGCACATCGTACACAGTTGTGAACTATATTTCGAACTAGCTCTCTACCTTGCAGCGGCCAGAATCTTTGTCGTATAGTTGCGAGTAGCGCTGTTGGACCAAATGGATTCGCTCTACTAACATTCGAATTATTAAATTTGAGCTGTTCACAACCATTGGATGTTTTGACTGATCAGTTAAAGATGAAGCGTGCAATCGCCCTCCAACTCTGATGATACCTTCATGAATAAATGGTGTGAGACAAGAAAGTTTGCTTGTTCTCGAAACTGTCCCAGACTTTGTCAACTGTTTGAAATCATCTTTAAAATCGATTTTTTGAGTTGATTTAATTATTTGTTTTATAGCTTCATCTAGTTCGATGGCATCTGGTTTTGATGACAGTTTTTTATTTTGAGGATTTCTACAATTTTGCGTAAATCTAATGACAAATCCCATTGTTTCATGAAGTCGTTGAAATGAATTTTTGTGATCAATCATATTAACGATGTCATCAGGTTCCATATCTTCTGGAGCTATGGTCGTTATATTTGCCACAGCTGATTCAATATTTGAATTGAATTGCCTTTGCCAATGTTCCGGTGATTGTTTTAGAAAATTTGGTCCGTTAAACCAAAGGGTAGATCTCATTATCTGTTCTGGAAACACTCCTCTAGATATCAGATCTGCCGGATTCTCTTTTGTCGATATGTGGTTCCAATCTTCTATTTTTGTGCATTGTTGAATCGTTGACACTCGATTAGCTACAAACGTTTCTTGGTTGACTGTTGTAGAGTTGATCCAGGATAAAACAATGGTGGAATCAGTCCAGTACTTGATAGAGTTGACGTTTATTTTTAAAATACTGCTTATGCGGTTAACCAGTGCCGCCATTAATGTTGCGGCACATAGCTCTAATCTAGGTAACGATATAGTTTTAACCGGTGCGACTCGTGATTTTGAACATAGCAATTGTACTATGACGTTCCCTTGATGATCACTGGATCTTATGTATATGCACGTACCATATGCCTTTTGACTGGCGTCTGAAAAAGCATGAAGCTGGACATTATGAACATTGCTGCTTATCATTATATGTCGTTTAATACGGAGTTTTTCCAAAAGCTTTAGTTGTGATCTGTAGTTTAACCATTTCGTGTGAAGTTCTAACGGTATTTCTGTATCCCAATCCAATTTCAAAATCCATAATTGTTGTATGAAAATTTTTGCAAGTGCAATTACTGGACTAACGAGCCCTAGTGGATCAAAAATTCTTGCAACATCGGCTAAGATCGTTCGCTTTGTTAACTTCGTTGTCTTTTCATTTAAATGTGTATTGATGGCAAATTCATCAGTTGCTGGATTCCAAGCAAGTCCTAAAGTTGTTATTGTGTCACAATTTTTTTCATCAAAATTAAAAATTGCCGCTCGGTGTTTTGTCGGAATAGTAGCTAACAATTTTTCATTATTGCCGCACCATTTTCTTAGTTCAAATCCTGCTGTGGAGAGCAGCGCCTGAATTTGCCGTTGCATTTCTAAAGCTTCTTGTAAATTGTTGCTGCCAGTCATTAAATCGTCGACGTAGAAGCATTCCTTGAGAACTTTTGCACCTAATGGAAATTGTTTTTCTTCGTCATCTGCTAATTTATTGAGACATCTGGTTGCTAAGTACGGAGCCGACCTTGTTCCGTATGTAACTGTACGAAGTCTGTAAATTTTTAGATATTCGTTTGGATTTTCACGCCATAGTATTAATTGTAGATTCTGATCTCTTTCGTTTACCAAAATCTGCCGGTACATTTTACTAATGTCGGCAGTGAATACGTATTTTGGTAGCCTAAATTGTAGCATGATTGAAAAGAGATCATCTTGGACAGTGGGGCCGGTATGCATGAGATCGTTGAGCGAGATATTTGTTTCGGTTTTGCATGATCCGTCGAACACCACCCTTAGCTTTGTGGTTGTGCTGCTTGGGCGTAGTACGCAGTGATGCGGCAGAAAATAATGAATTGGTAATAAATTTTGCCGTTCGACGAGTTCCATTTGTCCAAGTGCAAGATATTCTTTTATAAATTCAGAATAGCTTATTTTTAATTTTTCATTTTTTGATAATCTTTTCTCTAGACTGAGAAATCGGCGATGAGCAATTTCATATGATTTTCCAAGTTTATTTACTGAATCTAAAAATGGCAATTCCACTACGAATCTCCCTTTTGTATTTCTGGAGACTGTTTTTTGAAAATGCTCTTCACAGGCCAATTGCTGAGGACTCATTTTTATGCATGCTGGTTCATTATGCTCCAGCTCCCAAAATTTGCGGAGTTGCGCTTCCAGTGATATGCTGATACCACAGAAATATCGTTCTGTTGTAATATTGTTAGCTCGTCCAAGTACAACCCATCCAAATTTCGTTTCTTGTAATGTTGGAAGATTTTCATTTAATTTAATTTGTTTGCCTTGACATAAATCGCAGAACAGTTCTGCTCCTATTAGCATGTCGATTCGTTTTGGCTTGTGGAATTCAGGGTCGGCCATTTCAATATTGTTTGGAAGAGGCCATGAATTGATATCTATGTACCGGCTTGGTTGTTGCGCGGTAATTTGTGGTAGTATATATGCTTCTATATTGAAACTGAATTCACCATTTGTAGAAGTAATTCTTACATTTGTTTTTTTGTGAGTGGATGATTCGGTGTCTCCGATTCCAGAAATGTTGATTTCGTTATTGTTGCTAGTCAATTCTAGCTGCTTCGAAATTCTTTTTGAGATGAAGTTCAGTTGCGAGCCTGAATCAAGAATGGCCCTGCATTGTATGGTTTGCCCATACTGGTTTGATACATTTATCATTGCTGTACCTAAGAACACATATGATTTTGGATTATTACTATTGTTTGTAGTTTGTGTTGCCAGGGAGGTAGCAGCTGCTGATTCTGTTGGTGTTTCTCTTCTTGGATGGACATTTGCAGATTGTGAACTATTTTCTTGAGCCATCTTGTGAGAAAATGTTGAGTTTGTTGCACTATTGGGTTCTTTTTCTACATGTAACAGCGTGTTATGCTTGCTGGAACATTTGAAGCAAGACCGAGATAGGCATTTTGTACTGGTGTGTCCAGTTTTCAAGCAATTGATACATATTTGATGTTCCTTTGCAAATTTTAATCGGTTTGTGGGAGTCTTTTTTAGAAATATTTGACATTTAAATATTTTATGTCCCGTGCCCTTGCAACATAGACATGTTTCATTTTGTTTCGTAACAACGACTCCTGAAGTTTTGGTTGGGATTTTATGTACTCTTTTCTGTTGGGTTCCTGTGTAAGCTTCCATCATTTGAAATCGATTTTCTAAGAATTCCATGAGATCTGCTAGTGTTTGACATTGCTTTGGTGCTTCTAGCGATTGCTCATAAAGTCTATGTGAATCTTTATCTAGTTTCTGTACAAGAATGTGCAACAGGATAGGATCCCATGACGTTGTATCAATGTTTATATTTTTTAATGCCAGCAAGCATTCATTTGTAGTATCATGCAGCCGTTTTATTGCTTCTGATGATTCAAAGTGGATAGTTGATTGCGATAATAATTTATTAAGCCAAGCTGAAACTAATAATCGCTGATTGTCGTATCGTGTCTTCAAAATATCCCAACCAATTTGATAATTACTGCTGGATACTTGGAGGTGTTGAATGAGTTTGCTGGCTTCGCCGGTTAAATGGCCTTTAAGGTAAAACATTTTTTGTGAGTTACCCATATTTTGATTGTGGATCAGTTGTAGAAACAGATCATGAAATTGAGTCCATGCAAGATAATCGCCATTGAATGATGGTAAAGTAATTTTTGGTAACTTTAGCATGTTGTTGTTGTTTGATTTATTGTCTTCACCAACTCGATTCATGAGGAGAACAATAATATCTTGTGTCTGATCTTGAAAATTTAAAAATTTTTCTTCCAACTGATTGTTCCCTTCAGCAGCTAAACTGCTATGAGTCGCACATACTGAAGACCAGTACCCTTCGATGGCTTTACGTTTAACATGGTAAAATTCTGGAGACTGTACTGTTTTCAGCTCTTCTATTGTACGTTTTAGAAGATGGTCTAATGCGTTAAAGTATGCATTTTGCATATTTAATAAATTATTAACATTAACAGCTGGAACTGAGGCTGGAGTTAAGTTTGAATTTGAACTTGACTTAGCGTCGTTTCGTTGTTCCACTGCTAGAAGAGCGTTATCTAATTTTGCTCTAAGAGCTTCATAAATGTCTTCTGCTCGATTGTGAATTAAATTTGTGAAGTATTCTGCAGTTGGATTACTTTCACGATATGTTTTCTCAATGAGCCCGTCTCGGTCTTCAAATGTTTGCCATAGATCTTCCAATCGGTTAAGTCTCGTTTCCAAATAAATCTGAGTTTTCCTGGCTGCTCCATCTTTTGTAAAGTTGATATGCATCCTTTCGATTTGCTTCGCCAAAGCTTTCTGTTCATTAATTAGTGAATCCATAGTACTTTTGTTTATGGTTAAGAACGCTTAACTAGAAATATGGATATCACGTCGGGGTCACCAAAATGTATAGGAATAAACTGGTATTCTCTATGTTGAGTTATAATTTATATATATTTCTATTTGAGTACCAGATAGAAATTATATATGATGATTATTGGCTATGGTTTTAAACAGCTATAATTAAAATCACTAGAGCAGACTAAAAAGATTTAGAATAATTAAAACACACTTGAAGTCCTGATTATAGACTGATTTATTTATCGAAATTGCAGCTTATTTATATGATAAATTTTGACTTAATTTGTTACATTTCCCACGATTTAATTTCTCAAATTATTATTATTAATAATTAAATTATTTTTGTTCACACAAAATATGTGCTTAAATTGACAAAATTATATTTAATAAATATTCTAATAAAAAATTAATTTAAGGTAAATCTTCAAATTACAAATATTTTTATATAAAAATTATTAATAAATGATATTCTAATTACTTAAATTTCATGAGAACATTCTTAACGTTTTTGCTTAAAAAGCTAATTTTTATAATATCTTTATTTTGTGGAAAAAATATTTTATTTAATTCGTGGGAATGAAATTTATAGACAATTTTAATTTCAAGAAACTTATATCTAGATTTTAATACATATTAAACATTATTGTTAGAATTGAAATTGATTACATCAATCTCATTATTATCTAATAATGGTGGTTCAGTTAAATCAACACCGTCAGTTTGAATTTCTGATACATTCCGAGATGGATGGTTTATGAGTAAAATTATTTCGTTTACGTATATCGTTATTTAGATCTTCTTTTGCTCTACATAAGGAACGTAAATGGTCTATGTTCCAAACGTCTACATAGAGAAGATCTCTTCGTACATCCTCCCTTAAATTTCTTTTTATAATATTTAATAAGTCTGCATCAGAAATCTGATCTCTTAATTTATCATATAGATACATAATTGATTCGTAAAAATCATCAAAACACTCTCCGTTTCCTTGTTTTCTTTCACGGATTTGTTCTATGATATCTATATCGCTACGCCGTTCTTCGAATTGTCTGCGTAACGCTTGACAAAAATCGGGCCACTGAATTCTACCCGCAACTTTTTTATGATATCGCCAATACCAATTTTTGGCTTTATCCGTGAATACTAAATGTAAATCAGAACATAAATTCTGAAAATCTCTATTTAACATTTGATTTGTTAATGTTTCTATTCGGTAAATAATTTCATCAACCGTCAGACATTAGTCATTTTATCATATAACTACCAGGATCAAATTTAATAAACATTAGTCATTTTATCATATAACTACCAGGATCAAATTTGCCGGTCGGAATTTAGCTAAGTACAGCCAAATCTCCGAATTTCCATTGCGAAACCGATACTTATAATACAACAACAAAATTACTAATAACTAAAACTTATTTGTAAAATAAACAATAATAATTCAAATCTTTAGAAATCTAATAGCACCACATTTGCCGGTCGGAATTTAGCTAAGTACAGCCAAATCTCCGCATGTCCATTGCGAAACCGATACTATAGAACGCCAAAAATTCAAAATATAATCAAATTTACAGATAAATTTCCTGAAACTACACTAATAATTTTATATATTATTCCTATATAGATACAATACTAATACAAAACGTCAAACCTAATAATGGACGTTAATTAGCTACAAAAAAAAACCAAATTGAAACGTATTTCCGAAAATTAAAATTTCAACCTATGAATCAATATTTAATCACTACAAGGATAATACATAAAATATTAATTAATAAAAATCGAGTGCCAGAAACCTTGATGTTCTTCCGGTTCTTTCTTGTGCATCATTTGAAATAAACAAATGTTCCACTTTTCTAGACACCTTGGTTACTTTCAGGTCCCTGCTCGGGCGTCATTTGTAATGAACATTCAGGTTAACATTCAGGTCCCTGCTCGGGCGCCATTTCTAATGAATGTATGTTCAACATTTTATTTTTAGCCAAATATAATATTGGTTTATTAGAAATAATTCAATTATTGTTAAAAGGTCATTAAAATCGGGTGCCATATGTTAAAACATTTTTTTACTTCATGTTCCTAGTCTGACGCCATTTGTAACACACAAATGTCAAGAGCCTTAACCAATCACAATCTTCTAACTAATTAAAATATAATACTAATTATCTAATAATAATATTAGTTTACCGCGCTGCACGTCTAATTGGGGTAGCTTAAGCCGGAAAATAGGGGGGTTCACAAATGCGCGTAACATTCATACAAAACTTGCGTGCATTAATAAACTAAACAAAATAAATAAAGAAAATCAAGGATAAAATGTACTAATAAAAATTAATAGAAAAATAAAATAAACTACTCTAAATTTTAAATTCCCCTAAAACTAATATGTAACACCAAAATTAGATATTTATGTTTAATGAAATGGATTTAGATGTTATACCATTTTAAATTTGCCCAACCATCCATGTGATCAATACTAAAATCCAAAAATAATCCTAAATGTATGATCACCCTATATATTATTCAAATCTACTTACTCACTCACTCACTGCATAATCTCAAAAAAAAAACTTAAATCCTACGAAGGAAAAAATAAAAACCTTATTTTAAAAAAAACATTATTTCGTCCATTTTAAAAATAATTTTTATTAAAAATCCAAATAAAAATCAAAAAAAAAATTGTATACACAAATATAAAATAATTCTGATAAAAAAAATAACTCTAGCTACTACAATAAAACTCTAATAAAAATTAATACATATTACAACAACAACTAATATTTAAAATTTTGTTGGTGTAATTACTATATATTATATAGGGAAGCCATTAATTATTATTATAAATTCAAATAATTGTACACACTCTTCATACTACTTTAACGATTCTGATCGACTAGTACAAATTATTCATATTCATATACGAATATGAGATTCTACTTTATTTGAATTTATAATGATAAAATTAAATACAAAAACTTCAAAATATAGATATAATTCTAAAAATGCAATTAATAAAATTCTAATAAACTAAATTGACCAACTACGAAATAACTCAAAATTATCTATCAAAAAAAAAAAACCAAAATTTAATGCATATTACAATAACAACTAATTGTTACAATTTTGTTGTTGTAATTAATATATATGGGGAAGCCATTAATATTATAAATTCAAATAATTTGCACATGCAATTTGTACTACTTTAACGATTCTGATCGCCTAGTACAAATTATTCATATTCCTATACGAATATGAGATTCTTCTTTATTTGAGTTTATAATACCAAATACAAATCTTCAAAATATTAAAAATAAAAATTCAAAAAAAAAAAAAAAATCGAATGCAATAAAATAAAATAAAATAATACCTAATACTGAAATTTCTTGAACTAAAAAAAACTAAAACGTATGAATAAATCACGCAATAACTAAATATTATGTACATATATATATATATGAATAAAAAAAAAAAAAAAAAAACCAAAAATTGCCAAGAGTTTCATAAGCCATAATTTTAGGTCATTGACAAGGAAATCCCAAGTAATTTAAATAAAATAAAATTAATATTTCAATCAAGAATTTTATCAAGAATATTAATCGCGAAAAAAAAACTAAATAAATAGGAATGAATTCAAATTTCTAGTTTCGTAAATATAAATAGCCAGGTAATTCCAGACTATTAATAAAATTAGAAAGTGAATCCCAGGGAATACCTGTCTTCCATTTGAAGTCAAAATTTGGACTGTCCACTTTTTTCTTTCTTACCACCGATTTTAAGGGTATTTTTTTCATTTTGAACAATGGTTCTAATTAAAAATTATGAATTTGATAGTTGTATTTAAAAAAATAACGTTTAATTCATAATAAATTACGGAAATTTAATAAAAATCATTACTAATACATACAAAATGTAGGTAATAATTGATTTTAAAGATTAATGAACTTTATGAATTCTAATAGAATTTAAAAAAAAATGATCAAAATGATACTTTAGGTAAATTCCCTAAAATCAGGTAAAACATAAATAGGATTCCCTATTTACATAATAACTCCTTAATAATTTTTATCCAACATAATTTATTTTTGTGGGGATAAACTACCAGTTTTCTTTTTGCTTATATTTTTTTATTATGTTGGAACAGGGAACTTGTTCAGATTGATAAGTTCTCCAATTGATAAGTTCTACACGGGGTTGTGTCTTAACTTCATAATCGATACACCTAAAATTATGCAATCCGAAAATCCTGATATTCAATCTTTAATTGAAACTATTCATATACAAAAAAAATGAACCATTACAGAACAGATGCGTTTGCGGTTATTACCAGCGAAACGGAACTGTATGATGGTTTTAAAAATAACAAAAATAATAATAATTAATCCCGATAGTTCAAGAAATTTTTGTAATATAATTCAATACTAACTAAATAAAAAAAAATAAAAAAAAATTAATAACTAGATAAAAAAACGATAATTCAAAAAAAAAAAAAAAAAAATCCAAAATAATTCAAAAATAAAAAAAAAAAAAAATAAAAAAAAATTAAATCTTCATCATCTGGGACCGCTTGAGGTGATAATTGATGTTGATGTTGTTGTTGAAACTGATAAATCTGTTTTTTTTTGTTGTATTTGCTTGCGCTGCTGCAGATTATTCAACCACACACCTTCACAAGTCTGCACGTCATACTGCTTTTCCCCTAAGTTACGTGGTGGGGCTGGTGGTGTATGAGGTGGTAGTGGTGGTAGCTGAGTTCAAGGGAATACCTCACGCTCAGCAGCGGACGATGGAAGTGACACCTCCGGTTCTTCTGGGACATCTCTCAAAAGTTCGGGAGTGGTAGGAGTCCGAGGCATATCCCAGGATAAGTACTCCTCCAACTCATCCATCATAATTGCTAAGCTGAAATATATTTTATTAATTTATTCTTACAACCTATTCTGATGGATATGGAAATCCGGCAACTTCGTTGACTTCACATATATATATATATACATACTTCAGCTAATGGATGATTAAATAAATTGAATTCTATCTTATAAATTTATACAAATATATTTTTCTATACTTTTTATTCAACCTATGATATTATTTTCGAATATCCTTTGCGTGATAAATACCAACGCTTCTACCCTTATGATCTGCTAGTTCATATAATGAACTACATAAGCTCTTTAAAACTCTAGACTTTATAAATTTGGGAGCAAGTTTTGCATTATATTTATCTGAAGCTTTGCTTAATGTAAAATTCCTACGAAAAACTTCATGTCCTAATACAAAATTTACATCTTTCTTTGCTCTCAAATTGTATGTTTTAATGTTCCTATCGTATGCTTTCTTGATATTTTCTTCAACTTGATTTCTGATTAGCTGGATTTGGTCAAGCTTGTCTAAACTAATTTCACCCTGATCTAAGCTATTGATATTTCTAAGTAGTTTATAGGAAGTAGCATCATTAATCATATTTTGGCCATAAAGCACAAAATAAGGGGAATACCCGATTGATTGATGCATAGAACTACGCAAAGCTGCACTTATTTTGGACAAATTATTATCCCATTTAGTGTGGTCTTTTACTAAATACTCTCTGATGCCAGACAATATTGATTGATTTACTCTTTCTGACGCGTTGGCTTGAGGTGAATATAAAGCTGTATGCATGTGTTTGACACTATAATTATTTAAAAGTTCATTGAACATATTTGATATAAATTGAGAACCATTATCACTGATAATTAATTCTGGAACTCCGTAAGATGAAAAATTACTTCTTCAATAAATTTACAAATCGGAGTGGATGTAAATTTTTTTAATGGTTTCAACCAATGAAATTTCGAATAATGATCAAGAACTATTAATATACCTATATAGCCTGCTTTCGTTCTTGGATAAGGACCAAAGATATCGATATACAATCTTTGAAAAGGACGTTCCGATACAGCTTGTGAACCCATTAAAGGTCTCAAAGTTTGATTCGGAGATTTCGATTGTTTACAAATTTCACAATTTCTTACGAAATTTCGAACTTGGATTGCCATTTTTGGCCAATAAAAATTTCTGCGTAAACGCTCTAAAGTTTTTGAAATATCACCATGTGCAACTATTGGTGGATTATGGGCGCGTTCAATGACAATATTTGTAAGTTGATCAGGTACCCATAATTTCCAAGCACGTTCTTCTTGGTAAATATTACCTGTAGAATGCTCTATGCGTTTGTAAATATAATTGTCAAGTATTTGGACATCAGGATATTTATTCTGATTTTCTGCGATTTGTGTTCTAAAATTTACATACTCATCAGAAGCAAATGCTTCTGAATTTAAATCTATTTCTGGACCTATTATATAGATTTCGTTTATTGTATTTTCGTCTTCAAAAATTCGCGATAAAATGTCTGGTACTGTATTTAGACTACCACGACGATGTTCAATAACGAAATCAAAACCTTGAAGCTTTAAGCTCCATCTAGCTAATCTACCAGCTAAATCGTTCTGTGACATTAGCCATTTTAAGGATGCATGATCGGTACTAATTTTAAATGGGTGTCCTTCAATATATGCTCCGAATTTTTTTATTCCCATTATTGCAGCTAAACATTCTTTTTCCGTGACTGTGTAATTTCTCTGAGCTGAGTTTAACTTTTTGCTCATAAAAGCTACAGGACGTTCGTTTCCTTGATCATCTACTTGAATTAATACGCAACCTACACCACTATTACTAGCATCACATTGTATGACAAAAGGACGCGAAAAATCAGGATTAATTAAAACCGGAGCACACGACAACGAATTCTTAATTTTACGAAAAGTTACATCAGCTTCATCAGTCCAAACAAATTTAGATCGACCTTTTTTTAATAAATCAGTTATTGGGGTAGATAATGTTGCATAATCTTCAAGGAAACGTCTGTAATACCCCGCCATACCTAGAAATATGCGAACTTGCCGTACTGAATTTGGTGCTGGATAGTCAGCTATTACACTAACTTTATCTGAATCTACTCTAAGACCACCTTTTCCTACCACGAAACCTAGATATTTTACTTCATTTAAACAAAATTTACTTTTTCCTACATTTATTGTTAATCCCGCTTTACGAAGGTGTTCAGCAACTGTAGATAATATTTTCATATGATCTTCGAAAGTTTCCGAGATTATCAATAAATCGTCTAAATAAACAAAAACTTCATTTTTTAAATGTGGTGCAATTACTAAATCCCTAAATCTACAAATAGTTTGAGGAGCATTGCATAATCCTAATGGCATGACTTTAAATTGATATAGTGGCCTACCTAGTATGTTTTTCCCAAAAACTTTTATTTCGGCATATGAGCGAACGTCATTTTCTAAAGTAGTGATAGATGAAATTACAAGATTTCGATTTGCTCTAAATTGCTTCCAATGATAACGGTATCTAAGGGAAGAGCGTTTATGGATCTGATTAATTGGTTCTGCTTTATTAATTGTTGAAATACCATCAACTTTATTATCAAAAAAATTTTACGAGTAAGTTTATAATCTTTCATTCTTTGTTGATACGGTTTAATGTTATATAAGTGTGGTTCCTCACCACTACTATCAATATTTCTTTTTAAAATAGAAATATTTGTTTTATCCGATTTAAATTTATCATTTACTTTTTCGGGAAGTAACTGATGTTGTTGTACCCTCGATTCAACAAGTTTTTTGTTCGACAAATTTTGCAACTTGGCTTATAAATATTTTTAGCTCCACAGCCATAACAAAATATTTTTCTGGGTAATAAACACTCAGTAAAATGATGCGCTATTACCTCGCAATTCCAACAACAAATAGTTTTATCATTATTTGTATAGGAATAAACTGGTATTCTCTATGTTGAGTTATAATTTATATATATTTCTATTTGAGTACCAGATAGAAATTATATATGATGATTATTGGCTATGGTTTTAAACAGCTATAATTAAAATCACTAGAGCAGACTAAAAAGATTTAGAATAATTAAAACACACTTGAAGTCCTGATTATAGACTGATTTATTTATCGAAATTGCAGCTTATTTATATGATAAATTTTGACTTAATTTGTTACATTTCCCACGATTTAATTTCTCAAATTATTATTATTAATAATTAAATTATTTTTGTTCACACAAAATATGTGCTTAAATTGACAAAATTATATTTAATAAATATTCTAATAAAAAATTAATTTAAGGTAAATCTTCAAATTACAAATATTTTTATATAAAAATTATTAATAAATGATATTCTAATTACTTAAATTTCATGAGAACATTCTTAACGTTTTTGCTTAAAAAGCTAATTTTTATAATATCTTTATTTTGTGGAAAAAATATTTTATTTAATTCGTGGGAATGAAATTTATAGACAATTTTAATTTCAAGAAACTTATATCTAGATTTTAATACATATTAAACATTCTCCCCGCGTTGAAAATACGGAGAGTGATTTTCAAACCATAGATTCCTTGGATTCTCTTATTTCATTATTTAGTGAAGAGAGTGGTGTAGTAATTTCTGGTGGTAATGGATTTGCAGATTTTCTTAGTTTCAAAATAATTATGATGATGACTGTTAAAATGAGGCCCAAGCTTATGTATCCGACAGAATATTGATGAATATCGTGAAGTGAGACTTCATTCGGTAGCACTTCTTGTTTTTTCAGATCTTTGAGACTTTTCAAAATGTCATCTTCTTTTACGAGATGATTTTCTGCCAATATACTTGGATGAGTAATTTTCTGAATACTTGAAGATTTTTCCAATTTAGATATTTCATTCAAATTAATAGTTGGAATAAATGCATTGTGGATATGGCTGGAATAAACGTTATGAGCATTAATTGTCATGCCAGGTTGTTTAATAGCACAGTTCGGTGTTAATTTTAATAAACCTTCTCCAGATATTGTTTTGCTGATTACCTTTGAATTGCAAACAATGTTCAATGTGTATTCCTTATCAAATGCAAAAATCCAATGGTTTGGATGACTTAGTTGAATCCATACTCTGCCTTCTTTGATTGCTTTAATGTTGCATAATGGAGATAGCACAGAGTTATGATTAAAAAGACTCATTTCACAATGATTGTTGGTAGAAGCTGTTGTGAAGATGGGATGATTTTGCTTGCATATGTTTCGTCCATTTTGAAGAATGTAGCAGTTTTCTCTTTCTTTCTCATTCATAGAATAAAATAGATCTCTATGTAGGTTGATAGCTAGATAAGGTGCTGATGGCTCAATATATATCAGTTGATTACCTCTTTTTGTTGGTAGTGGAATAGCCTTGAATAGTTGGAATTGTTCTCGATTTAGCAACGGAATTGTGATCTGAAATATTAAAATGCTATCAGTAATTCGTGCCTTGGCACTCATTAATTTATATGTTGTGATTATATCATCGGTATTTTGTCCTGGAATTAAAACATTTGTAGGTATGTGTTGTTGAATACTTTTTAATTCTTCCCGCAGTTGCTTTGGACTTAAGACCAAAGGATTAATCCTTTCATGATGAAAATCTGTTAGTACATCTAATATTGTATTTTGGGTTTCTTGATAGTTTGATAATATTAACATTGTAAGTGATGTCAGACTAGCAACTTGCTGCATTGTTTGCATCTCTTCAGTCATATTTACTATATCATTGTATAGTTTTATCATATGAGTTTCAATAAGATTTAATTTATTATTTGTATCAACTTCATTTTGTTTCATTATATTGTATGTTGATTCAATGATTGACGATTGATTTTGGATTAGCTTAAGAAGATGTTGTTCATTTCCCTTGGCTTCCATAATTGAATGTTCTATGTTTAAAGCATCGTCCTGATCTAGAACACCAAAAAGAGCGTGAGCGATGCTGCCTATTATATTTAGCGGAGATCGTTTATTACGTTTTGATATACTATGTTGATTAGAAATTATGTCATTGGTTTGCTTAACCTTTCGAAATTGCTGCTGTAATTGATCAAGAATACCATCACATAGAACCTTGTCGGTGTTTGTTGCTGTTGAACACAAAAATTTCAACCTTTTTAAACATTTGCGAATATTACTCACTTCTTGCCAGTAAGTTGTCATATTAAAGTAAACGAAAATAGTCCAATCATTATTAATTAAATTAACTGGGCCTAGTTCTTCAAAGTATATTCCTGGTTGATTGGTGAATTTAATAATTTCAACTTGTTCTTGTTTTATGTCTTGGCATTTGATTGGCATTGCAAGACCTATTATTAGTAATAAATTTAGCAAGGTTGAGCTGATCTTTGCTGGCTTCTTTGATGGTGGTTTTGTTGGTGCTTCATTGATTTTTCGTTTATAATTTTCTGGTGTTTGAAGGGCAACTGAACTAGGTGTCGTTATTTTAAATGGCTTCGCGTTAACGGAATTTGATACTTCTTTTAATTTGCTAGCAGCAGAACGAATTTTTTCTTCTTTCGTGTCTAAGTTATTAGAACTTGGTGGACAATCTGTTATGACTGGCAAAGGACAAATTTTTTGTATTGCTCGTTTCGTGATTCCTGTGGATGTTTTTAGTTCCACAACTCGTACTAAATTGTCAGATCCTTTGATAACTTTGATGATCCGTCCCATTCGCCATTTTAAGGGAGGCAAGTTGTCCTCTTTTAATAGAACCAGTGTGCCGATTTTAATATTTGGGACTTCTGTTTTCCATTTATATCTATTTTGAAGTTCTTGTAAATATTCTGTCGACCAGCGTCTCCAAAATTCTTTCTTTAAATATTTAACCAGTTCCCATCTTTTTAATAGCGTTAAATTGGCTGGTTCTGAAAGTGTATCTGGCATGGAAGTTAATGGTTGTCCGATGAGGAAATGTCCAGGCGTTAGTGCTTCCAAATCATTGGGATCAGCTGACATAGGAGTTAGCGGTCTTGAGTTTAATACTGCTTCAACTTCTGTTACCACAGTATTTAATTCTTCCGATGTTAATCGTGATGAAGTTAAAATTCTTTTCAGATGATATTTTGCTGATTTCAATATATGCTGATGGCTCAATATATATCAGTTGATTACCTCTTTTTGTTGGTAGTGGAATAGCCTTGAATAGTTGGAATTGTTCTCGATTTAGCAACGGAATTGTGATCTGAAATATTAAAATGCTATCAGTAATTCGTGCCTTGGCACTCATTAATTTATATGTTGTGATTATATCATCGGTATTTTGTCCTGGAATTAAAACATTTGTAGGTATGTGTTGTTGAATACTTTTTAATTCTTCCCGCAGTTGCTTTGGACTTAAGACCAAAGGATTAATCCTTTCATGATGAAAATCTGTTAGTACATCTAATATTGTATTTTGGGTTTCTTGATAGTTTGATAATATTAACATTGTAAGTGATGTCAGACTAGCAACTTGCTGCATTGTTTGCATCTCTTCAGTCATATTTACTATATCATTGTATAGTTTTATCATATGAGTTTCAATAAGATTTAATTTATTATTTGTATCAACTTCATTTTGTTTCATTATATTGTATGTTGATTCAATGATTGACGATTGATTTTGGATTAGCTTAAGAAGATGTTGTTCATTTCCCTTGGCTTCCATAATTGAATGTTCTATGTTTAAAGCATCGTCCTGATCTAGAACACCAAAAAGAGCGTGAGCGATGCTGCCTATTATATTTAGCGGAGATCGTTTATTACGTTTTGATATACTATGTTGATTAGAAATTATGTCATTGGTTTGCTTAACCTTTCGAAATTGCTGCTGTAATTGATCAAGAATACCATCACATAGAACCTTGTCGGTGTTTGTTGCTGTTGAACACAAAAATTTCAACCTTTTTAAACATTTGCGAATATTACTCACTTCTTGCCAGTAAGTTGTCATATTAAAGTAAACGAAAATAGTCCAATCATTATTAATTAAATTAACTGGGCCTAGTTCTTCAAAGTATATTCCTGGTTGATTGGTGAATTTAATAATTTCAACTTGTTCTTGTTTTATGTCTTGGCATTTGATTGGCATTGCAAGACCTATTATTAGTAATAAATTTAGCAAGGTTGAGCTGATCTTTGCTGGCTTCTTTGATGGTGGTTTTGTTGGTGCTTCATTGATTTTTCGTTTATAATTTTCTGGTGTTTGAAGGGCAACTGAACTAGGTGTCGTTATTTTAAATGGCTTCGCGTTAACGGAATTTGATACTTCTTTTAATTTGCTAGCAGCAGAACGAATTTTTTCTTCTTTCGTGTCTAAGTTATTAGAACTTGGTGGACAATCTGTTATGACTGGCAAAGGACAAATTTTTTGTATTGCTCGTTTCGTGATTCCTGTGGATGTTTTTAGTTCCACAACTCGTACTAAATTGTCAGATCCTTTGATAACTTTGATGATCCGTCCCATTCGCCATTTTAAGGGAGGCAAGTTGTCCTCTTTTAATAGAACCAGTGTGCCGATTTTAATATTTGGGACTTCTGTTTTCCATTTATATCTATTTTGAAGTTCTTGTAAATATTCTGTCGACCAGCGTCTCCAAAATTCTTTCTTTAAATATTTAACCAGTTCCCATCTTTTTAATAGCGTTAAATTGGCTGGTTCTGAAAGTGTATCTGGCATGGAAGTTAATGGTTGTCCGATGAGGAAATGTCCAGGCGTTAGTGCTTCCAAATCATTGGGATCAGCTGACATAGGAGTTAGCGGTCTTGAGTTTAATACTGCTTCAACTTCTGTTACCACAGTATTTAATTCTTCCGATGTTAATCGTGATGAAGTTAAAATTCTTTTCAGATGATATTTTGCTGATTTCACGGCAGCTTCCCATAGTCCGCCGAAGTGTGGTGATCTTGGTGGTATCGGGCACCACTGGATTCCCCGCTGCGAACAGGTTTCGACAACAGTATCTTTCAATTCCTTACTTTGAAATAAAGAATGAAGATCTTGTAGTTCTGATTTAGCGCCAATGAAGTTTGTAGCATTGTCGCAAAAGATTTTTAGTGGACATCCTCGCCGTGCTATAAAACGCTTGAGTGCTCCAATGAATGCTGCTGTTGTTAAATTAGTTACTAGTTCTATGTGCACTGCCTTTGTCGCGAATCCAACAAATACTGCTAGATATGCTTTTGTAGGACGTTTACCTCTTACATCATAGTGGATTTGAAATGGGCCACAAAAATCTACACCGACATTTGTAAATGGTCTGGATGGTTGAACTCTTTCAGGTGGCAAATTACCCATAAGTTGATTGATATGTAGTGGTTTTACATGAGCACATCGTACACAGTTGTGAACTATATTTCGAACTAGCTCTCTACCTTGCAGCGGCCAGAATCTTTGTCGTATAGTTGCGAGTAGCGCTGTTGGACCAGCATGAAGATGAGTAAAATGGATTCGCTCTACTAACATTCGAATTATTAAATTTGAGCTGTTCACAACCATTGGATGTTTTGACTGATCAGTTAAAGATGAAGCGTGCAATCGCCCTCCAACTCTGATGATACCTTCATGAATAAATGGTGTGAGACAAGAAAGTTTGCTTGTTCTCGAAACTGTCCCAGACTTTGTCAACTGTTTGAAATCATCTTTAAAATCGATTTTTTGAGTTGATTTAATTATTTGTTTTATAGCTTCATCTAGTTCGATGGCATCTGGTTTTGATGACAGTTTTTTATTTTGAGGATTTCTACAATTTTGCGTAAATCTAATGACAAATCCCATTGTTTCATGAAGTCGTTGAAATGAATTTTTGTGATCAATCATATTAACGATGTCATCAGGTTCCATATCTTCTGGAGCTATGGTCGTTATATTTGCCACAGCTGATTCAATATTTGAATTGAATTGCCTTTGCCAATGTTCCGGTGATTGTTTTAGAAAATTTGGTCCGTTAAACCAAAGGGTAGATCTCATTATCTGTTCTGGAAACACTCCTCTAGATATCAGATCTGCCGGATTCTCTTTTGTCGATATGTGGTTCCAATCTTCTATTTTTGTGCATTGTTGAATCGTTGACACTCGATTAGCTACAAACGTTTCTTGGTTGACTGTTGTAGAGTTGATCCAGGATAAAACAATGGTGGAATCAGTCCAGTACTTGATAGAGTTGACGTTTATTTTTAAAATACTGCTTATGCGGTTAACCAGTGCCGCCATTAATGTTGCGGCACATAGCTCTAATCTAGGTAACGATATAGTTTTAACCGGTGCGACTCGTGATTTTGAACATAGCAATTGTACTATGACGTTCCCTTGATGATCACTGGATCTTATGTATATGCACGTACCATATGCCTTTTGACTGGCGTCTGAAAAAGCATGAAGCTGGACATTATGAACATTGCTGCTTATCATTATATGTCGTTTAATACGGAGTTTTTCCAAAAGCTTTAGTTGTGATCTGTAGTTTAACCATTTCGTGTGAAGTTCTAACGGTATTTCTGTATCCCAATCCAATTTCAAAATCCATAATTGTTGTATGAAAATTTTTGCAAGTGCAATTACTGGACTAACGAGCCCTAGTGGATCAAAAATTCTTGCAACATCGGCTAAGATCGTTCGCTTTGTTAACTTCGTTGTCTTTTCATTTAAATGTGTATTGATGGCAAATTCATCAGTTGCTGGATTCCAAGCAAGTCCTAAAGTTGTTATTGTGTCACAATTTTTTTCATCAAAATTAAAAATTGCCGCTCGGTGTTTTGTCGGAATAGTAGCTAACAATTTTTCATTATTGCCGCACCATTTTCTTAGTTCAAATCCTGCTGTGGAGAGCAGCGCCTGAATTTGCCGTTGCATTTCTAAAGCTTCTTGTAAATTGTTGCTGCCAGTCATTAAATCGTCGACGTAGAAGCATTCCTTGAGAACTTTTGCACCTAATGGAAATTGTTTTTCTTCGTCATCTGCTAATTTATTGAGACATCTGGTTGCTAAGTACGGAGCCGACCTTGTTCCGTATGTAACTGTACGAAGTCTGTAAATTTTTAGATATTCGTTTGGATTTTCACGCCATAGTATTAATTGTAGATTCTGATCTCTTTCGTTTACCAAAATCTGCCGGTACATTTTACTAATGTCGGCAGTGAATACGTATTTTGGTAGCCTAAATTGTAGCATGATTGAAAAGAGATCATCTTGGACAGTGGGGCCGGTATGCATGAGATCGTTGAGCGAGATATTTGTTTCGGTTTTGCATGATCCGTCGAACACCACCCTTAGCTTTGTGGTTGTGCTGCTTGGGCGTAGTACGCAGTGATGCGGCAGAAAATAATGAATTGGTAATAAATTTTGCCGTTCGACGAGTTCCATTTGTCCAAGTGCAAGATATTCTTTTATAAATTCAGAATAGCTTATTTTTAATTTTTCATTTTTTGATAATCTTTTCTCTAGACTGAGAAATCGGCGATGAGCAATTTCATATGATTTTCCAAGTTTATTTACTGAATCTAAAAATGGCAATTCCACTACGAATCTCCCTTTTGTATTTCTGGAGACTGTTTTTTGAAAATGCTCTTCACAGGCCAATTGCTGAGGACTCATTTTTATGCATGCTGGTTCATTATGCTCCAGCTCCCAAAATTTGCGGAGTTGCGCTTCCAGTGATATGCTGATACCACAGAAATATCGTTCTGTTGTAATATTGTTAGCTCGTCCAAGTACAACCCATCCAAATTTCGTTTCTTGTAATGTTGGAAGATTTTCATTTAATTTAATTTGTTTGCCTTGACATAAATCGCAGAACAGTTCTGCTCCTATTAGCATGTCGATTCGTTTTGGCTTGTGGAATTCAGGGTCGGCCATTTCAATATTGTTTGGAAGAGGCCATGAATTGATATCTATGTACCGGCTTGGTTGTTGCGCGGTAATTTGTGGTAGTATATATGCTTCTATATTGAAACTGAATTCACCATTTGTAGAAGTAATTCTTACATTTGTTTTTTTGTGAGTGGATGATTCGGTGTCTCCGATTCCAGAAATGTTGATTTCGTTATTGTTGCTAGTCAATTCTAGCTGCTTCGAAATTCTTTTTGAGATGAAGTTCAGTTGCGAGCCTGAATCAAGAATGGCCCTGCATTGTATGGTTTGCCCATACTGGTTTGATACATTTATCATTGCTGTACCTAAGAACACATATGATTTTGGATTATTACTATTGTTTGTAGTTTGTGTTGCCAGGGAGGTAGCAGCTGCTGATTCTGTTGGTGTTTCTCTTCTTGGATGGACATTTGCAGATTGTGAACTATTTTCTTGAGCCATCTTGTGAGAAAATGTTGAGTTTGTTGCACTATTGGGTTCTTTTTCTACATGTAACAGCGTGTTATGCTTGCTGGAACATTTGAAGCAAGACCGAGATAGGCATTTTGTACTGGTGTGTCCAGTTTTCAAGCAATTGATACATATTTGATGTTCCTTTGCAAATTTTAATCGGTTTGTGGGAGTCTTTTTTAGAAATATTTGACATTTAAATATTTTATGTCCCGTGCCCTTGCAACATAGACATGTTTCATTTTGTTTCGTAACAACGACTCCTGAAGTTTTGGTTGGGATTTTATGTACTCTTTTCTGTTGGGTTCCTGTGTAAGCTTCCATCATTTGAAATCGATTTTCTAAGAATTCCATGAGATCTGCTAGTGTTTGACATTGCTTTGGTGCTTCTAGCGATTGCTCATAAAGTCTATGTGAATCTTTATCTAGTTTCTGTACAAGAATGTGCAACAGGATAGGATCCCATGACGTTGTATCAATGTTTATATTTTTTAATGCCAGCAAGCATTCATTTGTAGTATCATGCAGCCGTTTTATTGCTTCTGATGATTCAAAGTGGATAGTTGATTGCGATAATAATTTATTAAGCCAAGCTGAAACTAATAATCGCTGATTGTCGTATCGTGTCTTCAAAATATCCCAACCAATTTGATAATTACTGCTGGATACTTGGAGGTGTTGAATGAGTTTGCTGGCTTCGCCGGTTAAATGGCCTTTAAGGTAAAACATTTTTTGTGAGTTACCCATATTTTGATTGTGGATCAGTTGTAGAAACAGATCATGAAATTGAGTCCATGCAAGATAATCGCCATTGAATGATGGTAAAGTAATTTTTGGTAACTTTAGCATGTTGTTGTTGTTTGATTTATTGTCTTCACCAACTCGATTCATGAGGAGAACAATAATATCTTGTGTCTGATCTTGAAAATTTAAAAATTTTTCTTCCAACTGATTGTTCCCTTCAGCAGCTAAACTGCTATGAGTCGCACATACTGAAGACCAGTACCCTTCGATGGCTTTACGTTTAACATGGTAAAATTCTGGAGACTGTACTGTTTTCAGCTCTTCTATTGTACGTTTTAGAAGATGGTCTAATGCGTTAAAGTATGCATTTTGCATATTTAATAAATTATTAACATTAACAGCTGGAACTGAGGCTGGAGTTAAGTTTGAATTTGAACTTGACTTAGCGTCGTTTCGTTGTTCCACTGCTAGAAGAGCGTTATCTAATTTTGCTCTAAGAGCTTCATAAATGTCTTCTGCTCGATTGTGAATTAAATTTGTGAAGTATTCTGCAGTTGGATTACTTTCACGATATGTTTTCTCAATGAGCCCGTCTCGGTCTTCAAATGTTTGCCATAGATCTTCCAATCGGTTAAGTCTCGTTTCCAAATAAATCTGAGTTTTCCTGGCTGCTCCATCTTTTGTAAAGTTGATATGCATCCTTTCGATTTGCTTCGCCAAAGCTTTCTGTTCATTAATTAGTGAATCCATAGTACTTTTGTTTATGGTTAAGAACGCTTAACTAGAAATATGGATATCACGTCGGGGTCACCAAAATGTATAGGAATAAACTGGTATTCTCTATGTTGAGTTATAATTTATATATATTTCTATTTGAGTACCAGATAGAAATTATATATGATGATTATTGGCTATGGTTTTAAACAGCTATAATTAAAATCACTAGAGCAGACTAAAAAGATTTAGAATAATTAAAACACACTTGAAGTCCTGATTATAGACTGATTTATTTATCGAAATTGCAGCTTATTTATATGATAAATTTTGACTTAATTTGTTACATTTCCCACGATTTAATTTCTCAAATTATTATTATTAATAATTAAATTATTTTTGTTCACACAAAATATGTGCTTAAATTGACAAAATTATATTTAATAAATATTCTAATAAAAAATTAATTTAAGGTAAATCTTCAAATTACAAATATTTTTATATAAAAATTATTAATAAATGATATTCTAATTACTTAAATTTCATGAGAACATTCTTAACGTTTTTGCTTAAAAAGCTAATTTTTATAATATCTTTATTTTGTGGAAAAAATATTTTATTTAATTCGTGGGAATGAAATTTATAGACAATTTTAATTTCAAGAAACTTATATCTAGATTTTAATACATATTAAACATTATTGTTAGAATTGAAATTGATTACATCAATCTCATTATTATCTAATAATGGTGGTTCAGTTAAATCAACACCGTCAGTTTGAATTTCTGATACATTCCGAGATGGATGGTTTATGAGTAAAATTATTTCGTTTACGTATATCGTTATTTAGATCTTCTTTTGCTCTACATAAGGAACGTAAATGGCCTATGTTCCAAACGTCTACATAGAGAAGATCTCTTCGTACATCCTCCCTTAAATTTCTTTTTATAATATTTAATAAGTCTGCATCAGAAATCTGATCTCTTAATTTATCATATAGATACATAATTGATTCGTAAAAATCATCAAAACACTCTCCGTTTCCTTGTTTTCTTTCACGGATTTGTTCTATGATATCTATATCGCTACGCCGTTCTTCGAATTGTCTGCGTAACGCTTGACAAAAATCGGGCCACTGAATTCTACCCGCAACTTTTTTATGATATCGCCAATACCAATTTTTGGCTTTATCCGTGAATACTAAATGTAAATCAGAACATAAATTCTGAAAATCTCTATTTAACATTTGATTTGTTAATGTTTCTATTCGGTAAATAATTTCATCAACCGTCAGACATTAGTCATTTTATCATATAACTACCAGGATCAAATTTAATAAACATTAGTCATTTTATCATATAACTACCAGGATCAAATTTGCCGGTCGGAATTTAGCTAAGTACAGCCAAATCTCCGAATTTCCATTGCGAAACCGATACTTATAATACAACAACAAAATTACTAATAACTAAAACTTATTTGTAAAATAAACAATAATAATTCAAATCTTTAGAAATCTAATAGCACCACATTTGCCGGTCGGAATTTAGCTAAGTACAGCCAAATCTCCGCATGTCCATTGCGAAACCGATACTATAGAACGCCAAAAATTCAAAATATAATCAAATTTACAGATAAATTTCCTGAAACTACACTAATAATTTTATATATTATTCCTATATAGATACAATACTAATACAAAACGTCAAACCTAATAATGGACGTTAATTAGCTACAAAAAAAAACCAAATTGAAACGTATTTCCGAAAATTAAAATTTCAACCTATGAATCAATATTTAATCACTACAAGGATAATACATAAAATATTAATTAATAAAAATCGAGTGCCAGAAACCTTGATGTTCTTCCGGTTCTTTCTTGTGCATCATTTGAAATAAACAAATGTTCCACTTTTCTAGACACCTTGGTTACTTTCAGGTCCCTGCTCGGGCGTCATTTGTAATGAACATTCAGGTTAACATTCAGGTCCCTGCTCGGGCGCCATTTCTAATGAATGTATGTTCAACATTTTATTTTTAGCCAAATATAATATTGGTTTATTAGAAATAATTCAATTATTGTTAAAAGGTCATTAAAATCGGGTGCCATATGTTAAAACATTTTTTTACTTCATGTTCCTAGTCTGACGCCATTTGTAACACACAAATGTCAAGAGCCTTAACCAATCACAATCTTCTAACTAATTAAAATATAATACTAATTATCTAATAATAATATTAGTTTACCGCGCTGCACGTCTAATTGGGGTAGCTTAAGCCGGAAAATAGGGGGGTTCACAAATGCGCGTAACATTCATACAAAACTTGCGTGCATTAATAAACTAAACAAAATAAATAAAGAAAATCAAGGATAAAATGTACTAATAAAAATTAATAGAAAAATAAAATAAACTACTCTAAATTTTAAATTCCCCTAAAACTAATATGTAACACCAAAATTAGATATTTATGTTTAATGAAATGGATTTAGATGTTATACCATTTTAAATTTGCCCAACCATCCATGTGATCAATACTAAAATCCAAAAATAATCCTAAATGTATGATCACCCTATATATTATTCAAATCTACTTACTCACTCACTCACTGCATAATCTCAAAAAAAAAACTTAAATCCTGCGAAGGAAAAAATAAAAACCTTATTTTAAAAAAAACATTATTTCGTCCATTTTAAAAATAATTTTTATTAAAAATCCAAATAAAAATCAAAAAAAAAATTGTATACACAAATATAAAATAATTCTGATAAAAAAAATAACTCTAGCTACTACAATAAAACTCTAATAAAAATTAATACATATTACAACAACAACTAATATTTAAAATTTTGTTGGTGTAATTACTATATATTATATAGGGAAGCCATTAATTATTATTATAAATTCAAATAATTGTACACACTCTTCATACTACTTTAACGATTCTGATCGACTAGTACAAATTATTCATATTCATATACGAATATGAGATTCTACTTTATTTGAATTTATAATGATAAAATTAAATACAAAAACTTCAAAATATAGATATAATTCTAAAAATGCAATTAATAAAATTCTAATAAACTAAATTGACCAACTACGAAATAACTCAAAATTATCTATCAAAAAAAAAAAACCAAAATTTAATGCATATTACAATAACAACTAATTGTTACAATTTTGTTGTTGTAATTAATATATATGGGGAAGCCATTAATATTATAAATTCAAATAATTTGCACATGCAATTTGTACTACTTTAACGATTCTGATCGCCTAGTACAAATTATTCATATTCCTATACGAATATGAGATTCTTCTTTATTTGAGTTTATAATACCAAATACAAATCTTCAAAATAAAAATTCAAAAAAAAAAAAAAATCGAATGCAATAAAATAAAATAAAATAATACCTAATACTGAAATTTCTTGAACTAAAAAAAACTAAAACGTATGAATAAATCACGCAATAACTAAATATTATGTACATATATATATATATGAATAAAAAAAATAAATAAAAACCAAAAATTGCCAAGAGTTTCATAAGCCATAATTTTAGGTCATTGACAAGGAAATCCCAAGTAATTTAAATAAAATAAAATTAATATTTCAATCAAGAATTTTATCAAGAATATTAATCGCGAAAAAAAAAACTAAATAAATAGGAATGAATTCAAATTTCTAGTTTCGTAAATATAAATAGCCAGGTAATTCCAGACTATTAATAAAATTAGAAAGTGAATCCCAGGGAATACCTGTCTTCCATTTGAAGTCAAAATTTGGACTGTCCACTTTTTTCTTTCTTACCACCGATTTTAAGGGTATTTTTTTCATTTTGAACAATGGTTCTAATTAAAAATTATGAATTTGATAGTTGTATTTAAAAAAATAACGTTTAATTCATAATAAATTACGGAAATTTAATAAAAATCATTACTAATACATACAAAATGTAGGTAATAATTGATTTTAAAGATTAATGAACTTTATGAATTCTACTAGAATTTAAAAAAAAATTATCAAAATGATACTTTAGGTAAATTCCCTAAAATCAGGTAAAACATAAATAGGATTCCCTATTTACATAATAACTCCTTAATAATTTTTATCCAACATAATTTATTTTTGTGGGGATAAACTACCAGTTTTCTTTTTGCTTATATTTTTTTTGATGTTGGAACATGGAACTTGTTCAGATTGATAAGTTCTCCAATTGATAAGTTCTACACGGGGTTGTGTCTTAACTTCATAATCGATACACCTAAAATTATGCAATCCGAAAATCCTGATATTCAATCTTTAATTGAAACTATTCATATACAAAAAAAATGAACCATTACAAGTAGAGATGTTGAACCAGATGATACTGAACAAGAAGAAGAACCGGAAATACAGTTAATATTAAATGTCAGATAGTGCTCAACCAAATCAAATTTATCACATACAGCATGACGAAGAAAGCATAGAACTTATCGATACCATCATGAAAGGCTGGCTAGAGAATGTAAATGAATTGTCAACAAGGATGAAGCCGTATTGGAATTTTAGAGATTGTTGATTGACACATCAAACAGCTGATCGGGTCATGATCGACCATTTAAGATGTGGCTAACTTTATTAAACTTATATGCAATATGGAAAACATTATAAAGGGAATAGCGGGAAACGAAATTAACCACAATCCATTATATTTTTAAAATGTATTATATTTAATGTAAAATAACGTAACTTAAATTTTATTTGAAATGTTATAAATTCCTGTACAACTTAAAAATCTTTCTCTTTCGTCTTAAAAAAATTGTAGAGTTTACATAACATTACTAATCAATCAATAAAATATTATTATACATTTAAACCGTATAAATATATCGCTTTTTATTTCATTTAATTATACTTTAGTGGTAAAATTTAAATATTAGATTCGAGTTCAAAGTCATCATAAAAAGTTATACAGTCCACTTTAAATCTGACTCGAACATTTGGTCCTTCAAACCGGATCCATTAAAGTTCATTAAAAAGTATTTGACGCGAATTTATAAAAAAAAAAAATTTCTATTTTCGCGAGTTAATTTAGTATCGCGTGTTAAAAAACAAAAATTAGATAATTCTAATTAGAATCATCAAGATCAGCAGCAGCGTTAATAGCAACTGGATCATCAAAATCATCAATTAGATAATTCAATAGCAGAATCATCAATATCATCAGCAGCGTTAGTAGCAACTGGATCATCAAAATCATCAATTTTTCGTCAAATAAAACGAGATCATCAGCAACATTAGTAACTGGATCATCATTCATCTAATAAAACAAGATCATCAGCAACTACGTTAGTAACTGGATCATCACATACCGTTGGCATTAACACCATAAAAAAAGATCAAGTATCATCATAGATCATAATATATGATTAACTAAGGTTAGTTATATTATACATATATTAAACACATGAAACTTAAATCCTACATATAATATATACCTATGTTATAAAATATAAATTCAAATAATTTATATATATATATACATATACATATATATATAAGAGATCGTGAAATTTAAAATTCTAAATTTATATATTACATACAAAAGTGCATCAAAGTTAAATCATAATATATATAAATAATTAAAAATTGTTATTAAAAGACAAAAAAAAATATAATTTTGCAAGATACAAAATTATTAATTGTATAGACAAAGAGAGTTTCGTCATCGTGACGTCGGTAAAATAATTCAAGTGCATACAATAAACTGTATTTTAAAAATAATGCATTGACCTATAAGTGCCGGGAAAAAAAAGAATACAAACTAATCATATAATATAATTCATAGTGTTTTTCTATTGTATGGATTTACCGCCGCGTTAAAATTCATATAGAAAACAGCTGTTTTAATATTTGACCTAGTTTTCATTTTATTTTTCCGTTTTAAATTACGTCACACAATTCATACAATAATTGTATCAAAAGCCGCCAAAAAATATCAAAGTTAGAATTTTTTCATATATACCGAATAACGCGCGTTTAATGTTATATGAAGAAAGAAAGTTATAAATTAACAAGAAAAAATATTTTTTTATTTTATACTGAAAAACGCACGTACATTAATATATGAGAATTTATTTTGATACAAAACAATATTATTTATTAAATAAAAATTAAATATATATATTTTACTAACAAATAAATATTATACTAATTCAGTTGAAAATTTAAATATTTCGTTCTGAAAATTTAAAAATTGGTTCCTGAAATTATAAAAAAAAAATTTTGTATGTTCCTGAAAATTTCAATATTATTCCTGAAAATTATAATATTTTAGTTCTTGAAATTTAGAATTTTTTTTGTTCCTGAAATTTAAAATATCTTAATCTTAAAAAAAAAAAATCAAAATATAATAATAAATAAAAAATAAATTTTGGTGTTTTATTAACATTTATTTCATATAATTATTTTTATTAATGTTATACAAATATAATAATATATAATAACAAAAAATAAATAGTATATTTTACATTTTTGGTTTTGTTTTTTTTTTATCAATATACAAATACATATTTACATTTTTAAATTTATTTTTATTTAAATAATATAAAAAAAAAGATTCATAATTACAATACCAAAAACATTAGCTGGTGGTATTGAATACGTAGAAAATTTATACGAACAAATTAAAGCTGATGCATTATCGTTTGCTAAAGCTGAAGCAAAAAAACGCCGCGCTGCTTATATCAATACGCGTTTACGAGAACTTGAAACCAATTTTAATGATGCCAAAACTCTTCATGTAAAAATCTTAGCTGCGCCAGAGGAGAACGGTATTAGAGAAAAATATTTAAATAAAGAAGTTTACAATAGATTAAATGACACTTACTTAAATTTTAGTGGTGTATTACAACAAGCGTTGCTCGACGACGCAGCAGCAATCGTCCCAAAAGCGTTAGAAAAACCTGGTGAATTAAAATTACGTCAGATTGAATTACCACCATTCGCTGGTGGATATGAACATTGGAAACCATTTGCTGATTTATTCATCTCACTTGTTCATTTAAATACTTCGGTTCCAATTATTCAAAAACTTCATTATTTAAAAACTTCACTCAAAGGTGAAGCAGCTCGGCTTCTGCAGCATATTTCCATCGAAGAAACGAATTACGAATCAACGTGGAAGATATTAAATGAAAGATATGAAAATAAACAGGTATTAGTTAATACGCAACTAAAAATATTATTCAACTTACGTAATATTTTCTTCGAATCTGCTGCGGGAATTCAAGAAATTCTAGACACTTCAACAGAATGTGTACATTCTCTTAAAAATTTAGGAATCCCTGTGGATTCATGGGATGCAATTTTAGTTTTTATGTTGGCTGCTAAGTTACAACCTAACACTCAGCAACTGTGGGAAGAATTTCAAGCTGGTAGCAAACTTCCTGCAGCATTTGAAAGTTTTCGAAAATTTTTAGAAACTCGTTTTCGAACACTAGAATCGGTTGAACAAACTCAGTCATTTTCTAAAAAATAATAATAAAATAAATAATATAAATCAACCTATAAATTATTCAAAGGTTAATAAATATTTTCATATTGGAACAAATTCTACTCACTTATGTCGTATTTGTAACGCCAATCATCAGATTTATAAGTGTAAAAAATTCCTAAAAATGAATGCTAAAGAGCGGCTAGAAATTATTCAAAAATTCTCAGCCAGTACAAACTGTTTGGCTTATAATCATATAAAGACACATTGTCCTAGCAAAAAAAAATTGTTTCACATGCAATAAACGACATCATACATTATTACATTTTAATTCTACACAAAATGTACAAAACAATTATCAAAATCGAAATCACAATTCACAACGTATGGTACAACATAATTGAATTAATGCTAATACAAATAATAATAATCCTGGTTTTCAACCCACAAATTCTGATACATATATTGGTACACCCGGTACCAGTCAAAATACAAATACAATACAAAATTATTACACAAAATTTTTTAGTACGTCCAGGGTACTATTAGCTACAGCACTAATTAATTGTTTATCCCCCAGCGGAAACGTCAAGACGTATAGAGCATTGATTAATCCAGGATCTGAAGCTATGTTTGTCACAGAACACGTAGTTCAAAATCTAAAATTTAAAAAAATTAAAACGTTATTAAGTTTCACAGGTATAGGACAAACGTCTGCTGGTACAGTAAAAAATAAAGTTTTACTTACATTATATTCGCAATACAATAAAAATTTCGAATTAAAGTTAGATGCTTTCGTATTTCCAAATTTAACCAATGAACTGCCAGCTGAAAAAATGAATTTTGTTAATTTGGATCATTTAAATGGTTTAAATTTAGCTGATCCACAATTTTATATACCTGGTGGAATTGATATTTTATTAGGAGCCGATGCATATTCAGCTATTATTTTAGATGGTCTCATCAAAGGGCCCCCAGATTCGCCTATAGCGCAATTTTCTGAATTAGGGTGTATCCTTTCCGGTCAGGTAGTCAACTCCCATTGTAAAAGTGTTGCGGTTCATCATCAGTCAAGTCAATTGATTTAGATGCCCAACTTAAACGATTTTGGGAATTGGAAAAAGGAGTAGAAGGTCGGATCTTCACCGAAGAAGAAAAATATTGCCAAAATCATTACGCTACAACGCATAACCGTAGATTAGACGGTCGTTATGAGGTCCGTTTACCTTTCAAAAATGAGGTACGGCCAGTGTTCAAAAATTCAAAAAAATCTGCAATAATAAGATTGCTGCAATTAGAAAAAAATTTGTAATTAATCCAAAATTAAAAGAAATGTATGTTGATTGTATTACCGATTATTTAAAGTTAGGTCAAATGCAAGAAGTCAATGCTGCTGAAGATGGAGCAGTGTATTATCTCCAACATCACGCAGTCTTCAAGGAATCCACAACAACAAAATTACGTGTTGTTTTTTATGCTTCCTGTAAAGATATAAATGGTGATTCTCTTAATAAAAAATTATTAAATTGTCCTAAATTACAAAATGAGCTAACTACCATTATCATGGAATGGAGGAAGTTTAAAATTGCATTTTCAGCTGATATCACCAAGATGTATAGACAAATTTGGATACATCCTGAAGATTCTATGTATCAAATCATATGTTGGATAGATCATACGGCAGCGGAGATCAAAACGTACGCATTGAAAACAGTAACTTTTGGCACATCCATGTGCACCATATTTAGCAATACGCACCTTACATCAATTGGCTGATGATGAACAAGCAGAGTTTCCAGTCGCATCTCACGTTTTAAAAAATAACTTTTATGTTGACAATGTAATGTATGGAGCTGATTCGATTCAGGATGCCATTTCATAGCTGCAACAAATCGAGCTGGGTTTCCATTGCGAAAATGGGCCAGCAATAACGAAAAGGTATTACAACAGATTCCTGAAAATGAAAGAGAAATTAATTTACTTTTAGATTTCGAAAAAGAAGAATACATCAAGGCGTTGGACATACAATGGCATCCAACCAGTTCAAAGTTAACTTACCCAACGAACCAACAATAATTTCAAAACGAGCAATTTTGTCGGATATAGCGCGATTGTTTGATCCACTTGGCTGTATATCTCCTTGCATAGTGTCAGCGAAATTACTTATGCAGGAACTATGGTTACAACAATGCGGCTGGGATGATACTGTTTCATCTGATATACAACGAAAAAGGTTAATATATCGTCAACAACTTCCGAATTTAGCAAAAATTCACATACCGCGCTGTATCAAACCACACAAAAATCTAAAAAAATTGAATTACATGGGTTTAGCGATGCATCAGAAAAAGCTTATGCTGCTGTTATTTACCTGCGTTTTGAAGATGAATTCGGAAGTATTAAAATCCAATTAATTACAGCAAAAACAAAAGTAGCACCATTAACACGTATTTCATTACCACGTTTAGAATTATTGGCAGCGGTTCTGTTGGCGAAGCTGATGAAAATTGTGCAGCAAGCGATGAAACTTCAAAATATGAATTCGTATGCCTGGACAGATTCTATGATAACTTTAGCATGGATACAGTCACCACCTGCAAAATGGAAAACTTTTGTAGCGAACAGAGTTTCCATAATTTACCAATACGAGTTGTTGGCGTCATGTTGGTACTAAAGAAAATCCAGCCGATGTAGCTTCTCGGGGATTACTTCCAGATCAGATGGAAAGCTGCAAAATCTGGTGGAATGGTCCCAACCTTTTAAAAAATCCAACTATTACAGATTGTCAATAGCAAAACATAAACGACACAAATCTAGAAAAAAAGGAAATTAAAATTTTATTAAATACAATAACAAGTTCTTATATTCACGAAATTATAAATAAATATTCACAACTTACCAAATTAATTACAGTTGTTTCATACTGCTTTAGAGCAGTGCATAATTTTAAACGCACACATAAACAGCGTTTAACTGATCCACTTTCTGTTGTAGAAATAGAAAATTCGTTAAATTGTCTCATTCGTTTCATTCAAGATGATCATATTAGTTCAGAAAAAGTAAATTTACTAAAAAAAAAAAAAAGAAAAGTCATATTTTAACTTCGTGTCCTTTCGTGGATGAAAACAAAATTATACGAGTTGGGGGCAGATTGCAAAACTCAAATTTACCTTTTGCACAAAAACATCTAATATTTTTACCAAAAAAATCGCATTTTTCTGATCTAATTATTCAAGACGCACTCGCACATATAAAAACTCAACACGGTGGTCTTAAATTAGTCTCGGCATATTTACAAAAAAAATATTGGATTTTAAATGCAAAAAATAATATCAAGAAAAATCTTAAAAAATGTTTGATTTGTTTTAGATTTTTAGCTAAAGAATAAACACAATTAATGGGAAACTTACACGCATCACGCGTTCAAGTTGCTCGACCATTTTACAACGCAGGCGTCGATTATGCTGTTCCTTTGGAAATTAAAGCGTACAAAGGACGCTGTAAAACTTTTTTAAAAGTTTATATCGCTATTTTTATACCAAAGCGATTCACATAGTACTAGTCAGTGAACTTAGTTCTGCAGCTTTTATTTCGGCTTTTAGAAGATTTACTTCACGTCGCGGAATTTGTAAAAATCTTCACAGCGATTGCTGTACAAATTTTGTAGGAGCAAATAATGAATTTTTAAAAGACATGAAGCTCATCCAATCACAATGGTCAACCGAAATAGCTGATAAACTGACCACTTTAGGTACACAATGGCACTTTAATCCTCCAGCTTCACCCCATTTCGGCGGGTTATGGGAAGCTGGTGTCAAATCTATCAAATTTCATTTAAAGCGCTTAACAGGTAATGCAAAATTAACATTTGAAGAGTACATTACTCTGTCAAATTGAAGCAGCTTTAAATTCTAGACCATTATGTCCACTAACATCGTCCACAGACGATCTTAACGTCTTAACTCCTGGACATTTTTTAATTATGGATGCTTTAAACACGCCACCTGAAATTAATTTAAATAATATAAAATTAAATCATCTAGATAGATGGCAATATATTCAGAAAATTTACCAAGATTTCTGGGATGAATGGAAAAATGATTATTTAACCAGATTACAACGTCGACCAAAATGGAACGTCCAACATGACAATATAAAAATTGGAGATATTGTCATATTAAAATCCGAAAATTCACCGCCAACGCACTGGCCACTCGCGCGGATTACTGAAATCCATCCCGGTAAAGATGGTCTAACTCGCGTTGTATCGGTTCGGACTGCGCAAAACACCTTTAAACGGTCGGTACAAAAGGTGTGTTTATTACCGATCGTAGATAATTATTCCGAACAAAATATAATTAATGATTACACAAATCAATCAATATAATAACAATAATACAAAAACCACATATTTTAATTTAATATTATTGTATTATAAACATAAAAAAAAACATTTAACTTAATATTTGTGTTATAAAATAAAATAAAAAATATATGAACTTTTATTTTTATAAAATATTTTTATTTTAAGAATATATATATATGAATTAATTTACAAACACAGAACTCTTTTATTATTAGTGATTAGTGAGAATACAAATAAAAACAATTTATTTACACACAAAAACTTAAGAAATTAATTATAAACATTTATTAACACTAAACACAACATTACCGAAAAAGAATATTATTATTTTCTTATTTAAATTAATTTAATTTACGACATATAAATATAATTTTTATTTTCATGTACGCGCACGAGGAAAAAAACTTTATTATTTATTATTGTTTTTTTGAACTAATTGTTCAAGGCGCCGGAGAATGTTGATTGACACATCAAACAGCTGATCGGGTCATGATCGACCATTTAAGATGTGGCTAAGTTTAATTAATTATATGCAATATGGAAAACATTATAAAGGGAACAGCGGGAAACGAAATTCACCACAATCCATTATATTTTTAAAATGTATTATATTTAATGTAAAATAACGTAACTCAAATTTTATTAGAAATGTTATAAATTCCTGTACAACTTAAAAATCTTTCTCCTTCGTCTTAAAAAAATTGTAGTTTACATAAGATTACTAATCAATCAATAAAATATTATTATACGTTTAAACCGTACAAATATGTCGCTTTTTATTTCATTTAATTATACTTTAGTGGTAAAATTTCAATATTAGATTCGAGTTCAAAGTCATCATAAAAAGTTATATAGTCCACTTTAAATCTGACTCGAACAGAGATCAATTGTCATACACTGAAGAAATGTTTTTTTAATAATAATAAATTAATTATTCCTTCTCCTTATAGGTTAGAAATATTGAACGAAATTCATGCAGGTCACCATGGAATTCAAAAGTCAATATCAAGAGCAAAAGTTTGTCAATCGATGCAAAGAGCAAAAGTAAAAGAGCCAATATTAACAAAAAGAATACCAACTCTACCTTATTTATTTTCTATAGAGAAAGATGATTATATTGTAGTTTGTGACAGTTATTCAGTACATGGTATTCCAGAATTATTAGAATCAGACAACGGTACACAATATACATCATTTCAGTTTAAAAAAAATTTAAGCGATTGGAAATTTAAGCTTCAAACTTCGACTCCAAGATATCCACAGTCAAATGGATTATCTGAAATGTATGTGGATATAGCAAAAAACACAATTAAAAATATCTAGCTGATAAGTCAGATATATATTTAGGAATATTAAATATTCGTAATACTCCTAGAAATAATGAATTGGGATCATCAGTTCAAAGACTTTTTAGCAGAGTTACAAAGTCAGTAATTCCAAATACAAATGAGTCATTACAACCAAAATTAATAAAATATGTTGCAAATGAATTACAAAAATTAAGATTGGTTCAAAAAAAATTATGCTGATCGTGGTTCTAAAGAAAGTTCTAAATTTGAGGTCGGTTGCAATACCTCAAGGTACACGTAAATGGGTTTCTGGTAAAATAATTAAACCAGCTAATCATCCAAGATCGTTTGTGGTACAAACATCCAAAGAAAAACAATTAGAAAGAAATACAAAATTTCTAAATCCTACAAAAGCAAATATTAAAAAGGATGATGTTGTTGTTCCTGAATATAAAAATGTTTTTCCAGAGTCGAATATAGAAAATAATGTTAATCAAAATGACAACCATCAATCAACAGGTAATATTAATGGTAACAATCATCAAACCACAAGTAATATTAATGTTGGTATAACAACAAGGTTTGGCCGTTCAATTAAGCCACCTATAGGTTCAATTAAGCCACCTATAGGTTCAATTAAGCCACTATAGTAGACTCATTACAGAAATATAATATAATAAATTAACAACAAAAATAAATAAGAATTAAATTTAATTTTGTTTAAAAAAAATGTAATTGAATACAAATTTATTTTATTATTTTTGATTAACTGTACATAGTTTCAATATTTGATTCACTTTATTTTATTAATTAGAATGTTAACAATTAATAATTATCTTGTAATTAAAAAAAAAATAGGGGGATTTAATATAAATGTAATAACAAGTGTGAACACTGCTTAAAAATAACAAGTGTGAACACTGCTTTAAGATATGAAGTATTGTAAACTGACCTGACATTATTAGAACATAACCTTAAATAAATAAAAGCGTGATTAATTAAAACGTATAATTTTTAGTTTTATATTATTTCGTCGGGTCAATGCCAAAAACGCGAATGTGTAAAATTGTAGTTTTGAGAAAATTGCATTTTATTATTTGAATTTTACCGTAAATCAATCTTGAAAGCTGTTGGGTTATAATTGTCATCAAATAGTTTTTAAATGTGCATATTTTCAATGTATATTAACAGTTTTGTAACTTCGAATTTGCTGAGAATTATAGCACATTCGTTATTTTGGCAGTGGCAAAATAAGAAAAAGTAAACAAAACTTACTATTCGCGCTCAAGAAATAAAATGAACAGTGTTTTTTTTTAAATATTTATTTTTGATTTATGAAAATAAAGATTATAGTTCACTTATAATTCATTGTATTTATAACAAATAAGAAAATAAAAAAAAAAATAAGTAAGAAGAGAGTTATAATAAATAATCTTAAAGTTATTTAAAGTTTTGTTTAGAAAATTGTTTAGAAATAATTAAAATAATTAGTTTTGTTTAGAAATAATTAATTATCTTCATATTCCGAAAGTTCGTCTATAGCTGGCTCAGCCAAACGGTCTTCTACTGACTTGTCTGTTTTTTTTAAAGACTTATAAAATAGATGATGAACTTTTTCGATTGTGAAATCATTACACATTTTCATTAGATCTTTATATTTTGCCACAGAGATAGGAAGATCGGACTTGTAACACTTTTTGAGCTCACATAATTTTTTGCCTCTTTTCAACTTTATTTCTACTTCGTGGAATGTATCAATTTCAAAAGTAGTTTTATAATAAATTTTTTTCGGATTATCCCTTTTATATCTTAGCCAGCAAACATTGTGCCATGGAATTTCCTTCATGTTTGAACGTTCGGCAATTGCTTTAAAATCATAAAATGCATCATAATCTAAGTAATTTACTTCGTAAGGACGTGGATTGGACCTTGCTGATCTAATTATTTGCGCCCAGCCTTCAGGTTTATATACAGGAACGTTTTTAGATTTCTGTTCAGTTTTAGAATGAATAGAATCACATTCCATTTCGGTATGGCCACTTTCAAAAAATTTATGGTCTATTACTTCTATGGTGTTATGACCAGCTAATAATTTAAGACACATTGTTGCAAATATAGAATTTTTTCTATACCACAACCATCTGACATCATTCGAATATATTTTATACCATCATGGATCTTAATGAAATTAAAAACACACGACGAAATCTCATTGGCACCCCTTTTTCCTTGAGTTTCATCCCACAAATAGCATTTAACATCTTAACATCTTGGTTAAATGGTTAGATTATACACAGCTAATTTTCTCATATAGAAGATTTGTCCAGCTAGACCTTTGGGTGTTGACAGTACAGCTTGTAAATCAAAATTGAAGGCAAGTACATTTTTGTCTTGCTGTGCTATTTCTTTATCCTTGTCCCGTTCTTCCCGCGCATGCTTTTTTTTTGCCATGTGCTCTTGGAAGATTTCCTCTTGATTTTCCTTATCTTCTGCTGCTAAAGTCTTATGGTTTAAGCATTTCCGACATTGGTCTTTTTTCGGCTTAAAAAATCCTATATTGAATGTCAAATATGCTTCTGTATTTTTCCAAACTAGCTGGTTTCAAGCTTTCATTTTTGCAAGTTGCTACATACAGTGTATACATAATTTTTATATTTAGTGTAGCATCTAAGTATTTTTTTTAGTAGATTTTCGGCAATAATGTGATTCCATTGCAGGAAACGAAGTAATGTGATTTTTTTAAAATATTTCATCTCTTTCATTTAACTTAGATTAGATTAGTAATAGAAGAAGGAAATTAGTTAAATTAGTAATAAGAAATAAATTAGTAATAATAGGATTAAATTAGTAATAAGATTAAATTATTATTAATAGAATTAATTAGTAATAGAATTATTTATTAGATTAGTTATAGTAGTAGAAGTAGCTTACAGTTTTACTTACCTTATTATGCGGAATGTGTTTTCCTCTTTTGTCTTTCTCCAGTATACCTTGTGGATTAATTTTACTTAATGCACTTCTCATAAGTGCATCTGTGATATTAAATGTTGCCATAAAAAAATTTCGACAAACGATTTTCATTTCTCCATTAACTGATAATTGATAAACACAAGTATTCATTCTTCGCGATTCTACAATATTTTTTATGGTTCGTTTTTTTGATTTTTGAACAATATGATTTACCAAAAATTGACGTTGATCATTGATGCTAGAAAAATTTCGATATTCTGTGTATAATATTTTTCTGTAATCTTCAGTTATAGAGTTGAAACTGATATGTTTCGGTTTAGTTATACATGGAGATGGCAACATTGGTCGTGCATCACGTTCAACATTGCGAAATCCAATGTAAGCCTCACCCGCTAATCTCTTTGTTTTCCGAATATTTTTTTCCATTTATTAATATTTTTTTTTCTTTTTTGTGGAAAAGTCTCAACATCGTTTTGCACATTACTAAAAAAAAAATTAAAAATAATTTTGATAATTAAACAAAAATATAAACCTGAGGATGATGAAGTACTGCCAGATGGGTGAAAAGAGCTTTCTGAGGCTTCAAAGTCTGGTAAAATTACATCTTCATTTTCGGAAATATCAATGTTTTGTAAATATTGTGTAGATGTTCCTGGAAGGTTTCGATAATTAGCTTTACCTGGCAATAATAAAATTACAAATTATTTTTAGCTCGATAGTTAGCCAAAAAAATGTTACCCGTATTTTCTACACCTACATCATTACTCTTATCAGTGTTTTGATTATTTTTTAATATAGCTAAAATTTTAGCTGCCCGACTTGACATTTTTAGCTATACAATTTTAAAAAATATTATCGTCTCACTAAATTAATTGATTAATTTTCACACCAAAGTAATAAATTTCATACAACCACTCACTTTAAACTAAATATTCACTATGACAGATTTTTTTTTTTTCAATTTAAAACTTTGCACATTGCAAACCGAATGCAAACGAACAGGTTCGATCAGGTTTCTAATACAAAAGTTACGGTCCAGTAAATGACAAAAGCGCGAATGTGGCACATTCATTGTTTTAGCACTAAGATTTAGTCAGATTTTAAGAAACGAAAAAAGAGAAACAGCGAAAGAAAATTTTCGTGATTTTGGCATGGTGCAAATTTTTCAAGTCTTATTTTTTACACTTAAGCGAAATCGAAATATTTGAATAATTATAAAAACTACGCAAGATACACATTCGTGGTTTTGCCACGTTGTACATATTTAAATTTAATGGTTGTTGAGTAAGCCAATTTTTGGCTTGGAAAAGAGCAATACATTTTCCTTGATAACACATCTTTTTCAATAACGTTAGCATCGTAGTATTTTTAAACTAACGACATACCTTTCCTTAACTTTCGAAACAAATAACATTAATCCGAATTTATACAAAAAAAATCAATTTAATATTCCTATATTTGGGAAAATCAACACTGAAACTATAAACTTGCATTGGGAGATTTCAATGAATTGGATTGATTAAATTGTATAACCATATTTTATACCCTAAATTACCTATTAATTTTATTTTCGTAATTATCTTATAAGATTATAACTTATTTAAATTAAAAATAAATACTTAATTTAATTTAAAAATATAATAAATTTTATTAAAAAAATAACAAATTATTGACAAGCACAGCACAACACATCCGATAACAAAATTACTTTCGATAATATTTATAAAAAACTATGCGAAAGTAGTAATACATAATAGGGTAAATTGCAAAAATGGAAATGTCATTTTATTTGCGGATTGGCATCTTTTGCTCTTTTTGCGTTGAGCGGTAGTTAAAAACCGCATTCGGATGTAATTTTGCGAAATTCACACTAGACGGTAGAGGGCCAGCAATGGCAACAGGAAAATTTCAAAATACCTTTGCTCCTTTTTATAAAATATAAAAACCAAGTTATGCGGTTATTCCTTCTGTCCACAGAAATGTTGTTTTATGTGTCAGTCAACTTAGTTATCAGCCCACCCTCGTATTTAGTTTGATGGTGATGAAATATGATTATATGGTTTACTTATTTTTGAAAATTTAAGAGGTTCAGGTTACATAAAATTCTACAACGCCACATTTATATGGCGAGTAAAAAGGTAGTGCCAAAACATCTGGCATAGATCTTTATGATCGTCGCATACAAATATAAACTTGAGAATTCGGCATGATTTTGTTTTTGTTCGGGAACCGGAGTGACATAAATACTCAACCCATAGAGGAGCTAAAGCTATGCAAGCATGCCGACCTCACGATATCCTGGTTTCCGCTACAAAATCCATGAATATTTTAAAAGCAAACAAAGGTTATAAGAAGTTGCTAAAAATTTTCGGTTCAATAAATAAAAAAAAACACATTTTCTCAAAAAATTTCTTTTTAAATATTTATTTAGTTTTGTTAAATACATATTATATAAAATAAATTTACGGTTGCATTTTGGCAAGCAATAAGAACACACGTATATTAAATCAAAAAATAAAAGTAATTATAATAATTAATAACAAAACAAAAAAATCTATAAAGGTAAACTATGATATTCATAGGAAGCCAATATGGAAGAAAATTTTGAAGTGGATAGTGAATTAATATTAACATTAAAAAGAAAACAAGGTGACAGTTTAAGTGGAAGTGAAGAAAATGAATATAGTGTTTTAAAAAAAGGAAAAGTTATCGATAGTGAAAAAACAATGATAATTTAAATTATTAAAACAAAAAATCAAAATCGCATTTATTACAAATTGAAAATAATGAATTAAAAAATGAAATAGAAAAACTTAAAAAATTAGTTGCTGAAACAATAAATAAACAGCAAATTAATAATGAAAATTGTTATCGAAATTCATTTGATGAATTACAAAATTTTGAAGGTGAGTCCAATGATATTGATATTGACACAGAATTTACCTTAGTACCAAAATCTAAAAAAAATTCTCCAAAAAATAAATTTGTAAATACTGAAAATTCTAAAAAAGTACCAGGAAACAATAAAAATTCAGAAGAAAATAATCAGTATCAAAATTTTGTGAAAAAATTGGTAAAAAAAAATATAAATTCAAATGATAAGTCAAACAATGATAATATAAATGAAGATCGTTCACAAGCAACAATCAACAATAATCAACAATCAACTAATGCAACAATCAACGTAAATAACATAAACAAAAACAATACAACACTTAATGAAAAAAAAAAAAATTACCACCAATTTACACTGAAAATCAAAAACCAGCTGATTTAATAGAAGGCATAACAAAATATTTAAAAATAAAAGATTTTAAAATAAAAGAAATTAACAAAAATAAACATGTAATTTTGGCCGAAAATTTGGATGAATATAAAAAAATAAAATTGTTTTTAGAAGATATAAAAAGGCCATTTTATACTTATACACCAAAACAAGAAAAAGTACAAACCATTATATTAAAGGGATTGAATAATACTGATGAACCTGAAGACGCAGAAAAATTACTAAAAAGTTTGGAAATATCAAATTTACAATTCATAAAAGTTAGTAGATTTCAAACGGCAAACTCAATAAAAAATAATTATATTACATCGCTCTTTTTATTACAAGTATCTAATGATTCGAATATTAATGATTTATATAAAATAAAAACGTTAGATCATAGAGTAATACAATGGCAAAAAATTAAAAAAAAAACATAATACAATGTAAAAATTGTCAAAGATTGGGACATACAGCATCAAATTGTAATTTAAACTATAGATGCGTTAAATGTAAAGAGAATCATGGACCAAATGAATGTAAAATTGACAAAACTATAACAAAAAAAGAAGAGTTATTTTGCATATTATGTAAAAGTACTGGACATCCAACTACTTATAAAGGATGTCCACAATATAAAAGTCTGTTATTAAGAATTAGAGAAAAGAGAGAACAAGTAAGAAATAAAGGACAAGAAAAAAACAATAATCATCTAAAATATTTTAATTCAAATATAAGCTATTCAGATATCATAAAAAATCAAAATCAAAATAATAACAAAGATAATCAAGGAAATAATAATAATATTGAAAAAGAGTTATGGAATATATCAAAAAAACTCACTGACTTACAACAAATAATAATACAACAAAATCAACGAATAACAATCTTAGAAAACTTTATTTATGATGGTGCCCAATAAACTAAACATATTTTCAATAAATGTAAACTCTATTATTAGTAATGTCAGAAAATTAAATTTAATGAATTTTATAGATATAAACGAACCAGATATATTATTATTAAATGAGACAAAATTAAATAACAAACATAAATTATATTTAGATAATTACACAGTAATTAGAACACATAGAATAGATTCTTCTAAAGGTGGTGGTACTGCAATCATCATAAAAAATCATATAAAATGTAAAATTATCAAATTAAATGAAATTAAATTATTTAAAAGTATAGAAACAACTATAATTGAAATTAATTTAAGTAGAAATAATAAATTATATATAATAGCAGCATATGCGGCAACTAATGACAATGATAATTTTATAACAGAATTGAATTATATATTTGAAAAATTAAAACTACAACAAAATGAATTTTATTATATATTTGCGGGAGATTTAAATGCAAAACATAAAGATTGGAAAAACAAAACACACAATACGAGAGGGAATTTGCTCAAACATTGGTTATATAAAAATGAATTTAGGTACAGGTGCTCATTAAAATATTCAAAATATCCAACTTTCCCAAGATCTGGATCATATCTCGATATCTGTATAGCTGATGTAAGATTACAGATAAATTCTAATAAAAACTTAAATGAATTAGATACTTATGATTATGACAGTGATCATTGTGCAATCTATATGGAAATAATTCTTCATGATAGTAATATGTATGAAATAAATTCAAATAATATAGAAACTGGTTACAATTATTCAAAAACAAACTGGAACTATTTTCAAAAAAATATTATTAAAATACATAAGAACAAACTTTGTCATGAGAGCGAACTAATAGTACCAAATGATAGAAATTTGACCAATACAGAAATAGAAATTCATTTGGAAAGTTTTAATGACATAATTATTCAAGGAATGGAAAAATCAATTCCTAAAAATAAACAAAAAAATATTTTGAAATATTATTCATCACCTATAATCAAAAAATTATATGAATATAAAAGTAAAATACTTAGTCAAATTAACAAACTAAAACGAACAACAATATACAAAAATTTAGATTATGAGAGGAAATTACAAAGATTAAAATCAATTCTTAATAATACAAAAAAATTAATACAAGAAAATATATTCATAAAAACTAATAAAAATTGGGAAAAAAAATAAAAAACATTTCGCCTTCAAAAAATAATATGTTTGAGCAAATAAATAATATATTCAGATTAAAAATGATAATAATATAACCAATCTGAAAATTCCAACAGAAAATTTAGAAATATTAAGAGAAGTAGACATTGACTTAAATGTGATACAAGAAGATAATAATAATAATAAAATAATAATTAATCAAATACAAAAATTAAATATTATTGGAAAACATTTTGAAAAATCTCATCAACAAAATCAAAATGAAACAAGTAATACATCACAAAACATTAAAAATATAATAGATAATTTTGAAAGAGAGTTGAATGAAAATGAAAGAGATGTTTATACTTTTACAACATTTTCAGAAAATTATAAAGCAAATGAATTAGAAGAAAAAGGTACACAAGATTATTTTACAACATCAGAAAATATGAGTAATATTTTTTACAAAAGGAATAACAAAAAATCTTCAGGTATAGATCAAATTCCAAATATAGTATTAAAACATCTTCCAAATATAATAATTAAAGAATATTGCACTATCTTTAACAATATACTGAATAATTATTATTATCCAAATAAATGGAAGATAGCAAAAACATTTGCAATAAAAAAACCAAAGAAAGATGGTGCAGATTATAGAAACTATCGACCTATAAGTTTACTCCCAAATATTAGTAAAATTTTTGAAACTATTGTGAATAATTGTATATTAAAAGAAATTCAAGAAAAAAATCTACTATCAGAAAATCAATTTGGTTTTCGAGCACAACATTCAGCAGTACATGCGATTAATAAGATTACATCTGATATAAATTGGAATTTAAATAACAATAAGTGCATTGCAGCCTGTTTAATAGATGTAGCAGCAGCTTTTAACTTAGTATGGTTGAAAGGAATTATATTTAAATTAATAAAATTAGAATTACCGAAGCATCTTATTTTTATGATTTATAAATGCATACATGACAAACAATTTTTTGTAACAGATGGAATCAAAAAATCTGAGAGTATATATAAGGTAGAAAACGGACTATTACAAGGAACAATATTAGCACCAAATTTGTTTTTATTATATATAAATGATGTATTTAAATTAGATATATTTAGAGAACCCGACAATAATGGAATAGCTTTTGCGGATGATTTAGCTATATATTCAAGAGGTAAGGGCCAACAGACATACAACAAAAATTAAAACATTGTTTTAATTGCGTTAAGATATTTTTAGAAAATTGGGGATTAAAAATTAATGAAAGTAAATGTGAAACAATACTGTTTCGTCAAGGTTTAGAAAAATCTAACGGAGATGTCAGAAAAAATTGGAGAAACTTTAAAATAAGAGCTGGTAATTATAAAACAGACATAAAACAGACATAAAATATCTAGGTGTACAACTTAATAATAGATTGAATAATAGTATACATATAAATAATCAAATATGTAAAGCAAGAAATGCATTTATGACATGCAAAAAATTATTCTACAATAAAATCATTAGTAATAAAGTTAAAATAATAGCATATAAAGCTTTAATCAGACCAATTTTAACATATGCAGCTCCAATTTGGTACAACAAAAGCACTTCACTAATGGAAAAATATAGAAAGTTTGAGCGTAAATGTTTGCGTTCTTGTATAAATAAATATAGAAATCCTAAATACGATTATAAATACTACTTTTCCAACAAATATATATATGAACAGGCACAAATTGAGAGAATAGATAATTTTATAATTAAGACAGTAAGAAATCATTACAATAACATTCAAAACATTGAAAATAACTCAAATATTAGTCATATATATTATCCAAATGATGAATATTTCAAAAAGACATTAAGAACGGGACATATTCCACCAGAAGCATTCATCTATTTGGAAATAAACAACTATATTCAAAATGAAGATGGAATACCAATAATTTATCATGTGTATAGAAGGTCAACCGATACAACAATAGTATACAATTTAAATGATATAAATTCTAGCAATATTAGATATGATATAAACATAAATAAAAAAGATGCAAAACTAAGATCCTTAGCAGATAAAAAAATATGGTGGTTACAAGAGAATGTGTAATACTAATAAAGGAATAATATTCAGTTTTTTCTTTTTTATTTTTATTTTTATTAAATTTTGTTGTTAAGTTTTTGTATTGTCGCTTAAGTTTTATGTATTAATTAAAAATAAAAAAAAAAGTTAATTTAAATTGGTTTTTAAATTTTTCCAAATAAATAAAAATATTATGAAATTAGAATTAAAAAAAATAAAAAAAAATATAGTAAGAACAAAATACAAAAATTCAACATTCATTTAAGATGAAATAATGTAATTTTTTAGAGTGTTCAAATAAGGGCCATTAAAAACTAAATTAGAAAAAAATAATAATATACAAATTCTATTAGCTTTATATGGAATAAAAAATTGTTATACACTGTATAAATAAAAAAAAAAAATAAAAAAAATAAAGCACTATTCAAATCAAAAAAAAAAAAAAGAAGTTGCTAAATGGATTAAATAGAAATTAACAAAAAACAAAATCATAGTAGATTTCGAAATAGAACTGTCATTTCATTTTCAGATCCGTATCTTTTAAAAATGCGAATTCCGGAATAATTTTGCCAAATTTCCAATAAACGGCAGAGGGTTATAAATTTATAAATTTTTTATAATATTTATTATAAATGAAAAACCTTAGCATTAATCTAGGCAAGACTGAAATTGTACCATTTACCGATAGAAAAAAAATTTCGGTATCAAAACCACTAACAACAGAAACAACAGTTTTCCAAGCTGAGGTGATGGTGATGGAGCTAAGTATAATGAAAGCTCATCGCAATAGAATTATCTACATCATTTCAGATAATCAGGCAGACTGTCATACAAATTAGTCTGTGATTATTTGCAAAACCTAATAATTCTGGTCGAAAGGTATAAAATACTTTTAATATGGGTACCAGGATGTATAAGAATTTAAGGGAATGAAGAGACAGACAGGCTTGGGAAAACTCTCAAGTAGAAAACTTATTAGACCAGAGCCTGTGCGGTAAACCAAGAGAATACTCTAACCTCAATTTACGCAAATTTATTTATCTAGAATATTTGGTAATATACTGTCACAAATTACCAGAACTCTTAAAAAAACTAATAAAACCACCAACAAAAAAGTGGAAGATATAATAAAACTCATGAAAAGGAACATGAGAACCCTAACAGACCTCATGACAGGAGACAGTCTTTTAAACTACACTACGACCTCAACAAAATTAACTGAAAACACGTATCTGGCGCCTCTGTCTAAGTGACAAAGAAACGACACAACGCGCCCTCTAGGAGTAGGCTACATATCTTGGGTAAAGGTTTCCTTATCTTCGAAGAACTGGCCAACATGACCAAATCAAACAATCTAGGTTTCTTTTTATATAAACGCACAAAGTATGTATATAAAATATAAAAATATTGGTACGGTATAATCGTGTTTAAAAACAGTTTTTTTACAATTTATCATACAATAGGAAGAATATATTGTCGTATAATTTATTCAAAAAAATATATAAATGATTTTTATTAACTGATGGTACAAAATTTTTATTTCTATAAAATAACATTTTAATGTTATCCTTAAAAAAATAATATGTAAAACACAAATTTAAAATATAGTTTAATATACATTTTTTATAAAATCACACAAGATTATGCAAACCTTTCTTGTGTTAAAAATGGAATTTTCTTGCTAGATATATTAAATTGAATTAATTTACGCCAATGCCACTTTTTATTATGCTATGAGTGACTTTTTTCAGTGTAACATTCATCGAGCCTAATACTTATACTGTGGTAACTTATATTTTAAAATGTAATACATATAACGATAAATTAAATTATATAAATTAATTAAATATAAATACAATATTCTATCACATTCAGAATTGTGCAATAAAACCAAACTTAAATTGATAGAGAGCATTGAGATTAAATTATATTTTATTATGAACTATCAGGTAACGAATTTTGAGATAGTTGATGTAGATCAGCATAGTTAGCTATTGCACGATGAAGAAACTCGTACTGAGGCTATAAATAATTTAATAAAAAAGTCAAAAATAATATACATTTTATAAAGAAAGATTTTAGCTCCTACGTAATCATTTATCATTAAATGTCTTTGGGACCTAATTTTTCTTGTAACTGTACATATATCAATCTTTTTCTCAGCTCTTAATTGTTTGACTAATATACACATGGCAATAAATATTGAGCTTTTGTCAGTTCCAAGACTAAAAATATTAAAAATTTAATTTAAATTCATTATATATAAACTGCCCACCTGCAGTGAACTGCAATAGGGTTCTGGCATCCGAAATTTAGTACACTGTTGCGATGTTTCTGTGCTTGATCTACAAGTTCATTGATTCCACGGCATACCTCTGGAACTTCTCCTTCCACGGTAGGCCATCCGTTATATTGAAATTGAGTTACTTTTATTGTATCGTTGTTCTTACAATTAGTTACGTTAAATTCTCTTCGAGTATAATATGGACAACTCTCACTATGTACATATTTTATTAAAATGTGATCATATCGAATTTCATCATCACCCCAATATCGAGGACATTTTCTTGGTCCATCTCCAATCTGCATTAAAATAATAAAGATAGTGTTTTATTAAATTAAAAATTATGGAATAAAATCAATAAACCTCGCTTATCATTACAAGAGTTGTTACACCTTGTTCAGATAACATTCTCCAAAAATCCCCAATTGTATTATCTAAAGGATCTTGTGTTATAATAAAATTTTCTGAGAGTTCATAGCCATCAATAAACGATGCGTTAATATAAGTAGAATTTTCTTTCGTAGAAATTGGTGTTAATATTACCTATCATAAATAATATAGCATATTATTAAATATTGATTTTATATTCATGCATAAAATTATTTTTCACAACAAATATCATTTGTCAAACATGCAAAAGTTTATTTAGTGTGAAATTTTAATCAGGTTCTTCAAACATTTTTTTTTTTAAATTTTAAGATAAGATGAGCTCATTAGATATGTAACATATGGTCATAAGGATGAAATATGAAATTAAGCTATACATTATAAAATTATTTAATTGTACTTTTTTATTAAGATCTATAAATGGATAAAGATATACTATTATTAATTTTTATTACTTTTTAAATTCGGGTTCTAACATCAGATAATATTTTAAAATGTAATGAAAGCTAATTTTATATTTTAATTTATAAGCTTGATATCCGCGTTGTATTCACTTTAAAATATGTAATATATTTAACAAAATTATAATATGTGTACCAAATTTCATTGGAATAGGATAATAATTACTATATGATCTAGTTCTAGACTCTAGATCTAGAACATATAAAAATTTAGCATTACCTCTACCTGCTAATAATACTCGAGTTAAAGTATTTGACCACAGCAATTTATTTATACATATGAGTATTAAAAATACTTCAAAATGTTTATGAAGTTTGGGAACTACTGAGCTATACCCACAATTATAACATGAAATAAATATTGCATTGTAGATTACAACAGAAATATCTAATGATTCTTGTTGTTTTATCAATTTATTATAAATTAATACACACGATAAGAACCAAATATTATTTATTAATTAGTAAAGTTTAACAAAGTGATTATATAATAAAATAAAAATAGATAATAAAAGTTTAGTTTTCACTTTTTAATTTACATTTTAATTTCATGTTTTTTTTGCTTTAATTTCAATTTGACTAAGAAAATTTATAATGGATAAAAGCAAATTGGAAACGATTCAGATAGTTGTGTTACTTATTTTTCGGAAGTTGAATATTCAGATAATATTTATTCAAAACAGAAATACCAAAAGAATAATTACTAGCGACACGGGGAAAGAAACATTAAATTTGTTGAATAAATGTAAAATCCTCTACTGGATCCAAGTAATAAATACTCAAATACTTTATTAGTATTTGAGTAAATTTCAATAAATTTATTTGAATTGAAAATATCTGAGAAAAAAAGAAAAAGTATCTGTTATTCAGACAAGGCAAATCAAATACTTTTTCTCGAGTAAAGTTTTTGAAGGGTTGGGTATGGAAGCTTACATTACAAAATCTTGCATACAAAATCCTGCATTAGAAAATCTTGAATTACAAATTCTATCATTAAAATTAAACACAATCTTGCATACAAATTACGCGCGCAATTTGCAAGATTTTGTTTAATTTTCATGATAGAATTTTGTTCGACGAAATAATATATGGCATATAATTAAACTGGAAAAGGGACATCCTTATCAAAATTGAGTTTTTGAAGCGGATTGCTCAGAATATTATTCTTCAATTTTGTTATCGCAAGATTTTCTTGTGCTAGATTTTATTATTGCAAGATTTTAATGTTGCAAGATTAATAAAAAAATGCAAGATTTTGTTACTGAAAGTTTTTGTGATGATGTCTTACATACCGCTCCCGTTTTTGAATAAACATTAACAAATGCTAGTATTAAAATCGAATAACTTGTAATTACTTGCGATTGGTAATTTTACTTGAAGTTTCTGTATTTCACCAGACATTTTAATGTAAAGATGGATAATCACATAAATGTACATTACTTTTCATTAATAACAGGTAAGGCGATTTCTACACAAAAAAGCTTTGAAATAAATAAGCTTAGAAAACAATAATTATTATAAATATAATAATTATTAAGTTTTTTTCTTGATTGTGGTCAGGAGGGGCGCCTAAGTTTCCTAATAGTAAAATTAAGGATTCGAGCACCGTTGTTCGTATGAGATCGTGATGTATCTTAAAAGTTGCGCCCTTATCTGTAAATTCCAGAACGGGTTATAAAAAACAAACAAATCTGAAAAACAGAATTTTTTTTTTCTTAAATCAAAAAACTATTTTATGTTCTGTATTCACCTTTACAGATTTTTAATAATTGTCGAAATAATATAATGTAAATAGAAATAATATTATACCCATGCGAAACGAATATATAAAATATATTTTTGGAATTTATATGCAGAATGCTTCATTGGGAATGCAACTAGAACCAGAGTATATAACAGAAAGTTAGTTTAGTAGTAAATAAAGGTATTTTGAAAATAAATATGTTACAGAAAAAAAAAATGTGTGATGATCATTTAATTAATAAAACAGTAAAGACATTTAAAAAGTTAAATTATATAGCTGAACAATGTAAAGAAGAACAAACAAAAATTTAAAATTCAGCCTTTGGATAGCAACAGTGAACAGTGAAAAAAGACAAATAAAAACATTAAACTAAAAAAAAACTTTAAACCATATTAATGATGAATTACGAAAAGAAGTGTTACAACTGAAAAAAATACTTAAAAATTTAAATAAAAATAATGAAAATCCAGAATTATAAGAAATCGACAGCGACAATACATTAAATAAGTGTGAAGATATGGACGAAAAAACGTTTCATAAATAACAATGAAATCCAATGTAAAGTAAAACTGTATGGTACAAAAGAAACCAGCATTATTAGTTATTAGAAACCAATTCTTATTAGTATTGTAAATATTAGGCATACACTGAGTATTAGTAATAATAATAAACTGGATACAATTCCATATGATAGTGACCACAATGCTATAGTTATTAATTTAATACTACAAAATAACGACGTAGTTATAACAGACACAAATATTAAAAAAAAAATTTCACTAACTGGAAAACATTTGGAAATTGTATCGATAAAAAAATAAAAGGAAATATAAAAATATCTAATAACAAAAACTTACAAAATACAGACATAATAATTTTTTTAAATCAATTAGAAAATATAATCAAAATGGCAATTTATACAAAGGTTAAAAATGAAATATACCTGAATTTTACCTATTGCACTTCTATAACAATATGCAGTTAATGCATCTATTGGTTCAGTTCAAGCATTAATGCTCGTTAACTCTATAGAAGTATTGCAATATTGAATATTTTCCAAGCGTGTTGCTTTAGGGAAAATGAAACAATTAATTTGACTTCTGATTCGAAAGTGATTTTTATTTTCAACAACTGTTCTTTATATACTTAACTAATATGGTTATTTTGCTTATGATAACATTTTAATTAAAAAAATATTTTCTCACAATAATAACTAAATTTCTAAAATATTTTCCCATAATAATAATTGATTGTATACTTAATATTTTCTTAGAATATTTTGGAATCATATTACATTTTAAATTTTAATTCTATTTCAGTAATATTAAATTTTACCTTTTTGTTAATTAATATATATTCTATATCTAAATTCTTAAGTGCGATATGTATGTATGTAATTAAATTCTTATGTGCTATATGTATGTAAGTAATTATAATGTTAATTAATAAATTTCATTTTAATATACATTACAACCCTAACCCCTTAAAAAAAAATTTTTGTTTTCTATGTCTAAAAATAAAAATTTTGTTGGTATGTATTTATTTTAATTTAATTATCTAATGTTTTATTGAATATATAAAGTATTTTTTTTTTTCTATGTTTTATTGAATAATTTCAATCTGTTATTATGAAATTCTTTTATGCTTTCATATTATTTAAAATGTAATATAATCTTGGAATTCACACCATTTAATTCAATAACCTCATACGGTCCTTTAAATGGTGGTTCTAACTTTTTACGGTTACTTTCAGGTAAACTATATCACCTACTGATATATTTAAAGGGTTTATTGATTTGTCAAATAATTATTTTCTTTTAGTTTTCGCGATATTTAACAAATGTTTTGCAGTTTTATGCGCTTGTTGTAACCGAAATTTAATTTCTTCTGCATAGTTCTCTAAATTGTAAAATGGTACATCACAACTTAGTTTATTATCTGATGGTAAATTCACTAATTTACCAAATACAAGTTCGTATGGTGAAAAATTAGTGTCAGTATGTGGTGTTATATTATAACTAAATACATAGTAAGGTATCCCTCTATCCCAGTTGAAGTCTTCCATAAATGATGTTAAATATTCATTCGATACTCTGTGATTTCTTTCTATTGAGCCTAATGTTTCATGGTGGTATGGTGTTGAAGTTACGTGATTTATATCAAAATAGGAGCATATATTTTTAAATACTTCATTGATAAATTCTTTACCTAGGTCAGTTTTTAATGTTTTAAAACTTCCATATATAAGAATAAATTGTTCTACTAATGCTCTGGCTATTGTTCTCGCTTCCTTGTTTTCTAATGGTATTGCTTCCATATATTTTGTTAGCTCACATTGTATAGTCAGAATGTATCTGTAATTATTTGCGGGTCTTAAAGGGCCGACTGTATCTATGCTGATTGTTTCAAAACTTGTTGTTGGTGTTGGTGTAATCATCAATGGTTCTTTTGCGTGTCTTACTTGTTTATTTTGCGCACATAATTTACAATTATTTATATATTTCTTGAACATTCTATTCAAATTTTTCCAAATAAATCGTTGTTTTATTTTGCTAATTGTTCTTTTTACTCCTGAATATGGTGTGTTATGGAATTCCTTTATAAATTTATTTTGTGTGATATCACAATCAACTTTTATTGGAGCATCATATAATATTATATGAAGCTTTGTTTGCCTACTTTTATTTAATTTATTAAATGCATTTTTAAATTCAATAATTTTTACATATTCAAATAACTCATCATTATTTTGTAGTGCTAGCGTTTTTATATTTTTATAATTCATTTCAGATATTAGCTTCTCCAGAATCAAATCTAGATTTAGACCCGGATTATCATTAATTTCTATTAAGACGTGTTTTTTATTGATAATTATTGGCAAACTTGTATTACTTTATATTTTGAGCTCTTTATTTATTTTAAATTTTAAACGTTCCATATTATGTATTTCAGTATTTGAGGTACAATTTCGTATATAAAGTTGATCAGGCTTTATTAGCACTGCTTTTTCAGGATTTTTAATTTCAGCTTTGTCGCTTGTGCTGGTCATTGCTCTTGTCATTACATTTATTTCAGATGTGGGAATCATTGCTTTCAAATAATCGGAATCTAGATTTATTCGAGAAAGTGCGTCTGCATTTGTATTCATTTTTCCTTCTTTATAAATTATATCGAAATTATAATCACATAAATCTAATCGTATTCTCGTTAATTTTGATGAAGGGTTTTTGTGTGTAAATAAACTGGCAAGTGGTCTATGGTCTGTAACCACAGTGAATTTTCTGCCATATAAATATGGTCTAAAGAAATTTATTGCCCAGTGGATGGCTAATAATTCCTTTTCTATAATTGGTTTATTTAATTCAAATTTATTCAAAATTTTACTAGCGTATGAAATCGGCAAGTCATTACCTATTTCGCCTTGAGAAAGTACTGCACCTAATGCGAATTGAGATGCATCTGTTGTTAGGAGAAATTTTTCTTCAAAATTTGGATATTTTAGTATTGGTGGATTTATCAATTTATTTTTAAGAGTTGTGAAAGAATTTTGACATTTATCAGTCCATTCTAACAGTGTGTTTTTCTGCAAAATTGGAAATAAATCGCCTATAGTAATTACAGAATGCTACAAATCTTTTTGTGTCATCTGCGTTTTTTGGTATGGGGTAATTTTTTATTACTTCATGTTTTTTAGGATCTGTTTTGATTCCTTTATTTGTAATTAAGTGACCTAAATATGTTACTTCAGTTTTCAGAAAATTACATTTTTGTGGATTGAGCTTTAAATTGTATTTTCGTAATCTGTTGAATACTTTTATTAGATTTTTATTATGATGCTGTAGACTGCTCCCAAAAAATATAACATCGTCTACATATAGAAATGCTTCTATTTCTAAACCAGCTAATGCTATTGACAACATTCGTTGAAAGCTATTGGTTGATATTTTTAATCCAAATAGAACTCTCTTAAATTGATACAATCCTTTATTTGAAGAAAATGCAGTTAATGGTCTTGATTTTTTATCTAATTCTATTTGATGAAATGAGCTTGTCAAGTCCAAAGTTGAAAAATATTTTGCACGCCCAAGATTGTCCAATACGTCATCCAATCTTGTTAATGGGAACTTGTCATCCATTATCTTTTTATTTAATTGCCTGAAATCTACTACTAATCGCCATTTTTGATTTTCTCCATCACTTTTTTTAGGTACAATTAATAGAGGTGAGTTATATGAACTTACTTAAGGTTCTATAACGTTTTCATCTATTAATTTTTGTATTTGATTATTTATTTCAGTTGTTTGGGCTTGCAGTAATCTATAATTCTTTATGTATACTGGATTATTGTCTAAAGTTGCAATTTTTTGTTTGTAGAAATCGTTGGTTGTTAAAATATCACCATTTAAATGAAATATATCTGTATAATCTTTGCAAATTTGTAATATTGAATCTTATGCTGTAATGTAATTATTATTTATGTTCAATTCTTTTAATAATTTATTATATCTTTCTTCTCTTGTCTCCTTATGGTTTTGTTTATTTAAATTTATTATGTGATAGTTTTCTAGTGGTTCTATTTCAGGTTGAATCTTGGTTAGTGTAACTTCATTATCTAAGGTATTTAGTATATTAATATGCACAACACCTTTTGCCGGTATTATTGTATTAGCTATGAAAACACCTTCTTGAATTTCTTGATTTTTAATAACGCTATCTACTTCAATTTTTAAATCTATAGCTTGTATTGGTTGCATTCTTGCAGGTATAATTATTCTATTGAAGTCCGGTAGTTTGGTAGTTAAAGGTAAAATGATATCTGTATCATTAGTACATATAGAAATTGTGAAATCTTCATAATCTATTTTGCATAAATTTTTTGTTAAAAAGTCCCTTCCTAATATTTCATCAGTTAAAATTGGAAAATTATTTTCTACTATGTGAAATTCTTGTTCTATTTTTTCATTATCTATAATTAATGTTGCAAATGTGCTGCCAATTGAAAAAGTCTCTGAATCTGTGACCCCTGTTATTTTACATGTTTTTTCTTCTAATTGTATGTCTGCAATTAAGGAATTATTTTTTATTATTGATATATTTGCTCCGGTATCTATTAAGAATGTTTTTGGACCTAATGTTATACTAGTGTTAACTGTTATATAGTTCGTTAGATTTTATTTATATTGCATATCTTTATTGTACGTTGTATGTTATTGTAAGATTTGAGTCCCTCGATTGTTGTGTATCGGGGACTGGTACATCGTTTCTCGAGTTTGCACAATTCATGCAATTTATACGTCTATGATTTTGATTCGTTTGATTTCTATTATTATTATTATTATTTGTATTATTGTTGTACCTGTTGTTGTTATTTCTCTGGTAATTATTGTTTCTGTAATTATTTCTGTTATCAACTTGGTTGTTCCTTGGTGTATTATTTGATGGTGTATAATTTCTATTGTTGAAGCTTGGTCTAGAATTGTTATTTCTTTGTTGAAAATTTCTGTTATTAAATGGTTTTCGTCTTCTCGAGTTATAATGATGTATGTGCATGACATTTGGTTGTTCAACTTCCATTGCTAGCTGAACTGCCTCCTGTAACGTGTTTGGCCTTGCTGCAAATACCGTAGTTTTTACTGGTTCATTTAAACCATTTTTGAATGCATTTAGAGCGATTTGATCATTTAATTTTCCTATAATTTCTTTATTTTGGTCACCTTGTTCAGTTGTTTGTAGATTATTTAGTTCTGCAGTTAAATTTTCAATTTTTGTGGCAAAATTGTTGATACTAGTATTGCCTTGCCTAGCTTTTGATAGATCTACATGTACCTTTAAAGATGTGTTATTAGTTTTAAATGTATCCTTAAATAGTTTTTTGAAGTTTTCTAATAAATTTAGTTTTTGTTGAGAACTTAGCTTGATCCTTGCTTTATCCGAAATTTTTGTTTTCAAAACGAACTCTATCAATTTTGTTTTTTCTAAGTTGTCCTTTAGAGTATCGTGTATATATTCTATGATATTTATAAAATTTTCAAGTTTTTTGATATCTCCTTCAAACTCGGGAATTAGTTAAAAGAAGTTGTTATGTCAAATGAAGTCATGTTTATATTATTCGTTTCAGGATTACTTTTGTTTAGTGTTTCTGAATTTTTGTTTTTGGTCACTTCTGCATCTGATTCCTCTTCTTCTATTATTGAATCGTCCAGTATATTCTGTGAATATTTGTTTAATACGATCTTGTACTTGATCGTAATATTTTCTAAATTTTGAGTTATAGTCATTTAAAATACCTTTATCAATATGATCCTTAACAGAATGGTATATTTGGTAATATTTATTATATATATTATTAACAAGTGTATGTTTATTTAAAATGTATGTTGGCGAAAATTTTCTATTAGGATTTTTTACGAAAATTTGTGAAATATTTTTAATTTCTATAATTAATTTGTGTAATTCTTCTAATTTTTCCATTAACGTTTATTACCGTAAAAAAAAATATTATTTAATGTTCATTTTATCTATTTTACGAAATATTTCAATTATTTCTGCTGTAATTAATTGTGCAGGAATAGCTTGGCTTATATCTAAATTATTTGATTTGTCCTTTTTAGGCTTTGAACTTTCACACTTAACTCTTATATGTCCGAATTTTTTGCATTGTAAAAATGTTCTCTTTTTATTTTGAAACATTTTGAATTATTATTATTAGTTCTTTATCTAATTTAAAAAAAAATGTTTAATCTTTATTTCGTTTTAATAGTTTTCATATATATTAAACGTTTTGTATCGCGTTTCTAGTAATTTGTTTATTTATCAAGTTATTCATAAAGTTTTGCAAATAATACACTGAGATTCGTATTACTATTATTATTATAACTTAATATTATTAATTGAGTTGCAGTCAATTGCAATTCTGACCTTGATTAACATTTGCTGAACCACCGCCAGCACTATTATTAATAATAACCTCTTCAGGTTTTGAATTCTGACCACCCATTTCAGATAAAAGAATTTCATAACAATTCAAAAAATTAGATTAGAGATTCAGTAAACGTAAAGCAAATCTGATCAGAATTAATAGTATGTAAAGAGATATTATGAGAATTAATAGAATTTATCAGAATCAATGATATTTACAAGGGGTCTACTTCCCTTTTACTATACTTTATTGAATCTCTAATCTAGTACATTTGTAGTTAACCCTACTACAATTGACCATTACTGAAACTCTAGATACAAGAATGTAAAATTATATAATTTATTAGTTTTTAGTCGCATATTACTATTTATAAAGGAAAGTATTTTTAAAAAATGTTTTTTTTATTTATTTTTTATTTCATACTTTTTAGTCGGTCAAATATTTTAAGTGTAAAATATGTAGAATTTTTATATTGTTTATATATTTTTACTATAATATAACATATTATAGTAAAAAATATATATTTGAGCGGTTAATAATAAATAGCTCTAACTCATGTTTCGCGAAAAGTCACTTATGCCACTTGCAAAATTAACGGCTCATATATATATTTTTATATATACATATGTATATTTTTTTTATTTTTGGTCCCATATGGCCCTCTTTACCTGAAACATTACCCAACGAGATGTACTATCATCGAGACCTTTAATTTCATACCCCACATGATTTTTTTTGGGCCCCACATGACTCTTGTTGCCCTAAATACTACAATTACTTGCCCCAAAAATATCTGTTCTTCCAGACCTTTAATTTGATGCCCTATATGATTTTTTTTATTTTTGGCCCCATTTTTTGAGGCCCTACATGGTACTCGATACCCGAAACACTACCCACCGAGATGTACTCATCAATATCACCCCATCAGCGGGCCATGAAAATTATGTGGCGGCAAATGGGTCAGAGCACAAGCTTAAGTTTCAAATTTGAGTTAAATCTGTACAGCCGTTTAGGAGGTATGCTCAGGTGAAGAAAACATGAATTTTTCAGGCCCACGTGACCCACGTTGCTCCAAACACTACCATTACTTGCCCCAAAGATATCTAGTCTTCCAGACCTTTAATTTGATACCCTACATGATTTTTTTTCATTTTTGACCCCATTTTTTGGGGGCCCCACTTGGTCCCTGTTACCCGAAACACTACCCAACGTGATGTACTCATCAATACCTTTAATTTGATACCCCACATGATTTTTTTAAAAATAGGCCTAACCCCCCGCCCCCTCGCTGGGCCTTGAAAATTATGTGGCACCGAATGGGTCATAACACGAGCTTAAGTTCCAAATTTCTGTGAAATCGGTCAAGCCGTTTAGGAGCTATGCCCAGGTGAGGAAAACATGAATTGTAAATTCAATAAAAGGGAAGTAAAATAAAAATGGGAAAATACTTTAAATAAAATCCATCCAAATGCATGAAATATATTTCCTATTATAAAAAAAAACTTTACAGAAACAAAAATAACAAACATTTTAATGAGTTAAAAGTCGAAGAAATAGATAAAAACCTAATAGTAAATTCAAATATTGATATTAATTATGTACAAAAAGATGAACAAAATAGATATATTATTAAAAAACCCCAAACATATTCTTAATATTATTGGGAATGCAGTTGAAATTACCGATTGCAAGTAAAACATAATGAAATAAATATATATCAAATGATGAAAATACAATAAAAGTAGAAAGAGAAATTTCAGAATTAAATAGACAGGTAAGTCAGAGAAATAAAATAATATTAAATTAATGACATTTAATGAAAATTGCAAGTTAGTTAGTTATTGTTATTGTACGTTATTCAATAATTTATTAAATAATTGTTATTTTCCTGAAAATTAGGAAATTTTTAAGTAATTCTTATAGCAAAGCCATGGAAAAAAAAAACTCCGAAAACTTTAGGCCTATTAATTTGCTGCCAAATATTAGTAAAAATAATAAAAATAAAAAAATTTCAATTAATGCAGTTTGATGTAAAAACCGCCTTTTTATATGGTGAATTAAACGAGGATATATTTATGAAACAGCCCGTTGGATATGATGACAAAACATGTAGAGTTTGTCACCTACAAAAAAGCCTTTACGGTCTGAAGCAAGCGTCAAGGTGCTGGAACCAAAAATTCACGAAATTTCTTAAGCAATTCAATTTGAAAGCAACAACAGCTGATCCATGTGTATTTAAAGGTGTTAAAAACGGAAATATTATTTTGTTAGCCATATATATTGATGATGGACTTGTAGCTGCAGCAGAAGGTGCTGATATTAGTGATTTAATAAAATATTTGCAGTGCGAATTCGAACTTAAAGTTTCATTTGCAAATTATTTCCTTGGTTTGGAAATAACACGAATGGAAAATGGTTCTATTCATGTTCACCAAAATGCTTACATAAATAAAATATTAAAAAGATTTAATATGTTTGATGCAAAACCTGTCACAACACCTGCTGATTCATCATTGTGTTTATACACTGAATCATCACCGAAAGAGAATTTTCCATTTCGTGAAGCAGTTGGCTGTCTTATGTTTTTAGCAGTAGCTACTAGACCTGACATTGCTTATGCAGTCAGCAGTGTTAATAGATTTCTTGAAAATCAAAATATTGTACATGTAAATGCTGCGAAAAGAATTTTTAAAGCTGGTGAAAAATCCTGAATTCCATAAGAGAACCAAACATATTGACGTTAAATACCATTTTATACGAGAAAACTTTGAAAAAGATTTGTTTCAGCTAACTTATGTTTCAACAGCTGACCAAGTCGCGGATATTTTCACGAAGCCTTTATCTAAAGAAAAATTTAATAAATTTAGAGATTTGATGAGTATTTGTTAATTAAGTAATGAAATTTTGATTATTGATAGAGTAAAGTAAAATTAAAATTAAAAAAAAACAGGAAATTGTTAATGGAAAATATTAATTTATATTTTTTGATTTATGGATTTATTTATGTTTCTTATATTATAAAAACAAAAAAAATTAATAGAACACTATCGAAAATTTTTGATTATAAAAGGTAAATTTTATTGAATAGAAAAATGTGATAGATAAAAGTGGAAGTGTTGAATGTATATAATTTATCAACACATTTTTGACTTATTCTATCCATACTATTAATTTGTATTTTTTCTCTTTAGCTTTACTGTAATATCATTATCATTCATTGTAATATCATTTTACGAATAGTATGAAATACTATGAAGTCTGGTGATGGGTTGGATGGTCAAAAAAAAAAGTTCGCTCAAAATTTTTTTCTAGGCGTTTCCGAGGTCGGGGAGTCCGAAAATGCAAAAAAAAAGCTGCTAACTAGGGGGAGCAGATAACTCATAGTATGTTGTTTAACAGCGATTTATGTCCAAAAGTTTTTTGTAATTAACATTATCTTTGTAACAAACAGTGCTTTCTTCAAAATTGCTCATCTTTATTATTTATTGATTTAATTTTATATTTTTATTTTTTTTTAATAATAAATAATATTATTAAAATAACTATAATAAGTATAAATATGCGTAATCACGAATCCAACCTGTGTACAAAAATTCATTGAAATTGAATAATATTTACCATATGTTCCAGAACATATGAAATATTAATCGGAAATTTTAGCATGGACCCCGTCAGGCTACTAACTTCTACCTTAGTCTACACATGCGTAATCACGAATCCAACCTGTGTACAAAAATTCATTGAAATTGAATAATATTTACCATATGTTCTAGAACATATGAAATATTAATCGGAAATTTTAGCATGGACCCCCTAGAGCTACTAACGTCTACATTAGGCTACACATGCGTAATCACGAATCCAACCTATGTACCAAATTTTATTGCAAACTGATAGTAATTACTATATGGTGTAGAACATATGAAATATTCTTTGGAAACTAAGTTGCTCATATATTAGTTTCCCATGAACACAATAAAACTACCTGATACAAATTTTTGGAGCAATAAGTAGGTCACAAATTCAAGCTGTATTTGAAATATAATTGTAATTGGGTGCCAATTATTGTATGATGTAGAGTATTGAACTTGTGAAATATAATTGGACATTTTAACATGGACCCACTGGATTACCGACTTTAAACTTTGCACACAGTAAGTACATAAGGAAGCTACTATGTGTGTCAAATTTCATTCAAATCAGATAATAAATACCATATGCTCTAGAGCATATGAAATTTTAATCGGAAATTTTAGTATGGACCCCCTGAAGGTATTAACTTCTATCATGGCCAACACATGCATAATCAGAAGGTCCACCTTTGTACCAAATTTCATTAAAATCAGATAATAATTACATGCTATAAAATACGTAATTATATAAAATTCGGAAACTAAAACTGTTTTCTAGGAACCCCCTGAAGGTCTCCAAATTTCAGGAGAGCCAACTAGATTACAAAATTAGCCTATATATAAAATATCTTTGAAATCGGTTAACAATTACTCTATGCTGTAGAACATATTAAAAAAAAAAAATTAAAAAAAAAATCGGAAATTTAACATGGACCCCCTAATCCTACTAACCTGTAATTTGGTCAACCTATGCAGAATCATGAACTCAACCTGTGTACCAAATTTCATTGAAATCGGATAATAATTACGAGCTGTAGAACATAAAGCAAATATTCTTCGGAAACTAAGCTGCTCATATATTAGTTTCCCATGAACGTACTATACCT